>CM076579.1:345476902-346076902 GCA_034641835.2 Pinus albicaulis | reverse complement strand
TGACCCACCTCCATATGTGCACCTTTATATTTGTTTGTACATTATTTTGCTCCCATACATTGATGACATTGTTGTACTTTTTTTGGGAATCTATGGAGGGAGGATGAGAGGTATGCATGTGTCTGATGAGCTAAAAGTTCTCCATGTGTCATGTGTTATATATTTCGGAGAAGACATTTGACAAACCATGAATGTTTCACATGAGATCTTGTTTCCTTGTGGGATGGATTTTTCACATCTCATATTGACTTTGGGAGAAAAATTCATGGAGGTTTGGATTGGTGAGCATCTACCTTATGATGGGAGCTTGATCTTTGATGATGTCACCAATGGAGGAGAAGTCTTGCAGCACTCACCTTATCAGTTGCTTGAGGACAAGCAGCATTTTGGAGGGGAGGACTGTCATATTCCCGTTTAGCCCAAGCTAATGGGAATATCTTATTTTGCATTATTTTATCTTGCATTTCATGTTTATGAATAAAATATGAAGGAGGACATGTAAAACTCCTAAAAACCATGAATAAATCAATGCCTATGTAAACAGAGACATATCTGGGCCATGTAAATAATCTCTTGCAGGTGCGAATGGGCTTCAATCACAAGACTGGGTCAACCTTGACCAAATCAACAACACAGTATAGGTGCAATGAAACTCATGGATACACAACACAGTTCTAGATGGAGGCTCCACATGTGAAAGGGGTTAAATCATTGAGGTGGTTTAGGGTTTGACAAGGCTTTCATCTTATAAAATAAGGAGGAGGACAACAAGAGAAGGGTGTTGATGTTATTATTTTCTGAAGGTATTGTCTGCTTAGAAATCCTTTGTTGGGGTTTCCTGTTTAGGAACTCCCACTTCCTTCCTTGAGAAGCTCTTGGAGGAGCCTTGTTTGTCTAGTCCACTATCTGGCATTTGGGCAAGCCACATCTTGCATCTATAGCATAGTTCTGCTTAGGATTGTGTAATGTTCCAAATGGGGAAAAATAGGCACAGTATGGAATATCTTGAGATATTCCACTATGGGTTCACAACATTATGGAAACATATCAGCAATTCTAAACCAGAGATAGACTGGTAGGGCATTTACTAGTTATATCACCTCTAAAAAGAGGGTGAAAATCATAGGCTTCATGGCCTGTTCTAGACTCTGTCTATAGAGAAATGATGAAACACAAAAAGTGTGGGAAAAACAAAATCCTATTCAATTTTTATACCCTTGGGATCCTTAGATCTACAGATCTAAAGAATGGATCCAAAAGAGGAGCCAAAAACCAAACAAGCAAGGAGAGCGAAATTCCACTTCCGGGAAAACTGCAAGAGGCTCAAGGGTAACACTGTATAAGAAAAATGGTGCAAGAATAATGCTAACCAGGGCTGGGTTCCCTTAGTATTAGATATTTGGGATCTCCATGCTGAATTTTAGGAAAAAAAATGGGTTTAAGGGCCTTAAATAGATCTCCCGCGAAGCTGACTAATTAAAAATCAGCTAAAGAGAAGAGCTGATGGAATGAAGGAAAACCCACTTCAGAATTCCGCAGTTTCAGTAGAGAGTCACTAGAAATCAGTAATAAGACATGTATTATAGTATATCAGCAGCAAATCAGAATTTTAATGGAGTTCCTTAAGAAGTACAGTGAATTGCATGAGGAAATAAGCAAGAAATATTCAGAAATAGGAGTTGCAACGTATGTAAAGATTGTAGAAATAAATGAAAAACATCCCTCTAAGTGTGATTTAGTAGTATAATTTTAGATTAGAGATCTACAAAAAATTCATGGCTGAAGCATCAGATCCATATTAGATCTGGAAACTACTCATCCTTCTAATCAAGATCCCCTTAGGGTTTTTACAAAATAATGCACTAGAAAGTGTAGATCTAACTTTTTGTACACAAAACTGCAAAAAGCTTCAGTAATTTCTGAAAATGAATTTATTCATAATATACATCAAATCTAAACATGATATTTCAACAAGCTACTTCATAAATATTCAAGGTGAGAGGCAAGCCTCAATCACCAGAAACAAGTACAAGGAAAGATCTACACAATAGTGGAACAGTACATAGGAAATAATGCAGTTACTCAAGGAGACTGCGCAATAGCTTGAGCAGAACAACACAACAGATGAAATATGAAGATCTAAAATCAAAATACAATAGAGACCCTCTTCCGGGTGGTCACAAGACACCCTCCCTGAGAGGAGACTCCAAAAACAACTAGATCCTTGCAAATCTAGAATCCCACTTACTACACTTATAGTAGCAACAAAACCCTCAGTGAGCCAGCGCTGTCTACGCAAGCATAGCTTGGCCTCCAACCTGATAGTGGTTCAATATAGCACACTTCTCTCCAAGATCTTCTCAGAGACGGATGGAGGATTCCTAAACAGGAGATCCTCTCTTTCTCTTGCTAAACAACAAAGAGAAATGGAGTTTCCTTAGCAAGCTTAGAAAATGAAATATGATCAACAACCTCCTCATGAGCCTTCATCCTCCTTTCATAACATTTGAGTCTCTTGGAAAACCCTTAACCACTTTCATCTTTTGGTTCCTTTCACACTTGGAAACCCCTTCTAGAACTGCGCAGTCCATCAAGGAGGTTCAATGAACCTAGACAGCACTGTTGACTTGGTCAAATAGGATCTCCTTTAGTGGTCTTGGCCCTTTCACACCTGCAATATTTTATTCCAATGGCCTGAATATGTCTCTTTTCACATAGGCACTGATTTATTCTTGATTTGCAAGAGGATTAGACATCCTCCCTTACACTTTATTCATTAATCATGAAATACAAAATAAATAAGGCAAAATTAATGTTCCAAATTAGCTGAAGCTAATTTAGGAACATTACAATCTCCCCCTCCTAAATGTTGCTTGTCCTCAAGCAACTGCAAGGGTGATGCAAAACTCCCCCTTCTTCTCTTGTGGCCTCCTCATCAAATAGTCTCCTCCATTGCTCTGAATTTTCTGCAATATCTTTGTCTTCCCAATGGTCCTTCCTTAAGATGCAAGTTTTCCCTTGATGAATAAACTCAAAGGCTCTCATCATGAAGAAATGGAAGGTTGTTGTGGAAACCTTCTTGCTAATCCATGGCCTTCTCATGATAGAAGTGATGTCTATCATAGGGTTTTCATGATCCATGAAAGACTCCCATCCCCATGCTATCATCAAAATGAACTGGATCACCTCCCAGCTTGGAAATGCATAGAAGATCTCCTCCCCAATACATGTGAGAGGCATGTCACCAACCAGCATATGGCTCACTTTACCAAGAGACAAGTGATCTATCATAGTGGCCATACAAAATCTCATGCTTCCATGGAAGCATGCAATGAAAAAAGAATGGGGAACTCCTTCCCCCAAGGGCACATTCAAAAAGCGTGTCTTTCCTCCAACTATGCCCCCAACAAAGATAAGGACATCTTCAGCTTGCGGGATCATGATTAGAAGCATGCTAGCTACCATGTGTGATAGATAAGAAGGAAGATGTTCCCTCATGTGCAACCAGCGCAATTTTATCCTTAACTGCCATAGAATAAGATATCACAAGTGCCTCCCCCAATACTGGTTTGCTGCCTTATGTCTTTGGAATGCTTGGAGAATGTATATCATGGTTCGTGTAAAAGAATCACACCATGAGGAATATAATAGCTTCCCAAGGTCTTCAAGGAATGACCTGCATCAACACAATTCATGGCCTTGAATGGCCCATGAAACCCACCATACTTAGTGCCCCATCTTGGCACCATGCCCTGCAAATGAGTGTCAGAGAAATATAAGCATATAGGAGATACAAAATAATTCTCAAGAGGATGAGCCTCTCTATATACTTCTTTTACATTAGTGGGGTAACTCATGGATGAGTTCCCTCTCACACTCAAAGAATAAGGAGGTGTGAATGGTGGCTCCTCCCAAGAGCTATGTTCCTCCTCCTCTACCACGTAGTTCATGCACTTCTTCATATGAGAGTACACATCTTCTTTGTATCCTTCCCATATGAATCCACCCAAGAGAGTATGATATTCTTTGACAAACCCGTGGGTTTGGAAAGTAGGATTTCATAGATGGCATCAAATAGTCCCTCCTTGAGTTTGGAGTCACTAGCCAAAAGAATTAAATTATAGAAATAGATAACTCCATCTACCACCTTGAACCTTTCATCCTTTACTTCCCCTTCAAGAACCCCCCATGTGAAAAGGTCCTTGGAGTATTCCATCATGAGTTGGGAATCCCAACAAGGATTCAAGCTCTCCGAGAATGACAGCACTGTAGAGGTCTGAAATTCAGCCCCTATCTTCTCATGGCTCCCATATTTGACATCCTTGATATCAATATCACATGTTGGAGCATAATAATCTTCCTTTTTCTACCCCATTTGCAGCTGTTCTTTCACAGGACAAGATTGGAACTTATGGAAATCAACTTCCCCTTGGAAAGTCCTTGTTTTCCAAAACCTCCTCCTTTTGGCCCATGTATACAAGAGAGTTAGGATGCCCTTGACATCTTCATAAATCTCCTTTGTGAATGAAGATATCATGGGTTGCCCCAATGATATGGAGTTTCCATGTGCCCTCATGCTCATGCCATCATATATTTCTAATTTCTCCTGTCTCAGTGCACATATCTGAGTGGGAGTTTGCAATGTCCCTTTCAAGAAACTGCTCATCTCTCTCCTGAATGCTTGAGAGATTCTCTACATTGTGCTAGCTTCTCCAAAGGCTCCCTCCTTAGCCAAGTCTGCATATGCAGCCCATAGTTGAGAGAATACTTTAGATTTCCTCCTATCAAGAGGTGCTCCTAGTAGAGGACCTCCTTGCAACGAGGTGTCAAGACATAGAGTAGAATGTGGATGTAGGCAGACGGATTTGTCCCTACATTCAATGCATAAGTCCTCTTGCCTTCTTTGTTCTTCCAAGTTCTGAAGTAGAGAAGGGTTCGTGCTTTCCACCTTATGATGCCCTTCCTCCTCTTCTACCTCCCCTCTCTCCAAGACCTCATCATTGATCAATGATATTACATGCTCCTCATGCATGAGATCCTATGGGACTCTTTGCAAGGGTGCAAGAGTCTCTTCTCTTGGAGAAAGTGCTCCAACCTCTTCCTCATAAAGTGTTTGAGGTGCCCTTGAGGTGACTGCGTTCTCATCTCCCACTTCCTTCCCCTCCTCTTCAATAACTAAAATTGTCCCATCATTAATGAGAGACAATAGATCTTGATCAACTATTGAAGGAGAAACCTTCATCCTTTCCTCTTGAGATGAGGACTCTTCACCAAATGGAGATCTTTCCCTTGGCAGTGCATCAATCAAGCTCACACCTTATTTTTCCTCCTTCATGAAGGAATCACTGGCAAAATGTTGAAACTTTGATGATATGGCTAAGTGCACATATCCATGAGATGAGGATTCAAAATGTTCCTCATGCACAGATCTTGTAGATCTGATTGGAAGATCTTCTTTTTGAAACTCCTTGGGAGCTTCACTGTTGCTTCTCTTTTCTTCTTGCACATCCTCCTTGGGGAGGCTATTCTTAAATCTGAAAATAGATGAGATTAAACTCATCTTATTCATGTTTCCCTTGCTCTTGATTTCACTGATAGCTTGATCTCACAGGTTGGGCTAGAGATCATGCTCTGATACCACTATAATGTTCCAAATGGGGAAAAATAGGCATAGTAGGGAATATCTTGAGATATTCCACTATGGGCACATCAGAAATTATAAAATAGAGATAGACTGGTAGGGCATTTACTGTTTATATCACCTCTAAAGAGAGGGTGAAAACCAGAGGCTTCCTGGCCCATTCCAGACTTTGTCTATAGAGAAATGATGAAACACAGCAAGTGTGGGAAAAAAACACTCCTCTTGGATTTTTTTTCCCTTGGGATCCCTAGATCTACAAATCTAAAGAATGGGTCCAAAAGAGGAGCCAAAAACCAAACAAGCAAGGAGAGGGAAATTCCACTTCTGGGAAAAACAACAGGAGGCTCAAGGGTAACGTCGTATAAGAAAAATGGTGCAAGAATAATGCTGACCAGGGATGGGATCCCTTATTATTGGATCTGTGGGATGTCCATGCTGAATTTTAGAAAAAAAAATGGGGTTAAGGGCCTTAAACATATCTCCCACGAAGCTGACTAATTAAAAATCAGCTAAAGAGAAGAGCCGATGGACTGAAGGAAAAACCACTTTAGAATTGCGCAGTTTTAGTAGAGAGTCACTAGAAATCAGCCATCAGACATGTATTATAGTATAGCAGTAGAAAATCAGTCTTTGAATGGAGTTCCTTAATAAGTACAGTGAATTGCATGAGGAAATAAGCAAGAAATCTTCAGAAATAGGAGCTGCAATGTATGTAAAGGTTGCAGAAATAAATGAACAAAATCCCTCTAAGTTTGCTTTAGAAGTATAATTTTAGATTATAGATATATAGAAAATTCATGGCTGGAACATCAAATCCATATCAGATCTAGAGACTACTCAACCTTTTAATCAATATCCCCTTAGGGTTTTTACAAAATAATGCACTAGAACGTGTAGATCTAACTTTTTGTACACAAAACTACAAAAAGCTTCAGTAATTTATGAATATTAATTTATTCATAATACACATCAGATCTAAACATGATATTTCAACAAGATACTTCATAAATCTTCAAGGTGAGAGGCAAGCCTTAATCACCAGAAACAAGTACAAGGAAAGATCTACACAATAGTGGAACAATACATAGGAAATAACATAGTTATTCAAGGAGACTATGCAGTAGCTTGAGAATAACAGTACAACAAATGAAATATGTAGATCTGAAATCAAAATACAATAGAGACCCTCTTTCGAGTGGTCACAAGACACCCTCCCTGAGAGGAGACTCCAAAAACAACTAGATTCTTGCAAATCTAGAATCCCACTTACTACACTTACAGTAGTAGCAAAACCCTCAGTGAGCCAGCACTGTCTATGCAAACATAGCTTGGCCTCCAACCTAATAGTGGTTAAATCTAGCACACTTCACTCCAAGAGCTACTCAAAGAAGGATGGAGGATTCCTAAACAGGAGATTCTCTCTTTCACTTGCGAAACAACAAAGAGAAATGGAGTTTCCTTAGCAAGCTCAGAAAATGAAATATGATCAACAACCTCCTCATGAGCCTTCATCCTCCTTTTATAACATTTGAGTCTCCTGGAAAACCCTTAACCACTTTCATATTTTGGTTCCTTTCACACTTGGAAACCCCTTCTAGAACTGCACAGTCCATCAAGGAGGTTCAATGAACCTAGACAGCGTTGTTGACTTGGTCAAATAGGATCTCCTTTAGTGGTCTTGGCCCTTTCACGCCTGCAAGATTTTATTCCAATGGCCTGAATATGTCTCTTTTCACATAGGCACTGATTTATTCTTGATTTGCAAGAGGATTAGACATCCTCCCTTACACTTTATTCATTAATCATGAAATACAAAATAAATAAGGCAAAATTAATGTTCCAAATTAGCTGAATCTAATTTAGGAACGTTATAGATTGGGTTTTCCATGTGAGTTGTAGAAAAGTGGAACTCTAGATCTGCAAAGATGTAGCTTATAGTGGAACCTCTTCTCAGTGAGTGTGTCTTTTAACCTCCTGGAAGAGTGCATCCACATTTTGAGCTTCAGATCCATACATTGGCAGCAAGCCAAATAATTTCCAGGTCCTAAAACACATTCCCTCTTCCATGACTGTGTTATTTGCAAAATTTGAGTTGTAGGGTGTCTTGGCATCATTTTAGAGGAGGAAGATCTCTGGTGATTAGATCCTTCCTTGCACTATGGTGATCCGTGGATTGGCAAACCAATCCATGTTAGTTCAGATATGATATTTTGTATATGTTATGATTTAGAATTTTCTGAATACTGTTGTAGATCTGTGACTTAGATCTCAGATCTACTCTTGTACCTTCATGTTTTGGTGAGATCCCCAAGGGGAGTGTATAAAGGAGCATTTATTGTTTACAGATTTGATATAGATACAAAATTTTATGTACATATCTGCTGTATATTTGAGTTTTAATATATTGTATGCTTTAGCAATGAAAATTATGCTATCAAGCTCTTTCTGCACTTTCTTGTGTTGTCTCATTCTAAAGCCTGGATCTATGTAAAATTTATGTAATTCTATGATATATTGTATAAATCACATAATATGTCTGATTTTCTGATTTTTATACTTATTTTCACCTAATTCCTTCATAATTTATGCTGCATATGCTTCAGTCACATTCTGCATACTCTAGGTCATGGGAAATCAACAATTTTAAGCCTAGTCGGGATTGGAGGAACTGTTTAATATAGCTAGGATCATTTTTTTGACCTAAAATTTTATATAGGAGTTTCACATGACCTAATATAGAATATCCAACCATAATCCCTCCTTATTTTTACGCACATCCTTGAAATTATGCATTTTAGGGCCTAAATCACTGCTTTTCCCCACCCTTTTGATTCAAGAAGTGACGTAAAGTTGTTGATTTTTCTTAGAATGAAGTATTTTCCATCTATCATCAATTAAATCTGATTTATTGATGCTCCCCATCTTTGAGATGCCTTAGGGTATTCTTACTGTTGTATAAAATCCCTATGTTGCTGCATTTCCCCACTTGGGAAGGAGAATATAGGCCATATACTTTCTTAGGTCATTTTATCTACTGGTGAGATGTTTTTTTACATCTAATGAGATGTTTTACATTGTTATTCTCATGATTTTTTGAAGCTCCACATTGGTAATAACTCAAAATATTCCCAATAGTGTAGTTGTTGCCATTTCGAGATATTACATCCTTCCATGATTTCCTTCCAGATACCAATATCGGTGAAAAATATCACTATTCACCGATGTTTCATAAACGAGGGTGCATCCACATGCATCATGTCCAAAAATGTTTGGCAGAAGTTAGGTTCTCTCGAACTAAAACCCTCAGTCATTACGCTTCGAGCATACGAAGGTCGTCCTTTGACCCCCATCAGCCTCTACTAAAATTTCCCGGTATTCTTAGCCAGAAAGATGGTCCACATAGACATTAAAGTCTTGGATTCTCACTGGGACTACAATATACTCCTTGGGAAGAGTTATATGTATGCCATGTCTACCATAGCCTCCTTCGTCTTCCACATCATGATGTTCCCCCACTAAGACCGCATCATTACTGTAGACCAACTAATGCACAACGAGAAGTGACCCCTAACAAACACTCATGTAATTATACCCTATGTAGATACAGTCTTGTATGCTCTCTCACGGTACCAAGAATATGGCCCCGGCCAATTCAAACCATCATCCGTTCTAGGGTTATTCCTAGGAGATCCTCCCATAATCCCTGAGTCATCACCCGATGTCACAGGGGCTCTAGTGTGCATGATGTCCACATCAAGCACCGAAGCTGGTTAGGACATGGACACAAGTAGTAATGGCACCAAGTCGTCTGGCATGACAACCTCTCTAGCCTACGCTGCCTCCCAAACCCCTTTCCTCTACCCCCCAGCTGGTTCCATCTCCCAACAAGTTTTGGAAACACTGGTATTACCCAACATATCATTGGTAATCCCATTTTGGTACCTCATTCCCCCTACAGGAACAGGAGCCACCCACATTACTGCCATAGGATTGAAGCCCCTCAATCCCTAGGAGGCCCCACTCATTCAAGAAATGATCGAAACCACTTCTGAAAATGAAATTTGCACTGCAAAACTGGTGATTACAGCTAAGAAAAATGAGAAGAGAGGAAAGAAGATGGTGACCCCCATCATTCAAAGGGAATCACCAATTTGTGCCATTTGTGACGTAATAGGTCACCCTACCCATATCTGCCCAGAGATGGATGAATTAAAACCACTCCTTGGATATGAGACAAACATCTCGATGCTGCGTCCCCATAAAAAGTAACCTACCACCAAAGGTAAAAGCAAAGCGTTGTGTACCAATCACGCATGCGCTCTCTGCAGTAACTATGGGCACTATACCCATCATTGCGCAAAGATGCCATGATATAGGGACGCCTTACACGCCATCGAGCTATCCTATCAAGAGGATCCCTCCGCCCAAGAATCTAGAAATGAACCTCATACCATCCTGTACCTACAGGAGCAAAAACGAAGGGCACGAGAAATACCCCTAGTCATGCCTGTTATACGTTGCATGCTATGCGATGAATATGGTCACTTCCTCGAAGAGTGTGTAGCCATGGAACTCATCCACATATGGTATCTTATAGAAAGGTTTTACTATGTTGGATTATAGGTAACACAATTCACATGTCTGTTATGCGCTGAAAATCACCTTTTGGAGAATTGTCACTATAACCCCCGATTCTAGCTAGCCCTCGCTAGCTTACACTCTGCCATAGTCTGCCTCACCCAAGAAGAAGACATGGATGTGGAGTCCACAGACAGTTCGACAACCCAGGAAGATGTGACAAGCGGATCCATCATGTTCTTGTCTGTCGAAGGATGACCAATCAGGGCGATTCATCCCCCACCAAATGCCGACGACACGACACATCATATAAGATTCATATAATTGTGTATCAAAACTATGAAACGAGTTATCTGCTCATCTACCATAGGTATCGAGTTAGCTACAACTACGAGAGTAGCTGTTCCTACAACAGTGCAAACCCAATCTATATGCACTCTGTCGATCACGTCTGGTTTCACCACATCCATGATGGAATCCTTCTTGTGTCTCCCAACTAGCTCCATACAGATTAACCCCATTCAGCATAACCCTACACAGGAACAATCCCACTTCGGGTCCTTGTTTCATTCAGATGAGGATATCCTTGAGGCTATGACGAAGCCAGATTACCCATTGGATGCAATGCATCACCGTTCACTTTTTCTCCCCAAAAGAACGTTCAGTCTTGACAAGATGAGAGAAAAAGAGATTTATGCAATTTAATCAAAATATTTCCTTCCATTAGGCAAAGTGGATTGGTTCAAAAACTCCATCCCAATGCCCGATGTGTTTGAATAAGGAAATATGTCAAACATATCACCTACCATCCAGGTGAACATATCCCAAAATCCTGCAAAGGTCGAAGAAATCTCACGGGGGGCAGCTTTCTCTCCAGAAGAAATAACCTCTTATACCCAATTGCTACAAGAGTATAGAGATATCTTCACGTGGGACTACTCAGAAATGTCTAGGCTTAGTCCTACTATTGTAGACCACCATATTGACACTTGGCCTAACGTACCTCCAGTGTGCTAGAAACAACATCAACTGCACCCATATAAGGCCGAAGTAATAAAACTAGAAATCAACAAGCTTCACAAAGTTGGGTTTATCTACCCCATCACCTATACATCTTGGGTTTCCAACCCTGTTCCCGTCAAGAAAAAATAGGGCACCATACACATTTGCACCAATTTTCATGATTTGAACAAAGCTTGTCCTAAAGACAATTATTCCACTCCATTCATTGACCAAGTCATCGATGCTTGCACAGGACACAAGGCTCTATCCTTTATGGATGGGTTCTCTGAATACAATAAAATCCAAATCTGCCATACAGACTGGTACAAAAATGCGTTCACCACCCCCAGAGGCACATTCCAATGGGCCATGAATTATATATTTCATGACTTGGCACACCTTATCCTCACCTACTTGGATGACCTAACTGTATGCTCTAAGAAGCGCTTAGACCACCTCCAGGATTTGTGATTGGTATTCCAATGATGTCGTAAGTAAAACCTACGATTGAACCCCCTCAAGTGTGTATTTTGTATCAATGCAAGAATACTCTTAGGTTTTACTGTGTCCTAGCAAGGAATTTGTGTGGACCCCCTCAGGGTCTAATCCATCAAATAGGTACCTCCACCTCAAACCCTCAGGCAACTTCAAATCCTGCAGAGGAAGGCCAATTTTCTAAGACGCTTTGTGCCAGATTATGCCACCTGCACTCAAGGGTTCTTGTGCATCCTCCACTTGGAAATCCCATTTAAATGGGATGATTACGCCCATAAATCATTCGATGTGCCGAAATAAACTTTAGCTTCAGCACCCCTCATCAGTCCCCTAGACTATGATCGGGACTATATCTTGTATTTATCAAATTTTGAGTCCATGTTAGCTATAATTTTGATCCAGGAAGGCCTAGATGGGAAGGATAACGTAATCTACTATGTCAGCAAAACCTTATCAGGTCCAACATTAAGATATGAGCCCTTAGAAAAGACTCCACTAGAATTGATTTATGCAGTCCAAAAACTTTGCCACTAAATCATCTTAAGAACCACTACTGTCATCGTAGATATTAACCCCATTAAATACCTCCTCACGTGCCACCTAATGGACCATAAATATGCCCATTGGATAGTCATTCTACAAGAATATGACTTACAGTTTCAGTCCCACAAAATAAATTGTTGGGTGTGGAGCCTGATTATCTTGTTTATTTTGTATCATAGCATTGGAACCCAGTACCTTAATGGAGGCGGAAACGCCACCCGTAATTAAACGCTCCCTAGGGGCTCTAGGGGGGGCGGCTGTGGCTTTGTGGAGCCCCCCTTGGTGGGGGGTTTCAGGGGCAGCGCCCTCGAAGCTAAAAACATATGTAAAATTTCCTTGTAAAAGTATAGTAATTACTAGTCAATCTGGGCCGTTCATTAGGTAGATGATCTGACGGTAGAAGTTATGTTTAGTTTAGGGCTTTTTGCCCTAGAAGGAAACCCCTCGCTTGTAAGAGGGTATTGTATTGCTATTGTGTATTTTATGTGTATTCTTAGAGCGAGAAACAGATAGGAGACTGTGAGAGAGAACAAAGGATATTACAACGGATCTGTTGTAGGTTGTGTCTCTTCATTTTGCTAGATAATAGAAAGGAAGGACTGGTTGTTCAGGGTGGATGTAGCCCAAACTGGGTGAACCACGTATATCTATGTCTCTCTGGTTTTATGTGTTATGTGTGCTTATGTTTTCTGCATATTTTATGTGTTGCATTGCTCTGTTATATATATAATTTTCCAAAAGAAAAAATGTGCTTGCCCTAGCAGAGTTCATTAAGGATCTCTTGGGAGATACTAAGGTATCAACAGTGAATGATTCACTACTCGATGAACACCTCTTCATCGTAGCAACCGACGACCCTCGGTATGATGATATTCTCTTGTTCTTGTGAACCCAAAAGTTCACACCTCATCTCACTCGAGACGACCATTGGTGCATATGCCAACAAGCCCCTTGATATCTCCTCATTGGAGATGTCTTATATCGACGAGGCATCGACACCATTTTACGGGAGTGCCTCACCCACGACCAAGAGGAACAAGCCTTTAATAACTGCCATGGAGGCGCTTGCAGTGGCCATCTATCTGGCATTTTTCCCACCCAAAATTTCCTACGGGGATGATATTTTTGGCCCCCCTTATTTCACGACTGCATTATAGTAGTCAAAAGATGCAAAAAATTCCAACGCTTCCCCCACAAAGCAAGAGCACCTCCCACTCCTCTGCATCCTCTCATCATCGCCAGTCCCCTTTGTACATGGGGGATTGAATTCATGACTTACAACCCTGCCTCATCAGGAAACCATAAATACAACATCATGGTTATCAAATATTTCACCAAGTGGTTTGAGCCCATGGCTACATACGACAACGTAGCAGAAACCACCACTCGATTTATGTTCAACCATGTGATGGCCCAATTCAGTGTCGCCAAAGAGTTACTCTCCGAACATGGGAGACACTTCAAGAATGAATTTTGACAGGAACTATCTCACCACCTTAAATTCACGCACGAATTCGCTTCACCATACTACCCCCAGTGAAATAGACAGGTAGAAGCTATTAACAAATTACTCAAAACTATGTTACAATGCATGGTGAATAACCATAAAACCAACTTGCACCATATGCTGTTTTCCGCCCTCTAGGCATACCGCATGACAGTAAAGAAGTCCATTGGTTTCACTCCTTTCCACTTAGTGTATGGGGTTGAGGCCGCGATTCCCATCGAACGCGAGATCCCAAATTTACATGCCGCCATCAAACTCCTTGATAATACCCAGCCTCTAGAAAAACACCTAGTACAATTAGAGCTTGTCGATGAAAATCAACGAAAATCGCTACAACACAAAAAGGGCCATAAGAAAAGGGTAAAATCATCATTTGACCGCCACATCACCCCTTGCTCATTCACCAAGGGAGAATTAGTCCTCTGCTATGATGTCGCAACAGAAGCCCTAGGGCCAGGAAAGTTTGAAACCTTGTGGAAAGGACCCTACATCATTAAACATTGCCTCCGACAGGGGGCATACATATTGATAGAACCGGACGGGACCTGCCTCAGTCACCCTGTCAATGGTCTTTACCTCAATAAATTCTACCCATAAGGGTCAAGACAGTCCTTCCCTAGAGTGAACATACACAATCCCAACCACTTAGTATTTTTGACCAAAAGAATTATTTAGAAAGTGCTCAAAGTGCCACCATGGATCACTAACTTGAACCCTATTTCATATTTTTTGATGGAGCATCAGGGTGGTCTCAAAGTTTAGCCGCAGCTGCCTGGGTCATGTACCACCCTGACCGATCGACACTCTGCTCAAACGGTGTGTGCATCGGTTGAGCAACGAAAAATCAGGCAGAATATGACGTCGTCATCAGACTTATGTGTGATGTCCTCCATTAGGGTATACGCCATATGCATATCTACCTTGATTCTGAGTTAGTAGTGTTACAATTAAAGCAAAAATTTGAGACAAGAGATACACATCTGTTTAGAAAATATTTGCATGTCAATAGATTAAGAAAACAATTTGACTACATCACATTTACACATGTACCAACGACTCAAAACCAAACAGTTGATCACATAGCTAACAATATCCTAAACTGGAATGCATCTTGAATAAACCATCATACATAAAAAACCAAAATATATATATATATATATATATATAGATATCCATTAGTATAACACCATACATAAACCGAAATAGGTGACACATCATGTAGAGCCACAAAAAATATCTCTCATATATATATATATATCTATATATATATATATATATATCATAATATGTATGTCTGAGTACAAAAATAGTGTCGTTGGCCCAACCGCCAGCCCAAAGATACAAAATTCGTCAAAAATAAGGGCAAAATACTCATAATGGGTGCTTTCCCTGTATACAAGTATACTCTAGGGTGGCGCCCCCTCAGGAGGGGCACTTGGACCCACCACTTCTCCTGGTGCCACCAGTGGAGCTACCATTGCAACCACGATCGCCACTCGATGTAGAACAGGCCAATATTCCCTCTTGCGGGCCATCACAGTCTCCAACCAGACCTCCTCAAAGTCATCCACCTATATATCGCCCTTTTAAAAAACTTTGGAGGACAATAACGAGAGATCAGAAGGTCCGTTCTTCGAACCATAAGTTGCGCCACAATCAACACTCCATGATGAACATAGGCGATGCCACACATTCACACTCCCAAAAAAAAAAAAAATTAGCACCGACAGGTATGCTCTCTCTCATATTCTTTTTTAAAGCTCATGAATTTCAATAATATTTGATAAAGAAGATGCTTTCACTTGAGGTACTTGTTTTTTCAGGAAAATATCACAAACCATCCACAACTTCATCTCCTGAAAGTTCCAAAGTAGGTATCATTCTACCCCCAGCATGATAGAGTCCCAGAAAACTCCACATATCCTGACATCATTTCTCCATCAGAAATAAACCATAGGATCCATGTATCTGACCGTGTTTATCATCACCTCACCCTACAAATGATAAACATCCTCATTGGTTGGTAGAGCCTCCCCTCCATGGTGCTCGTCACCCATAGTAGACCATATATCACAACAAAAGTGACGCCATGGCCATACCACTTTAGTCCGGGATGCCCATCCATTCACCATGCATAAGGTCAAGTTTACCATACAAGCTAAAACCCCCTTCCTAGATGACTAGGTTGTGCAAGCAAATCAAAAGCGCATCATTGCACCTTGCATTTGTCCCACCATACCTCCACCAGCATAATCCCATCTATGATAATTTCTCATCTGCTTCATCAACCCTGCACATGAGACCAACCAATGGGGCCCCCACCCTTAGCAAAACACCTTCCCCACAACATCAGTGAGCGAACACTTTCATGTTTTGGGGTACCCGTCTCTGTGTTTTGTACAAACCAAACCCCATTATTTTATTCTTTTGGTAAGTGTACAGAGACCCTGAACGGTGGAATACGTTTTTCACCCTCTCATTTCATCTTTTCTCCCATGGAAGCAGTCCCTGAACACCCTTGGTTGAAGTGTTATAACCCCACGCACCAGCCACCTTGACATTCATAGCTAGTTTATACGCACCCTATAAGTCCTACCGACTCCAGGGATTTCTCCATCAGAAATAACTATGACTGCCGCCAAGATGCTTAATATACTCCGACCTTGGGCCACTAAATCCCCATCATTAGTTTTTAGTCACCCCTCACGAACATGCCTATGTTAAACCCATCACATCTAGGTTCTCGATCCCTCATATCGGCAACCCCTCGTTCGGTTGAGGCTTCCTTTTTGTTGACTTCGACACCTATTTTCCAAAAAGGAAGTGATACCTTGGATCACCCCTCCCCATACAAGGAGTATCCTCAGGTGGCATTGTGGGAGACATCATTTTCCAAAGATATCATCGATCCTCCTGCCACTTGACTATGACAAAATCTTTCATGTCAAGATGGTATCGTACCTTACAACCATTACACTTTGATCAAATTCGTCACAGACTCGTGCATCCATAAGCGTCTATTTCAACAATGCTTACACGAGAAGGTCCCAACCAGTGCCTATGCATACAATGTGCAACTATATGCCATACCAACTTTACGCATATGGGTACCGTATTCCACCTATTGTCAAATAAAAAAACACCCTGAGGGCATCAACAGTTTTCGTCAGCAACCGCCAACATCACTACCATATGAGTGATACAGACATAACACATATATGTCAACTAGATTTGTTTAACTAGCGACAACATTATGAGCATGGGACATGCCCACCTCATAGAAAATTTGTATATGTATTGTAAATTGTATTTGATTATAGGAATCCCTTAGGCCATGGTAATTCTTGGAAACACTACAGGGTGTTTTCAATTCCAAGCTTCACACATCTCTCTCTCTCTCTCTCTCTCTCTCTCTCTCTCTCTCTCTCTCTCTCTCTCTATGCATGATACAGAAAAGAAACTATAATGTATTTTGGCTATACAGTGATTCCTAGACCTCACATATTAGGTGGAAACTATTAACACTGGAAAATCGTACAGTAGAAGACGACATTAATTAATGTCAGGAAAAAGGATTTGCAAGGATGGAAGACATTAAACAATCTGGAAAGTATTTAAAAATCTCTAAGGTTTGAGGAAAATCAAATTTGAACTATTCCTAAATGCTATTTGTGTGCATAATCCTTCGTGAAGAGAGCCTTCCGCGCGCCTCTTTGCCCGATGTGCACACAATCCTGGGAGTGGTGAAATGTCACTATTCGGGACCACACAAAGAAAAGGACAAGTGACCCCTTAATTGGAGCCACATAAGGAAAGTCACTAGTGCCTCCTTAGATACTATGTGAGCACCCAATGGAATATTTGGAGCACACAAAGGAATCATACCCCTCTCTTGGGTCACCATCCTCCATGTACCAAGAGAGGGAAGGGAGGATATAAAATCTCCTATATAAGGCCACCATGAGATGAAAATTTGGTGAACACATTGTTATGCTGTCCAAAATTTCCCAAGCAATAACAGCAGTGTGTGAGTCGGAGTTGATGATAAAGGGGACTCAATTGTTGGCCACCCAACAAGTTCAGTCCAACATAGTACAGAGAGAGGGAGACTGCACCAAGGAAATCTTGGGATAAAAACATCCTTGCATCAGGACCTAGAACCATTGTCTAGGTGCCCTTTGGCAAGAGGTTAAAGCTTCACTCTTATTACTACCAGCGCTCAATAAGAGGGGCCTAGAGCCGCCATTCGTATTATTGTTTTTGTTTGACTCTTTTCAAAGCTCATTTTTATCTGTTTTAGGTTTTAGTTTAGTTTTTTGTTTATATATGCATGCTATTTCTCTATCTAGTATACTTATGATTATAGCTTGTTCCACAAACTTGCTTGACTCCACCTCTTTTTCTTCCTGTTACAAATAACTTAAGTGGGTAGAACACACACCTTAAGTTTTTGTGATTTCATACATAGGTGCACCAAACACACCCCAACAATTACAACACTCAAAAAAATGCAGGAAAATGCAATAGTCATAGAAGCTAATTTGTTGATCCGAAGGTTAAATGTGAAAGCAAAAGAAAGGGAAAACATTGAGAAATATTGTTTGACATCTTCAGAAGTGAAGCTCGAAATTTTGGTAAGTATAGTAAAGGAAATGATGCAAAAGATCACCATGAGAGATGAAATTGCTGTTCAAGATGACATTGTCTCACTGATTAAAGAAAAACAAGTTGTTTTCCAGAAACACTTTCCTTCCTATCCTAGTTTTCATAGATCTGATAATGATTACTTTTTGTATGCATTAAGCGACAATAAATAAATGAGTTTATAGATCATCTTGCAGAGCAGATATCTGTAGCTCTAATATGCATGCTTGATGAAATTTCTCATTTTGATGATTTACCCAAGTATGATAAATATGATGATGATTATGTTGTCAAATGCGAGGCTGACTCTTCAAGTCAAGCATTAATGTTTTTTTAGCGTTTTAAAGAAGACAGTCAGCTCACACATATGGTTTACGGCAATGACGAGGAAAGTGTAGAAAATTTGGAAGTAAGTGAAGAATCTTTGCCTCTTTGTTTTACTTTGTTTTATTTCATCATAGATAACTTTCATACAATCAGAAATCAACAGTCATTAAGTTTTGATCTTGAGAATCAAGAGGATAATGGAATTCCCGATCAGAGCTCTGTACCCTTTTGTTTCTCCTAAATTGTAAAAATAAGAGAAAACTATAAGCAATAAGATAAGCAAGTGGTAAACACTATAAATCATAAACATTATCGTGAACTGGTTGAGGGAATAATTTGCGACATATAATCATCCTTAGTTGTAGATTTGAAGCCACCGAGTCCCATTGAATTTCAAATTATAGATGAAGTCTTGGAAGTTGAAACACATGATAAAAATATGCAAGATGATTATGTACCGTTATGTTTTGAATCATTTCACTTTTTAAAGAAAATTTTTCATAATATCTCTAAAGCAAAGGATGAGCAACCTCTAAAATTCATGCAGTCTCATTAGAACCAATGGAAAATAAGTTGCAACAATATTTCCAAGTTTTTCGTGACCCTATAGTTGATGTGTTGGATGATATCTACAGTAAAAGTCCTTCTCCATTAGCTAACTTTGAGCCTAAAAAGAGTGTTGATATAAACTTGATCCAATAGCCGATTTCATTGTCTTGTTCAGCAGGAGTTTCATTACAAATATCATACCAAAATTTGCAGTCATATCAGGAGAGTAATGAAGAAAATTCTTGTTTTGTTGTTTATCATCAGGAAAAGTTAGTCATTTGCGAGTTTCAGGATCCTTTTTTCAACTTGGTACAGTCATCTAGGGAGTAAAGCATGGATGTTGGGAACATTTTAAAATCAAGGTACTAAAACTACCTAGAGGAGAATAGTAATGTATTAGATGAGCTGGAAATTAATATGTATTCCTATGAAGATCCTTTTGCAACATTCTTGAGGTCATATGGTGGGCTCATGCTTTACAATTTCATTAAGGTTCAATCTGATTACAAGTTTTCATGGGATTTTCCTTTCAATGGTTCTCTCTTATTTCTCATAAGCAAGCACTTGCAGATAATTCAAGAAGAAACGATAATTTTTAAATGGTTGCATTGGCTATTCCATTTCACTTGATCAGGTGATGAATGGATCAGTTAGTGTAGGAGTGTTGAATAAGCTCAATTCTGAGCATTTTTTTTAATTTGTTTTCAGTCAATTTCAGTTTTTTTTGAGTCAGTCATGAGTCAGTATTGACTCAAAATTTCATTATTCATTTAGTCTTTAGCTTTTGACTCCATTCGCAATGGATAGGCACTTGGTCTACGGTGTTCTTGGCACCTTCAAGGAGCTACCATCCCAAGGTGAAGCCAATGTTAGTGTCAGTATTTGCATCCTGCCAACGGTGATCAAAATCACTCTTTTCATATTCATATTTGGGTTCCCACTCAATTTTTTTTTATCATTCCACTAGGTCATGCAAAAAATTAGCCAATGATGGTAGCCCTAGTCTAGAAACATCACTCTTCCTTAAAAAATTATTTTCTTGCTTGCACACTTCCATACCTCACTGACTGTAAATCCTCCATAATGTCAATTCATCATGTCATGTCACCATGGAGTCCGGTCTTGTCAAGGTCATCATTATGTTTCTAGGGTTTTCATGGTCCAATAAAATTCCATTCCATTTCATAAGGCCAACAAGTAAAGGGTGATAAAATAACATATTTCCACCATGTGAAGATTATTTGTAAAGAGAAATATGTATTTCATCATGAAATTTTGATTTCAAATGCGAGTTTCATTCCAAGTTGTAATTTTATTTTTATTCATGTAATTTTATGTCAATTAAAATGTAATAAGTACTTAATCTCCCAAAATCTGCCAACTCAAACTTCATATGTGAAACTAAAGATAAGAAAAGTCAAAGTGAAAAGTACCAAACTCTAGCAACGTCATCCTGCAAAGAATAAAAATCAAAGAAAAAGGGTAATCAAGAATTTTTTCAAAAGGTGAAATGAAACATTAGAAAAGCGGGTTTTTAATCCAAATTCAAATTCACTCAAGTATTAAGGACTTCTTGACATCATTTCAAACTCATTTGTGTTCTACAAACACCAAAGAAAACACTCGAAGAGAGAAATTTCGAGTTTTTGGGCGAAATTAGCCAAAAATAGAGTAGAGGGCACATATCCTTTAGAGAGGGCGCAAATGCTTCAGGTGTTGCAAGGGCACACAATCTTAAGTGAGGGTGCACAACCTTAAGGAGTTGCACATCTATCCAGAAAGGCCAAAATTGCTTCAAATTTCACCAAATTTTCGTCCAAAACTTCCACAACATTCTCATCGACCTCCAGCAAGTGAGTGAAAGCTAATTCCATCAATTATCCTCTCCATCAAGTTCATCTATTGGGTGCTATGAAATTTGTTTTAGAATTTGGTGTTTAAATCATTTTAAAACCCTAGTATCTCTGATTGCACTCTTAATTCCCCAAATCACATCTCCCTACACCTTCATACCCTTCTTACATTGCCAAATAACCATTCCTAAACCCCTGTATTACAAATCCCCTTTCCCTAGCCATTTTTCGCAATACCCTAAGCCCTAGGTGCTACAACTACCTAGGCTCCTAACCCCAAACCTGTAAATAATTTCCCAATACTTAATTCCACCATATCACTACTCCCTATCCCCTTTCCAATTTCATAAATCCCTAAAAATATCTCCCTCAATTTCCATTTCTCATTCCTCATTCCTAAGACCACTTTCAACATCATCACACTTCCCTAGGGGTTTGACACAATATAAGTAAGAGAGGTAGAAGAAGCCAATATTTTACTTGATGAGATCCTAGAGAAGCATGGTTTGATTGAAGAACAAGAACAACAATGACAAAGAGGCAGGCCTAGAACCAGAGGCTTTAAAAGAGCCTTGGATCTTGAAAGACAAAGGCAAAGAAAGAGAGTTGATGAAACCATCCTTGATGATCAATTCTTAGAGATGATCAAAGAAGAAAAAAAAATGATGGCTTTAAGCTATCAATGACTACTTGGAGAAGTTGTTAAAAAAGGATAAAAAGGACAAAAATATTCAAAGGATAATGGCCAAACACTATGCCGAAAGAGAAATAAATGCAATGGCCAACCTCAAAAGAGGCAATGCAAAGATTGAAGCATTGACCATGCTGTTGGAGAAAAGAAAGTTAGACATACATGCAGAGGATCTAGTCCAAGCCTAGCCACCTTACCAGTACTCTCTCCACCAATTTTGATGCATTTTGAAACATTTTTGCAAAATTTGTGTTTTTCTAAGTTTTTATAAACAAGCACATATCATAAATTAGGTCATGTGCATAGCACCGTAGGCGTTGCGTAAATATTTGGGGCACTTTTAGAGGAAAAAGAGACCACCAATGGATTCCTAAGGACAAATGCGTTCTAGAAAACCACTTTGATAGCCTTTATTTGCATATTTGATAGGTGAAAAGGGAAAAAAATTAGCTAAAAAACACATTTCTACCCCTATTTTGGCCAAGGCACTACGCACAGAAGTAGTCTTGGGAGAATGAAATTGTGAGGGGTCAAATCAGCTTCATTTTGAAAACTAGAGGCATATTTAAAAAGAAGACTTGAAAGGATTCAAGGAAGCCATCTTGGGCCTGATTAGGACTCCTGAAATTTAGTCAAAATCAGCCTTGGACAGGGAGGTCATGTATGACACAGCAAGGGCGCATATGACCATTTGCTGATATTTTTGGTTTTTCACTATAATTTTTTACTTTATCTCAGAAATTGATCTTTTTACCTATGTAAATGAGGATGGTAAATGTAATTTTGTTATGGATAAGTTACCTATGGGTAGATTCATTAGTTAAAGGTTGTCATTAAGTAAAATGAGTTAGTTTGAATGTATTTAGGGAGGAGTCACTTAGAGCTGCTTACACTCTAGGTATCAATAAAAATTATTGTGCATAAGCTCCTCAACCTAGGGATTTGACCCCTGAGGTTGGGAGAATTTTTTTGAGGCCTATATCATGTAATTTTTGACTCATTTTCAAGGTTTGGGAATCAGTTTGGATTCTAATGTATTGATCAAGGAACTATTGTACTCAGTTTGGCCAGTTAATAAAGAAGGGTTGCAACTATTTTTTGGGATACATGTGGTATGATGTTTGTCTTTTCTTTTTTTCTAGTTTCATATGTTAGAATTTGTTTTTTTCATGTTCATTACATCTCTATTGTATGATCTCTATCAAGTTCATAGGAATAATACATGCTTACTCATGATCTGTTTAGGGAAATTTATCATAATTTGTCCATTTTCCTCTATTTAGGAAGAATACATCTCCCGTGCTCTTCGTAGCTTCTCATTAGTATTAATACCATCTCATAATAATAATTTTAAAGTGATAAGATTTATACCTACCTTGCCCCATTGAATCTCTGCAACCCTATCTCATTTTTCCTAACCTAGCTCCCTTGAACATAGTTTCATCCAGCATCCCCACCAAAATAAATTATCAAAACTCCTTAACTCATACCTAGCCTAAAATCCTAATCTATTTAGCCTCCTAGGTTATGTTTTGTGTAGATATCCATCTTTGACCTGGTAGGGCTAGCTACCAAGTTAAAATGTTGGTTTGTGGTTACCTTTGTTGGGATTCCTTCTTTAGCCCTGGTAATCTGGAGGAGTGTTAACAGCGGGGTCGAGGTCGAACCCACGACCACCTACCTTCGGCGCCAACAACTTACCACTTTACCAACTGTCGCAGTCCTCAACCTAATAGGACTTCATTGCCATTTCAATTAACACACAGCAGGAATTGGGGTTTGGAGGGGGCCAACCCCATGGGCCAACCCCCTCCCACATGTCCATGCACTCGGGACCAATGACTAAGACAAAAATCTGACAGAGTTTGTTAAACCGTTTTAATTACCGTTAATATGTGGTTAGGCCACGATAATCCGTCATTTTTATTAAGTGCGGGTTAGCGCTAAACACACCTGCTTATCACATTAAACACTTACTTATCAAATAATTATGTGAGGATTATGTTGGAAGAATGTTTAGCAGACCCACCAAATGCAGAGAAGCTCCACATTTAGTGGATTTAACTGGCGAAGTTCTAGAATTAGTGGAGAAAAGCTAGAAAAACTTGGTTTTTCCTTTAACTAAGGCAATTTTCGACCAATTTTGTCTCGGGAAGTCATTCTTGGTATATTTTGATGTTTTGGATCCATTGGAGTAGGTTGCAGAGGCAAAAGGAGAGTGTAAACATCACTTTTTCACAGTTTAAGCTAATACAAAGGCCCACACTATGAGGCTGGACCAAGGAGATGTAGCCCAGGAGGGGTGAACTCCTTCCTCAAAAACTTGTGTATTTGTCTCTGTTATTTGTGCTTGCTTTTTTTTATTATGCTGTTGTTCAACATTGAATTTCCATGATTTTAAGCTCATGAAACACAGTTATTCTCATCAATTTTAATGAAGTGTCAATCATAAAAACATGTATAAACCCTTGTATGATAAGAAAACCAAAGCACTTTCATGTTAATTTTGAAACTGATATTAGAAAAACATTAACTAACAATCAACTTTAGATCTATTTGGTATTAGAGCACAAGGTTGCTAAACATTATTTCCTTGCTTTGCTTGATATTGTGCAAGAAGGGTTTTAATAGTTGCAATTTTATGATGCTTACAAGGTTGAAGTTGTAGAGAGGAGAAGGGAAGCTATTGGTTGACAGTCCTGAGATGAGGAAAAGGAGAAAGAAAGATGAGAAAGCATCATCTTCACCCAAATTTCTACTCAAAGCTACACCTGAAGCACCTTAAGTTCCATCTCCAACAGTTGATATTCAAGAGGTACAAATTGCATAAGAAGCTGAAGTGATTGAATAGGTACAAGCATCAGAGGTTGAGCTTGAATCCTTAGCCATTATGTCAGGATTTGGAGAGACTCATGGAAATTTAGAATAAGAGTATGTGAAGAGATACTTCAAAGACATACAATGAATGGTTAAAATGATGTTTGATGCATTCCCTGTAGAAATACCAGGAGAAGGTTATAAGCCTCCACATGGAGAATGATCTTCAGATGGTAAGAAGGATGAAGATAAGAGTTCGTAACGAAGTGGATGTAAGACACCTCCATCTCCACCATCCTCATACTCATCATATTCATAAACATATTCATCTTCCACATCCACCACAAAAACCACCCACACTCATTCAAAAGTCCCAAAATGAAAAACTCCATTACTCAAGTTGGACATCAAGTTTGAACTTCCCATGTACAATGGTAAGGTAAATGCAGACGGGTTATAAAATTGGATCTTTCAATTGGAATTATACTCAAAAATTCAAAATCTACAAGAGGATGACATAAAGATCTAGTTAGCTTCATTAAGGCTAGAAGGAGCAACACTAGTTTGGTGGGAGGCAAAGAATCAAGAGGAAATGTGAATTTATGGTAAGATAACCATTTCTTGGGTTGAATTCATTCTTCCATTAAAATACGATTTTGTCCATTATCCTATATGAAAAAAGAAATAATGAGTTGGCAAAACTTTAGGAAACTCAAAGGCCAAAATGTTCAAGAGTACACTCAGGAGTTTAGAAAGAGGGCTTTGTTGTTAGGAGTAAACTTGAATTTACAAGACACATTCTTGAAATAAATTGGGGGTTTACATTCCTACTTGACACCTACTATCCTTATGTTTAAGCCAAACAAATTAGATGAGTTATGTGTGAAAGCCACACATCTTGAAGCAAGGGGAAAGAACATTCAGGAAGAGGGTAGTAAGAATAATCCCTTCAAGGGTAAGGGAAAAGAGAAGGGAGGAAAATGGAATGGAAAGAAGAATGCAAGCATCAAGAAAGAAGGGGAGAAAAATACATGCAAACATTGTTCCAAAGATGGGCATGATGATGCCCAGTGTTTGAAACTACATCTCTAACTAAGGCCAAAGAAATCAAATAACAAAGGGAAATAAAAGATGACTTCCACGACCCAACAAGATCTTGGATCCAATTCAGAAGATGAGACCAAGATAGTAGCCATGGCTAACAAAGGAAAGGAAGCCATAGCAAGTACTAGTTCCTCAAATAGTCACAAAAACAGTCCAAATAAAGGCACATAGATAGAATTGTTCCATGTTGGAGTGATTTCAAATCATATAAATATTGATGCATTGTTTGATAGTGGATCACATGCAAACTTGATTTCAGAAGACTTTCTCAAAAAGCTTAGCCTTGAAAACATACAACATCATAAACCATACCTTTTGGGTTGGATAGTTAAGAATGCCAATTTACAGGTTACAAAGAAATGCATATTTAGATTTGCTATTAAATGCAAACTTTGTTGATGAAGTGGAGTTAGATGTGGTTCCCCTTGACTTTTTCGGGATTATATTGGGAATAATTTTTTTTATGAAAGGAAAGTGGTGTTTTATCACCATGAGAAAAAATATCATTTTCTTAAGGATGGGGTGGAATATATTTTGATAGCTCATCACAAGAAATTGAATATTTCTTTAGTTAATGTAGGGAAAATGAAGAGGCTAGTTAATCAAAGTAAAAATTTTGTGCTCCTCTTGATCAAGAAAAAGGATGATGTTGACTATGAATCTTTTGAAGGATGTGATGAAAAATTAAAAAATGATTTTCTTGATGGGGTAAGTCAACATGGCGAGATGTTTCAATAACCAAATGGGTTACCTCCCAAGAGGGGAATTCATCATGAGATTCAGTTGCAACAGAATTTTGCACTTCCAAACATTGGTATGTATCGCATGTCAATTATGGAGAGTTTGGAAATGAAGAACCAAATTCAAGAATTTTTGCAGAAAGCTATCATACCCCCATCTACTTCGCCATGTGGTTCACCAATTGTTTTGGTACCAAAGAATGACAAGACTTGGCGCATGTGCATAGATTTATGTGCACTGAACAAACTCACGGCAAAGAAGCGCTACCCACTTCCATACATTTAGTATTCACTATAATAGTTAAAGTATGCAAGATATTTCACTAATTTATAATTGCAAAGTGGTTATCATGAAGTTATAATAGCTGAAGAGGACATTTGGAAAACTTCTTTCAAAACTAGAGAAGGATTGTTTGAGTGCTAGTTATGCCATTCGGTCTAAAAAATACTCTAACTACTTTCATGAGAGTCATGAGTGTTGTACTTATACCATTTCTAGATGAATTTGTCATTTTTTACTTATATTACATACTTATATTCATCAAATCAAGAGAAGAACATGTCATGCATATTAATAAAGTGCTTGATGTCTTAAAAAAGAGAAATTGTTTTTAAAGATGTCGAAAAGAGAGTTTGAAAAGACTTCCTTAGTGTATTTGGGACACATTGTTGGAGGAGGTGATTTGAAGATATACCACTCCAAATTAGAGGTCCTTGTGAATTGGCCCAAGCCCAATAAAGTTACAGAGGTAAGAAGCTTTCTTGGGGTAGCAAAGTATTGGAGGAAATTCATTGCTAATTTTTCTTCCATTGTAGCTCTGTTACATGCATTGACAAGTGTTAAGAAAGTCTTTCATTGGGGAGATATCCAGAAAAAAATATTTTTTATGATTTAAAGCAAAATACAAGTTCAGCACCGGTATTGGCTCTTTCGGATCTTAGACCGCCATTTGAGATCCAAACATATGAAAGTGATTATGCTATGGGAGCAGTTCTCATGCATTATGGTAAGCCTATTTTATTTAATTTTAAAATTTTTAATGGAGTTGTGACTAAGTATCCCACCGATGAAAAATATTTATATGCATTGGTACAAAGTGTAAAGAAATGGAAGAACTATTTGATGGGGAAAGAGACCAGAATCCATACAGACTGTCAACCATTACAGTACTTACAATCACAATCAAAACTGCAGCAATCAATATATTTTAGATGGATGGGATTTCTACAAAAATTTCATTTGGTTATTAGGTAAAAAAAGGGAATCTACAATAAGGTAGTCGATATGCTCTCTAGGCCTATTGTAAATTCATCTAATACACTCAAGCACAATTCAATTATGCATGAAAGTTACATTGAAAAATATGCATATGATAGTGATTTTCAAGATGTGTATGAAAGCTTGAGTCAAGGAAAACAAAATGAAGAGTTAGATTATGATGTGCATAAAATTTTGTTGTATCACTTTCCCAAGTTGTGTATACCATAGGGAGAAAGAAACAATATCATAAGGGAGGCACACCATCATTGATTTCTGAAAATTTCGGAGTAGGCAAGACAATAGAGAATCTCCAAAGGTATTGTTATTGGCCACGTATGATTGATAGTGTATATTATTTTATTAGCGTATGTTCTTTATGTGCAATAAGTAAGCCTACTAATAGGAAACACCGATTGTACACTTCACTTTTGGTTCCTTCACATCCTTGGGAGAGTATGTCAATGGATTTTGTAGGTGGTCTTCCTATCTCAAGGAAAGGTCATGATTACTTGTATGTTGTGGTAGATAGGTTCAACAAAATGTGTCTTTTGATGCCATGTATGAAAAAAATTACAACTGAAAAAACTGCTAATGTTTTATTTCAAAATGTATGGGTTCATTTTGGTCTTCCTAATTCTATTGTAAGTGATCAGGATTCCCAGTTTTTTGGTAATATTTAGTCAAAAATATGGGCCACGATGGACAAAAAGTTGAAGAAGAGTACAACATTTCGTACACAAACATATGGTCAGACTAAGGTGTTAAACATGAAATTTATTCACGTTCTTAGAGGTTATTGTGGCAAGCATCCCAAGTTGTGGGATGAGCAGTTGCATTGCATTCAACATGCGTACTATAGGGAAAAGCATTCTTCCACAAACACATCAACACTTGAGGCATGTTTTGGTTACTTGCCAAGATCTCCTTTGGACTTCATCTTTGAGAAATATGTCGCTATAGATGGTCATAGTGACATAGATAAGGCTAGGAATTTCATTGAACAAATTCAGTTGATACATCACAGAGTGCAAGAGAAACTTGAAAAGAGTCAAAGCAACTACAAGGCAAGGCATGAAAAACACTGTGTTGATCACAAATTACAGGTTGGAGATGAAGTTTAGTTATATATCAACAAAGAAATATTGCAAGGGGAAGGTAAAATTCTCAGGAAAATCCATTATGGGCCATTTAAAATTCTAGAAAATATTGGTACTAATGCATTTAAGTTGGATTTTCCTCCTTATATGCGAATATATTCCATCGTTAATGTTGAGAATTTGAGATTTTTTGAGCCTCCTTTGATTGATGATCAAGTAGAGAATGTTCAACTACCATAAATAGATTATGTCTTGCCAAAATATCTTGATGAAATTTAGCAAGATCTCATACTTGAGAGAAGAATCATAATTTCAAGAAGAGGGAATGTCAAATACCTTAGAATGGGACTCAAGGGACAAAATCCTTCAAAGGCCAAATGGATGGCGAGTGAAAGGGTGAGGGTGTTTTACCCTCACCTGCTGAACAAATGATATTATATTTTCGAGTCCAAAAGGCTTCTAGTGGGGAGAAATTATCAGAAGCTTAGTATTTGGCTAAAAATAAAAGTTCTCAAAAATGTATCAAACTAGAGTGACTGGATAGTGCTCATCACCAGGATTCCAATGCAAATCATTTCATCAAAATCTAAGTTCGTATGAGTAAGTTATGGTTTGATATTCATTTTCCCAAACAAGTAAAAATTGCGTAGAACAATGACATATGAATTACTTGGCAGTCCAGTCAGCACCTTGGGAATCTTTAGGCAATATTATCAAAATTTCATCCAGTGACACTGTGACAAGTGTCAGAATCGGATTCGTTAATGTTTCTTGGGGAAGTTGAATTTTTCCTCCTAATCCTAAATTTTAGGTTTTATCCATAGTATATTATTATTTAAGGGTGAATTTTAGGCCAATGGGGAATCTTTAGGCAATATTATCAAAATTTCATCCAGTGACACTGTGACAACTGTCAGAATTGGATTCGTTAATGTTTCTTGGGGAAGTTGATTTTTTCCTCCTAATCCTAAATTTTAGGTTTTATCCATAGTATATTATTATTTAAGGGTGAATTTTAGGCCAATGGGGAAGGACCATATGGCATAGCCAGAGGCTGCCATGTGCTCCCCCCCATGGCAAGGTTGGTTGGCATGAGTTTTTATGCAATGTCAAAGTTGGGCACATATTATATATAATACCAAAGTTTGGAACCATATTAGAATTACAAATATTCAAATGGGGCACATTCTAATTAAACCAAATATTATACTATGGTAGGGACTCGAAATTTTATGCAAATTTTTTTTTATGGCGGGGTCGGGGTTGAACCCATGACCACCCACCTCCGGTGCCAACGACTTCCCACTATACCAACCACCGCAATGCTTACCCCAATAGGACTTCACCACCATTTCAATTAACACACAACGAGAGTTGGGGTTCGGAGGGGACCAACACCCTTTGGCATGTCCATGTGCTCAGGACCAGTGACTAATAAAAAAATATGGTGGATTTTGTTAAACCGTGTTAATTACCGTTAATACGTGGTTGGGCCACGATAATCTATCATTTGTGCTAAGTGTGAGTTAGCGCTAAGCGCGTCTTCTTATCACATTAAACACATACTTATCCACTAATTAAGTTTGGATTATGTTGGCAGAAGGTTTAGCAGACCTGCCAAATATGGAGAAGCTCCACATTTACTAGAGTTAACTAGTGGAATTTCAAAATTAGTGGAGAAAAACTAGGAAAAATGGGTTTTTCCATAACTAAGGAAATTTTCAACAGATTTTGGTTTAGGAAGAGTCATTCTTGGTATTTTTTAACATTTTTGAGCCATTGGAATATGTTTTAGAGGCAACATGAGACTGTAAACAACACTTTTGTATAATTGAATCTAATACAAAGGCCCACACTATGAAGTTGGAAAAAGGAGATGTAGTCCAGGAGGGGTGAACTCCTTCATCAAAAACTTGTGTATTTGTCTATTTTATTTGTGCTTGTTGTGTGATTTTATGATTTTTTTTAGCATTTAGTTTCCATTCTTTTAATTTCATGAAATACACTTAATCTCATCAAGTTTAATGAGCTGTCAATCATAAACACATGTATAAACCCTTGCATGATAAGAAAACCAAAGCACTTTCATTTTAATTCTGAGACTGATATTAGCACAACGTTAACTAACAATCAATTTCAGATCATCATCAGTGTGCTACAGCTAGTGTCAGTGCATTTTAGTTCTTAGATTCAATTTCCTTCATGTATAAGTATGGGTATGATTTTATTGCATATATGGTATTTGTTTTCTGCATCATAAATATATGTAACTATGGATCATTGTACTCTTCTTCTTGACTCATTTGATGACGATATAACAAGAATAATTTCTAAGGGTTTTCCCCATAGTGGGTTTTTCTTTGGTCTCGCACCAATTCCGGTGTCCCTATGTATTCATGCCTATCTTCCTTTGATATTTTACTTTCCACTGCTTAGATGATGATGATTATGATGGTTTTGTTCTTTCTGCATAGTTTCATATTCTGATGGTTAATAATATAGATTTATACAAAGGTATAATTATTTGGGGTGAATCTAACATGTTAATGATGAAATATAACTATCAAAGTAAAGAACAATGCTGCTTAATGAAAAATTAACAATCTTCCCATTATTTTAAATATTTACTCATAACTTGTGTAACAAGATTTTGGCAGCCATTCTTTCGGCTAGCCTTAGGATTAGGAAGAGCTTGGAATTTTTGTGTGAGCCTTGGCTTTTTCGTAGCATAGAGGGAGTATAATTCTTTGAAGGAGAAAGTATTGTAGAATTCATGTTCCACTATAATTGGGGCAAGTGGCTTTTCAAATGTTGTATGTATGACTGGAACTATCACTTTTAATAAAACTAAGAGACGACACACTTTCGTGCATATGTTGTGGATATGGTAGGAATACTCTTGTTGTATTTCCAAGATACATTATTTAACTTACACATATTCCTATGAACTATTTATTTTGAATTTGTATGAATATTTTTGGATGCATGTTGATGTATTAATCCATCACCTTGAATTATGTACTATTCGACTTATTAGTTTGTGTGATGTAATTTTTCTCATGTATTCCTTCTAAGCTACATATTATTACAAGCTTCCAAGGGGTGCACTATAAGAAAATCAGAAAGGAAGAAATATTTTCTTATTCTTGATAATTTCTTATGATGTTTCTTGTTATTATGATTCTTTATATATTCTTTCTTTTAGTTCATTAAGTAGTTACCAAAGAAGAAGAACATAAAACAATAGACACCAGATCTAGGCACTATGCTAGGGAAAAATCCCTTCGAGGGGAAAACCTAGTAAAAAAATTCTTACTTTCAATAGTATTCTCTGAGACTCTACACCGTAGAAAAATACCAAACCTTCACTCCACACTAAGTCAACCTCCAGAATTTGTATCCCTTTCGAATAAATTTTACTGGGTAGCAGCTTCCAGCAACATGCAACATTTGGCAGCAATAAAACATGGAAGACTTCATTATCCCAATCTAGAGCTTCAAATAGAGAGAGAGAGAGAGAGAGAGAGAGAGAGAGACCAAAATTTTGATTTTCTTCTTCTCCTTAGAATTCCCCAAACTCACACTTATTTTGGCTTCCCAACAACAGACTTCAAACTTTTCCCATCTTACAAGAGATATCAAACTTCTTTTGAGAGAGTGTGCTCCAAATCATTTCTATTTTCTTATATTTATAGGCTCCATGTGAGGTTGAATTAGGGTACTTATTCCAAATTGATCATTTTTGTTCTAACTTGGTGTGGAGAATACATATATCATTTTTTACTCAATACTAAACCTTTTTACACGATTTAAAACCCCAATAAGTGTCTCTTTAAAATCACAATAACTCTACTAACTTAGGATAAATCCTAGAAGTCCTCAATAGGTAATTTGACCTAAAACATTGTAACCCAGGAATGAAACCCATGTTTTAATAAGTCACAATAATAATAAGAAAACATATTTTCTTTATTCTTTTGATAAGTACATTACAAGATGACTCAAGTACATTAAATGAAGAATGAACCTTGTTACCTTTTCCAACACTCTCTCTTAACTAGGGAGGTATTCATCATATACAAATACAATGGAATATCTCATATTATATGAATAATGAAGAAATTTAAGCACTGTAATGCCATGGGCTAGATTCCTGACCAGATAAATCTATCCATCTTGGACTAAGAAGGAATCAAGCTTTTAGCCCCTTTAGGTACCATCATGCTTGCTAACCATTAACCTAGGGATCGAGGTTTGTATCCAAAAGTTAGAGCTCTTTTATCAACACAACCTTTCCAACATTGGGATGTAGAGATCAACACAAAGTGACGGCGAGATGTCCTTGTAGGAAATGCTTCACCAATAAATACTCAACACCCCTTGATCCAACAGATCATTGATGAACAATCTCTCCTAAAAAAATTGATTGGTAACCAACATTCTATCAAATCCTTTTAGAGATTTAACTGCACAATCATAACCCCAATCAATAATATACTTTCATATGTACATATACAAATACAAACCTCTAGGTTATTTTAAAAAACTTGATGTTTCTTCTCAAATTTAAATAGTAGGACAATCAATTGAATATTTCAAAAAATATTCTTTGATCATACACTTTGTTTCTCCTACTTATCATGTAGAAACATATCCTCCCAAATTCATTATTCAATCAAAACCAAGCTATGCCCTCCCTCTTACCAGGGAGAATGTTTATCTAGAATCCGTTTTAATGTTAGGTAGATCTCTTTTATTCAGGCTTCCTCAGGGAGACTAGAATATTATTTTTATCAATGGTGAATATTTCGTGGCTTCCAACCATTTCATCAGAGATATTATCATCTCAATTAGGCTTAACGAGCATCTTCACCATATCAAATATTGTGTACCTGCACAAATTAGGTAGCAAGTACAACACAATATATAGAAGCATGAAGTTATCCATATCATATATCCAAACAAAAAAGAGACATATACTCTTCAACATTTTTCTAGGGACTTTGTCATAAACCCTAGGATATTCCATAATAACTTTCATTCTATCTATGGTTTAAATGTTTTTTTGAAAGGTGTAACACACCCTAATACAACATATAGTAAACCCTATAAACACTAGCGCTGTAATATATGTAACAACTTTCAAAATCCATATGTTATACTTTCTACCAAAGATTTATAAAAATCCTAGATTTCACACAAGAAAATCAATCAAATTTAATCAAAACTTAGTCATTAATATGACCAAATTCCACTAGATTTAGTTACAAACCTTGGAATTTCAATCAACCATCAAATTCAACCAAAAATCATATTTCAAAAATATTACACAAATCTCAAATCATCATATTTTCATTATTCGTCATATATTTTCACTTCTACTAAGGGTCAACTTCAAAAACCTAGAATCTCATTTTCACAATCTCAACAATAATTAAATAGACCTCAGATTGTTATATCACACATACTATAAAATTTAACTACTACTAGGTTTTAACTGCAAAACCCTAGATTTCCAAATATCATCATCCTAGAATCTCAGAAAAGGAATTATATGAAATACTAAGACTTATGAACATCAATAACTAGGTCAAAACATGTATCTAGGAATTCATCATCGTGCAAAGGCATATCATATATCTGAAAATGATAATATATCAGACATAAATTGACCTAGAACAACTAGAGTTTCAACTAAAAATGACATATATTCACATCCCAAAGAATTCATCATCAAGAAAAGGTATTTTGTTTCATAGTCAAACTCAACTTCACAACATATTAATAAATTTGACTAGATGAGGGTTTGATCAGAAAAACACACACATAGCAGGGAAAACATTTCTAAGACATTATAAGGGTATTATTACACATTCCACCAAACCATAAAGATTTAGGATTTCAATATAGGAACATAGAAAACCCAAAATTATTAAGGTTTCAAATATCCACGACTTTATACTTTATCATTCAACCCTAACAAGTTAGGTTTTCCTGGTCATACAAGAATCCTAAACATAACACCATCAATAAAAAATCAAATAGAATTTCAAAATAACCCTAAGTTTAGGTTTTCAAACCTTCATATTAAAATACGCTAAGGTTAGGGTTTTCTAGAGAGCCTATCTAGGGTTCTATAAATTAGTTAACACTATGAGAGGGGTATATTTATCAAGTGATGAATCAAACCAAATAAAAATCAATATGATCGAGTATAGCTAGACACAAAAATTTTAGTCATAAATTGTTAAATGAATGAAAATTTTTCATAAAGAAGTCATTGTTTTAAAGAATGCCTTTGTTTCATTAGAAACCTTGACTTGAGAGTTCCTCCTTCATAATCCTTGAGAATATAGCTGATGTTTTCATAATCAAGACAATAGAGGGAGAAAAGTGATTAGTATTAATATAATCAAAACTTAAATAAGTACATGAAACCAAAAACTCAAAGGAAATGAGATACTTATCATTGGGAGTTTTTGAGGGCTCCCTCCAAAGCTTGAGGGCTATTTGTAAAATTATAAAAACAATAAAATCTATCTTCCAAAAATATTTTTAAAATCTATAAATTATAAAACATCAAAAATATAGAATAAGATATATAAAGATATAAGTAAATGAATTAGTAGTGTGCATCCATAATGTTATATTCTTCATCCTTGAATTTCTTTGAGTCTCCTTCAACAATGTTGGCTTGATCTATTTCTCTCTTCTTGTTTCTTGAATTGTCAGGACATTCTCTCCTATAGTGACCCTTCTTATGGCATTGATATCATTATATCCAAGACATGTCCACTTTCTTCCTTGGTCCTTTCGATTTCTTTCCTTTATGTTGAGAAATGTTAGCATGAGATACTCCTTCAGGATTGACAGCTAATGAAATCCTTAATTCTTCCTAACTATGGGTAGTCCATAGTTCTTCAAAGGTGGGAGCTACCTTCCATCTATTAAGTCATGCAGAAAATCTACCCCAGGTAGGTGGAAATTCTAATAGGCCGGTGATCACAAGTTATTTTTCTGGAACAATTTCATCAATGGTCAAAAGTTCATCTCTGATTCGTGCTCTTTACAAAGAAGGAGGCCACTGTGTATTCTTTATTTATGTTTGTATTTCATAGGTCATTCTTCAAACTTGCTACTTGACCAATGTTATTAATAGTGAATAAATTCGACAAGGATTCATATCATACTAGAGGAAATTTCAACATAAAAGTGGCCTCCTAAGGAAAAATAATAAAATATTAGTTAAAATAATAAAATAAGAGCTATCCATTTTGGAGGGAAAACAAGAAAACTACTTTTCTAATTGAATTTTCATCTTATCTCCTTAAAGGTTTACTCAAATTTCATGTTTAGACACTAATTAGATGTGAAATTAAATTCCACATCCAGTGAGTACCCATAATACATACTTTTGACAAGACCCACATTGATAAAAATTGTAGATATGTTAAAAAAGGTTTTAAAACACGTTTTTTAAATCTATCTACAATTTTTATCAAGGCGTGTCTTCTTAAAAGTATGAATAATGGGTACTCATTGGATGTTGAATTTAATTGTGAATCTAATGAGTTTCTAAGCTTGAAATTTGAGTAAACCTATAAGGAGATAAGCCAAAAATACAATTAAAAAAAGTAGCTTCTCTTCGTTTCCCTCCAAAATATTTACATGTACCTCTTTTTAAATTTAAATCATTTTTATTGGTTTACTTTTTATGACATGAAAATTACATGAAAATTTCATGGGCACTTTTAGCCTAAAATTTCCTCTAATGATTTCCTAAGTATGGTTGATGTTGGTTATGAATGCGACAAGGTTTTCCTTTATTACTTCTACCATTAGAATCATGGCCACCAATTCTAGTTCCATAAATTTTACTTTATCACCATCATTGGAATGCTCTCTAGGTTTCTTTACATTTCCTTTGACCAAGTCAACTACCTTATTCTTTTGAAGGATGGGATGAATTCTCCTCTTCCAGGATCTATAGTTTGAGGATCCTTAAAGTTTTTTTTCTGCCTTATTTGCATTAGACATCTTCCCAGAGTGTAGTAGATTCATTCCTTCAGATGATCCTTTGAATGTTTCCTTGATTAAGTGTTGAAGATTGTGTTTTTCTTCCTTCTTCAGCAAAGCACTGATACCATGTTAGAGAATCAGAAAGGAAAAAATAATTTCTTATTATTGATAATTACATGTGATGTTTCTTTTTATTACGATTCTTTATATATTCATTCTCTTATTTCATTAAGAAGTTACCAAAGTAGCAACTCATAAAATAATAGAAACCATATGTATGCACTATTCTAGGGAAAATCCCCCCTTGAGGGGAAAACCGAGTCAAGAAATTCTTCCTTTCAATAGTATTATATGTGACTCTTCACCCTAGACAAATACCAAACCTTACCTCCACACCAAGTTAGCCTACAAAATTTCAACCCCTTTCTAACAAATTCGGCTAGGAATTCCAATAGCAATACTTGGAATACTTCGATCTCCCAATCCATAACTTGAAAGAGAGAGAGAGAGAGAGAGAGAGAGAGAGACCAAAATTTCTATTTCATCCTTCTCCATCGACTTCCCCAAGCTCAAACTTATTTTGGATTCATGAAAACATACTTTGAACTTTTCCCACCTACAAGAGATATCAAACATCATGTGAGAAAGTGTGCTCCAAATGAATTTGATTTTCTTGTCTTTGAGGCTCGATGTGAGGTTGAATCTAGGTCCTTAGGTTGACTTGATATGTTGTAGGCTGACTTGGGGTGGAGGATACATAAAACGTTTTTGACTCAATAATAAACCACTTTACATGATTCAAAATCCCAATAAGGGTCTCTTTAAAAGTAAAATGACTTTATTAACTTAGAGTATATCTTAGAAGTCCCCAATGGGAAATTTTACCTGAGAAAATGTGTCCCAAGCATGAAACCCATGCTTTAATATGTCAAAATAATAATAATAATAATAATAATGATAATGATAATAATAATAATAATAATAATGATAATAATAAGAATAAGAATAAGAATTATTTTCTTTATTCTTTTGACAAGTATATTACAATATGACTTAAGTACATTAAATGAAGGCCGAACCTAGTTATATTTTCCAACACACACTTCCTTTTCCCATTGTGTGCTAGAACAATCATGAATCACACTTGACTCTCCACAAGGTCACACACTTGTTCTCACCAAAGACACCATGCACTACTCAATGAATTTTTCAAACCGAGGCATATCATTAACACCCCACTACTGGGACTCCTACTCGAAACATTGTAAGGTCTAGTTGCGACTTCATATTGGGGATATCCTTCGAATGTTGGTGGGTGCAACATAATCAACATTTATGGTGATAGAAGGATTACATATGAGAATTTGAGCCCTTAAATATGTTTTAAATTTTTGCACTCATCTAATTAATTCTTCCACAATCATACTCCTGACATGTTTTACCAGAAATGAAAGACTACATGTTCCAACAAATATCTTACATGACTTTTCAACTCTCAAATTTGATGGCGAGGGTGAAGCAACCTTAATTGAGCATACTAATCATTTTCTTGAATTTTTGAGAGATTACAACATCCCAGGTGAGGATTTTGGCTGTAGGTTTTCATTCTCACATTCAAACGACACGTAAGGCAATGGTGTCACCCATTGAATGATGTTTCCATGCACTCTTTTAAACATCTTGTCACAAAACTATTTTTCTCTTTTTATATGTATGATCGCAAATGTTTGTGAAAGAAAAATTTATAATTTTGAAAATCACTTGATGAATTAGTGCATCATTTTCACAATCATTTCATGCATTTGCATTTTGAATTTCCAAAATATGAAGTGATGTTGACTTGAGGCATCTTGACCTAGGTTTTGATTTATTGCACAACCAAAAAACCCTCCAACTATTGGCACTTTCGGCAATGACCTACTTGCATAGTTCAATGTCTCACCCAAAGTAGTATGGGGGGGTGCTAGAACCCAGTTTCTGCACCCTGAGGAAGAATTTGATGTGGTGGACCTAAACAGGCTTATAACAGAACTCAAAACAGATCATAAGCAGATGCATGCACAAACATGTCAATAAACTATCATATCAACTTCGTCGTAGATTTAGGAAAGTACACATAAACAGATGACAGAATCACAAATGCAGTATGTATATATATATATATTCATCCGAAGTGACCAATACACTTAACCAGATTTATTCATAAACATTATACTTCATTCATAATAGAATTCATTCATTCGCATAGATGCATATGTTCATAAATAGAAGTAAAAGTAAAGTCAACGAACTAATTACTATCTAAAGCAATAATAGAATAAATTCAAAGTAATAAGATAGATAACACATCAATCACATAACACAATTGATTTAACCAAAACGATATTTTCATTAATAGATCCAATCAGTTCAGTACATTCATATTTCCCTTACAAATTACCCTTCCGTACACACAACCAATGGAGTCTACACACAGTCAAGACTAGATCTTTGCACACATAGCCAGAAGGATCATTTCCACCCAAAAGCCATACTTAGACTAAAATCCTTACAAAAAGTTCATCAACATAATCATAATATGCTATCTCTACTTGAATTGATCTATCTATTTTATACCAATATTAGCACGCAGATACTATTGTCCCAAACCATGGTTTGAGGCCCATAGTTTTCCCTTAAAACCCATTTACATAAAATATGGACTTTGAGCTGCCCCAAATCCCTTTTGACTCTTCCACACAGTGAACATAACAAAAATATATACAAAAACTTTACCGAAATTTACCTGAGGGGACCCTACTCCAATAAGCCCCCAACACAAACTTGTGACTCATCCCAAGTAACTGTGGGATGGACTCCTTCATATTTACCTTGAGTGTGGTGATAGAGGTTTTTAGTGGCAAGACCACTTCAATGCTCTGCATAGCTCCTCCCTATGCTTCATTAACCAGCTTCTCAATTTTCATCCCTTCAAATGCTAAATCAATGCTACTTTGGGTTTGCTGAAGGCTCTTCAAGGCTTCATCCAATGTCTGAGATAGTTGTAGGGTTTCCTTGGCCCACATCTCCATCCTTGGTTCCAGTAAATTTTCATGGTGGTGCAGGTCCTCTATCTCTGTCTAAATAACCTATCCATCCTATAAGTGGGAAAGGCATTGTGCAATCACTAAGGTGAGTGCCTACATCCTTATATCTGCAAATTGCTTCTCCTTCACACAAAACTTGTTGTGGAGCTACTCCACTATCAAGTCATTCTAAACCGAAGTCCACACACCCATGGCCTCATTTAATAACTGGCTACACTTTGTGACTATGGTGGTGATGTTGTATGTTGTTTCCTTTACCTCTGCAACATGTTGAGCTCTAACTTCTTGCGGTGTTTTTGGCTACAACTTCATGTGAAAATCAACAATTTTTTTGCGTAAAATATTCTATGACATTTTACACCTCCTAGCAGGATGCCTTGGGCCCAATGTCCAACCCTTCCAATCTATCTATGGGAGCAGCTGAGGCATGGATCGCAAACACATCACTACAAATTTGATCAATTTTTTCTTCTAAGGCAATGCACCGAGCCTCTGTTGCGTGACGCGCTTCTTCTGCAGATTGTTGTTTCTACAGAAGTTCAACTGCATGTTGCTGTGACTCAGTGGGAGCGTGACAGGTGTGGGATTTTCGAAACTACAACTCTTACACAATCATGTTGTGGATCATGTGGAGCTTACCTACGGTTAGCACAGCCAAATAAAAATTTATTTCACCTCAACCTTTGAGTTGCGCCTACGGAATCGATGAATATACACGGGTGACAGGCTTGGTGATTTGGATGAGGAAAATATCTCTCATCAGAGGAAAAAGTATTTAGAGAGGCTATGCACTAGTACCAGATACTCAACTCGTAAATTCCAAGACATATCTTCGCAAGACCTCATCTTCACCCATCTTATACAACTATCTAGAAATTGTAGTAAAGTCAGCTACACGCGCCATGAGATCTTTATTTTGCTGCAATGTATACTCCTCGAGCGCACGTCCCGTAGTCAAGAAATTAATCATATCAACGAAGTGAACATCAACCACCTTTATATAAAATAACTGTGCATCTAGTAAACCATCCTCCAAACTAGTTGATTCTTCTCCTTTCTCAATGCGCGATAGATGGTCTAGCCCAACATTCAGTCTCCCAGGCTTCACAATAACTTCAAAATCATACTCCTGAAACATAAACAAGCACCTGTAGATATTCGCCCCCAACACATGCTTATTGAATAGTTACTTCAAAGAAGAGTGGTCATTAAACATCTTGAAATGGCCTCATAATAGGTAGTGGCAGAATTTCTGCAGTGCATAAACCATCGCCAAAGCTTGTCTCTTTGTGGTGAATAATTACACTCTATGCTGGAGAGCTTCCTACTTAAATCGGTAATAGGGTGATTGATCTCCCTAGCTCATGGCTTCACTAAGATATCTCTGAGTGTGATGCATGAGGCATCAACATGCACATGAAACACCTTTGACCAATCCGGAAAGATCAATATGGACACAGTGACCATATTCTCCTTCAACAGTTAAAAGCTCTTCTGACATTCCTCATCCCAAAAGAATGTCTCATCCTTCTTGAGAAATTTCTCCATTGGCATAGTGATCTATGCATAACCCAGAATGAATTTCTTATAATATCTAGTATGCCCCAATATTGAGCGCAGTAGTTTTACATTCATAGGAACTTCTATATTAAGAATCATTCCGATATTTGTGGGATCTACCTTCAATCCTTGTTTTCAAACAATATGAGCCAACAGTATCCAAAATGGAACACAAAATATGCGCTTCTTCAAATTAAGTGAGATATGATACTTCCTACATGTATCCAACATTAGGCACAAACTTGATACATGATTTTTCAACAACCCAAGGACAGTCCAATCAACAAAGTATACTTCTAGGAATTTGTGGATATACTCCTTGACTGCAACAACTACTACATGCGAGAATATAGCAGGTGCATTATTAAATCAAAATGGCATGATTTTATACTGAAAAGATCTCGATTCTCTTGCAAAGGTTGTCTTACTTCTATCCTTGAGTGCAATCCTGATCTGATGATATCCTAAGAACCCATCTGTAAATGAAGAAGCCACCTATCCTCCGACATTGTTGAGGGTCTCATTAGAAAATGGCATTTGGAATGGATCATGCACACAGGCATCATTCAGTCTGTGCAGGTCCACAAAAATCCTTATCTCTCCTTTAGTCTTCTTATCCTATAGCACCATGGGACTGGCCTAGTAATATTCTTCAACTAGTTCTATAATTCCTGCAGCCACCATTTTATCCAACTCTTCCATCACTTTCTGCTTGTATTTGGAATTCAATCTATAAGGGTGTTGCTTCATAGGTCACACATCTTTTGAAGTGATCTTCATGACTCCAAGCTCTCTAATTATCCCTTTCAAATAAGAAAACATTGTAGGAAGAAGGTCTTCATACTCAGTCGGCAGCTCATCAACCTTTCCAACTGTATCATTGTTACAATAATCTCCAATATTTGGAAACTTTGGTTGCTCTTCAAATCAAATTTTCACTTGTCGAATCTTTAGAGGCTTTGTTACATCTAGTGACTTAATTGAACGCCCAACAACTATGTGATGTCCCTCAAATTATGGGATTGTGATATTCCTTGGATATTTGTCAGTTTCTTCAATTGTCATATTTCTATAATTGAAAATATCCCTCATCTCCGCATCCCATGCTGGCGAAGTGTGCTCTATATTTAGCTTGGTCATATCAAAGATAACCTCTTGAATACCTTTTGGCACTTTACCCAAGCAATCAAATCCACTCTCAAAGGTGAAGGTCAAAATAAAACTTTCAATCAACACAGACCATTCATTGCTTCCTCAACACAGCTCCGTCTCTAGGTACCAATTAGTAGGTACCCTCCCCAACATATGGATGAACATGTGCACCCATTCCAGTCTCAGATCTACACCCCACACTTCAGTCCATTTAGACAAATTTCTACATGGATCACCCCTTCCAGAATAAAATTCTTCCATTTTGGTAGTTGGAAATTTAAAGTGCAATCTCATTATTTGAGCACATTCTTTTTAGTTTCCCATATTTCCTTTTAGAGTCTCCCACCATCATGTTGGAGTAGCACGCAATGCTACATCTAATGGATGGAATCTATGTCCTTCTGGAACAATGCTTTCAAGTTCTCCTAAAAAAATGTTTACACTAGTTAAAACATCATAATACGGTAATTCTCGTACCTCTAATGATATGTAGTGAAGGGATCTTGTCACTCGATTTTAGCACAGCATATATACTTCATGTAGTAGATTCTACCAGTTCTCCAACTCTTCATCTGAATTTGAGAATCAAGAACTGTCTTTTTCCCAATTAAACCTTCCATTAGCTGTTGGATTGATCCAATCATTATCTTGTGCAATCAACTTAAAGATATGGTCAACATCATTGTCCATACGCATAGGTTCTATGTATCTTGCATCCTCTATAGGATATAAGGGAACTACAACTCCGGTTCCATTCTTCTCAAATACCATACTTATCCTCTTAATGTTTATGATTATATCCATATAAATAGCCAAATATAATCCCAACAATGCGGGATATGGATCAGTATCATAAAGGATCTGTATGAATTGGAAATATGCAAGCACCATAACTCCTTCAATATCTCTGACCATATATGACTGTCTTCCTAATGGAATTATTTTCTATTGATTTTCCATGCGCATCTGAATAGTAGACCATTCTAACTTAGGATCTCCCATGCGCTACCAAGTTTGATTAGGTAAGACATTGTCATCAAATCCTAGATTCATAATAACTTGATCCATCTCATAGGCACCGATCTAGGTAGTCAAGTGCATCTCTCGTCCAATTATTTTTTTGTTATTTTTGTTATATATTTTGTTGAGAGATTTTTGTTCCATTTGAGGATGTTCATTTTCTGCGTAGTTATCTATCAATGCTTGAATATTTTCTATTTCCTTCTTTTTGTGTAGTAACTTAATGCAAGCTTTTAAAAACAACTTTATTTCTTCATCTACTCCTACCTCATTCATAGGTATATCTGATGTCGATGAAATTGCTTATGCAAAACCTTCCTTACTTCTACAAAAGTGTCTATTTCACACGGTCAATCAAATCCATCCTTTTTCTCAGGTGCCTTTCGAGTCCAAAGATCAGCATCCAGATTCTTTCCTTTATCATCACCAGTGGCTACACTGCTCCTAGTGACAACAATCATGCTAGGATCCTTTGCATGTAGCTCTACCTTGACCTTATAAATATTTTGCGTCAGATTTTGCGTCTTATTCTCCTACATATTAGTAATTAAAATAGGACAATATTCAATTACATGATCAAACTCCCTAAAACATCTGTCTTATTGTCATGCAAGATTTGGACAGTCATGTGCATAATGACTGACATCTCGACAATTATAGGGTATCACCTGTCCCCTTCCTTGACCAGATGATTGTCCTCCTCTTCCTCTTCCTCTAGTTTGTAATCCACCATGCCCAGATGAGTATGTTGGTGAGGTAGGTTCAACTTGCATTCTATACAACTAAAATTTGTCAATAATAAAATCAAAGCTTTGAAAATGTTATTCCTTATGTCTGAGTGATGAGTAGAATCTACAAAACAATTTATTTATCTTAGGAATATATTTTCCAATCCATGGATATAAATATGTTGCAAGCATACTCATAGTCTGACAGATTGTGCACCATACTAGAGGTGTCCCACTCAGTCCAATTACACTCTTCAGCGGGCTTGGTCCTCTAGCATGCAATAATAATTTAACATAGGGCATTGATACTTGTGGTTTTTGGCAGCTCTAAATCATATGCAAATACCTCTACACTTACCTCCTTTCCCTTATCTTTGTGCAGATTCTGAATCTCCAAATGCATTTCTTCTAATTGACTTTGAATCTGGTGTGTTCCAATGACAACAGACACTAGTGCAGCTTCTAGTTTCATCACAATTTCTATAGCCTCTGCGTGTGTATAAATATTCTGCTGACTCAAGGGCTGGTGTATATGTAAGAGTAGCATAGCAATAAAACTTTTCTTGTGTTGTGTATCATTAGTAGTAAATCCACTGCCTCTGATCGTGTGCTTCAATCTCTGATCTGCATCCCCGAGAGATTCATTCACTTCCTGGTGAATCTCTTTCAAATCTCTAACATACTACGCATATGTCTTAGGCTTCCTAAAATTTTATTTTAGGGCATCCTTCAGATCATTCATAGTTGCACTAGGGTTTTTCGATACATATATTATATACCAGTCCAACGAGCGATATTGAAAATAAGTGGCTAACTGCACTTTCTTAGCATCGTCACTATTAACTTGTGATCTCCATACACCATTAGTGACAAACCAAAATTGTTCTGTATATTCATTCCCAATACCTCTGAACATAGGAAACTTCATAGGCAGGACCATATCTACACCCGGGGGAGGTGGAGGTGGAGGTGGAGTGGATGGCTTGTGAGATGAGTGTGGAAGTGGAGTGGATGGGATCTAAACTATTGTCAAAACTCCCTGATTATTATGATCTTGTCAAACTTATTCTTCTTCAGAGTGCGTAGATTCACTAGAGCTACTAGTTTTTGGTTCATTGTCAACATCATATCTACCCTTGAGAGGATTGTAAATAACCCTTCTTCTATATCTGTGCGGCAAATTCTTCCACTGTGAAAAGTCGGGCCTATTTAGTACATTTACATAATATGTTCACATAGTGAACCCTGTTCGCACAATAGCATATTAATCCACAACTTCAAAGAGTGCAGGAACTTACCTCTGCAACCCTTTAAAAATATTATTTCATATTCATAATAAGACACAAACTGATTAATGGAAAATTCAGTTACAAGTCCTCCCAAAACACGATTGATCCAATGGTCTATTGCACATGATCGTATTTCTTGTCTTTTCTAACTATTGTACCAATTCTAGAGTCCACTAGGTGACTGCATCATCCTTCGCATAGGTGTTAAATCTACTCAGTCATGACAACCACTCATGCATCTCAATCGCAAAGGAAGAAAAGAATATATTGTGAAATTCTATATAAATTTACTTTTGAATCCAATCTCGAGTAGATAATTTAGAACTTCTATTTTGTTGGATTGTGAATTCAAGGATCTTTCGTTCTAGCCAATCTTGTAATTTGTTCTGCGTAGGATGCGAATACATCAATTATCCCTAAAAATGATCCCAGTACAGACAACAAAACCATTTTTTGGCTTGAGGGGTCCTGACGTAGGTTCAAATTTATTGCATAACTATCAATCCCTTCAACTACTAGCCCTCTCAGCAATGACCTACTTGCACAGATTAAAGTCTCACCCGAAGTAGTATGAGGGAGTGTTGGAACTCAGATTCTGCACCTTGAGGAAGACTTTGATGTGGTGGCTCTAAATAGACTTATAAAAAAACTCAGAATAAATCATAAGCATATGTGTGCATAAATAGGTTAATAAACTATTAGATCAACTTCGTCGTAAATTTAGTTAAGTATGCATAAACATATTAAAGAATTGCAGATGCAATATATATATATATATATATATATATATATATATATATATATATATATTCGTGCGCAATAACTGTTACACTTAAGAAGATCTATTCATCAACAATATAATTCATTCATAATACACTTCATTCTTTCGTGTAGATGCTTTTGGTCATAAGAAAAAGTAAAAGCGTAGTCACAAAACTAATTTCGATGTAAAGCAACAAGAGAACAGACACGTAGTAATCAGATAGATAATGCATCAGTCACATAACACATTTGATTTTTCCAAAACAATATTTTCATTAATAGATCCAATCAGTTCAGTACATTCATAACTCCCTTATAAATTACCCTTCCGCGCACACAACCAAGACTAGGTCTACACAGACACAATTAGAAGGATCCTTTGTACCTAAAACCCAAACTTACATTAAAATCCTTACAAAAAGTTCATAAACATAAGCATCATATTCTATCTCTACTTGAATTGATATATCTATATTTATACCAATATTACTGTCCATATACTATTGTCCCAAATCATGGTTTGAGGCCCATAGTTTTCCCTTAAAACCCATTTACATAAAATAGGGACTTTGACTTGCTCCAAAGCCCCTTTGACTCTTCTGCGCAATGCACATAAAAAAAATATATACAAAAAAATTACCAAAATTTACCCCAGGGGACCCCGCTCCAACAAGTGGGTTGGAATTTATTGTCTATAATATTTCAGTATCTTGTACACATTTCATAAAATCTTCACGAGTTGGAATATTTTGAACCACTCTCAATTTACCTCGATGTTAGAGCCTCTAAATCTTCAACAAACAAGGTTTTTGTTCCAAGTGACCCTCCATCTCCTCATCAAAAAATTATATTTCCATAGGTTGAGGTGGTCAAGATTCAGAACTCATCCAGTTATATACCACCATCTCCTCCCACCCCACATGCTCAAAATTTTAGCGTGGGTTTGGACTGTGAGTCTGACAGCTATGCTGAAGTTTCATCTCCTTTTCCCCCATCCTTTGGTCCCATTGATCCTCGAGATTGTGATTTTTTTTTTCACCCATTTCAAATTATTCTCTTGATGTTCATGAGGATTAATTTTTTGATGTAGTTGGTGTTGAGAAACAAACTTTTTATATAATTCATGATGATTATGTGTGGGAGCCCAAAACTGAACAATCATTTCTGATAAAGGATAAATTTCTTCCTTTCGCACCTTTCCCACATCATCCTGACCTTTTCCACGATTCAATCACTTATATTGAGTCTTGTGAAAATGTAGTTTCTGATGATATTACTACTTCCAAATTCCAATCATTCATAGAACACATGGGATGTCAGTTTTTTAGCGAGATGTGGAGAGGACTAATGTTCTTATCTTCATCTCCTCAATCGCTCATCTTACCTTTCTAATGACATAAAGGGTAAAATTTTTCACTTTCCATCTCCCCCTCTCTACAATTCATCAAATCATGAGGAAACCTCCATTTGTGATCTTGAAATTTTTTATCATGTTTTTCGTGATTTTTTCATTGATCTAGTTGGTCACAATTATTATTTTTCTGCTATTTATTTTTCAAAGCCACTGGTCTTTGATGATCTCCATTCTGATGAGTTGTAACTTCCTCAAGATATCTAGGCATGTTAGCCTGAGCTAATGGTTATGTCAAGTTCTTGTAGCCTTGAGGTTGATACAATCTTCGACCATAAGAGTGTTAAATATTTTGAGGCTCGTCGTCACTCGATTGCACATGTTTAAGATTAATGTGTTTTACAATTTTCACATCCAATATATTTTTTACATGATCCTATCACTTAGTTATTGAAGGAGTCCTACATAGTGAGCATTATGGAAAAACGAAAATTTTCTTCTTTCTTTATGTTCTCCCACTTCATTGTTCTAAAGTTTGTGTTTTTAAGTCTTTGACTCATAGTGTGTCACAACATCACAATACAACCGAAAAATTCCTTTCATGTGATTTTCATCTTTATTTTTCCATGTGTCCATTCAAACGTGAAACATTTTGGTTTACATTGTTTGATATTTCTTTTCTTTTTTTGTTATGCATGTATATATTTTTTGACATGCATTCATTTCCCTAGATAAGACAACCAATGTGTCGATGGCTGCATTGGTAGTATCACTTTACATGATTTTTGCCTATGCTCTTTGGTGAGCCCTAGTATTTCACCAAGAATTTTGTAACTCCTAGAGGCTTCCCTACTTTATTTTATCAACCTGTGGTTCATACAAAATTTGAGGTGATATTTCCATATACACAACAGATGCATTCTACTCATGTCATCCTCTTCTGAGCTCTATGAAAGGGTGTTACTTCTAGAGTTTCTAGGTGAAGTCTATCACAGTTCTGGAATTAGGCCTAGGGCTAAAAATGATTCAAATCCATGGCACTATAAAAAAGTATAGAATTATCCCATAGTAACCAAGTACATCTAACTATTCTTTAATGAAATAAATCTACTTACTAAACTATGATAAGAATTGTAAAATTAACCTAGGTACCTTGCATGAACTAAATTTTTGAATTGAAATGGAATGAAGGAAACTAATATAATCACACTTAGCTAGGCAAAATGGATAAACACACTCTACTTACCCTGTGCTCTATCTATCATTATTTTATTCATGCAACTATTCATGACCTAACTATTCTTGAAAATGAGATTTTTTCCACCTAGGAGAAGAAAGTGCTAAGGTGGTTGATGGAAGGCTTGAACACATGGGGGCAAGCCTAGAGGTGTATAAGTGATTATTGTAGGTTTATAAGGTGGAAATGGTGGTTTTTGGGCTTAAGGAGGGGCCCATAGGTGTTGTTCCAAGTGTGGCTATAGGTTTCCTGTAGTGCTACAGGCAAGTCCTCAATTGCTCCAAGAAATAGGTCGAGGGAAATCTGAGGCCATAAAGAGATGGAAAAAGGGTAGGAAAGGTGGTGTGAATGTGTATGAGGATTATTTTCTGGTATCCCACCATTTGGAAAAAATTAGGGCACCTTGGGAGGCCTCTCTTTCACCCCTAGGGTTTTCTCACGGTGTAGAAATGGAAAAACCACAAACATTACTTATGGTGATTTTGATGAACAGAGGGTTGAAAGGGGATGAGAGATGAAGCTGGAGGTGTTAGTGAAATTCTCCTTGGATTTTCTACCTGTACCTGCAATAAAATTACCTATTCATCTAATAAAGATGGACAAATTCATGATAAAGACAATGAAAAATATGACTTGAATTTTTAAAGAAAATCTATCATAATCATAGAAACTGATATCTACCACAACATAGTGAAAAATTTCATGGAATTATAGAAACTAATATCATCTATTCGAAGAAATCATAAACTAAAAAGAATTTTTGGTCTATGGGGAATGTATACCCTCCTCAAGGTCTATTTACATAGGTGTGAAGGGGAGGCTTGACTCACAGCTTTATGGATTTTATCACCTATTATACCACTCATGTAAGAAGACTAAATCTACAACAAAATACAAATGGAAGAAAACTAAAATAGTAAATGAAAATACCAACAAACTAGGTAACTATTCATAAGAAAAACTAGCTAAATGACATGAAAGGAAAGAATGATTACATAAGAGAGGCTGAGGCACATGGATTGGGCCCTAACCCACAAGCCTAGCTTTGTAGACCTAGATCGGTAAGGCAAAGCCTGAATACTCATTTCATTTCAAAATATAGTCTCATTACATCAATATAAAAGTCTTAAAAAACGGATTACAGGAGCAAAGAGCCTAATGTCTTTCTCCAAAATTTAAATCCTAATGAGATCTTACTCAACTCTATTTAACCTAAAGGGAAGCTACCAGCAACTCCCTAGAAAATAGGGTATGATTCCACTTCACTCCAAGTGAAGTATGGATTGAGTGCACTTGGTCTTGATTTTGCTAGGATGCCTCTGATTTCAAGTTGTTGGAGGGAATCTCGAGGATCCTTTGGATTCATTTGGGATCTAAGGAAGGTGGAAAACCCCCTAGAATGTCTCCTCATTGTCTACTCTGAGTCTTTATGATGAAATATCGACAAAAATTCATATCTTCATGTTTTTACTACATTTTATCTTATGCTAGGTACTCAAAGTATGTTAAGCCACAATCACCACCTACACTAGCATCAATATACCATAATATAATTAAAATGCAAGAAAAAGGGACTTAATAAGGCAAAAAGGTGACCATTAACCACTCCAAATGTGCCTAATGATGGAGCTCATCATGACCCCCTAGTAAATGGTTGCTCATCCTCTAAGCAACAAATCCTCCTTTTGCATTTCCATTAAGGCCTTTATGGACTCTCTGAATTCCCAAGGAAGAAGTATGGGAGTCCCCCCACAAGGGTAAAACCCATAATTATTTTCTACTTCTTCCCATTCTCTATTTTGTTCATCTTGGTCCTTACCATCACTCAGCCCCAACAACAAGGGTGGACTGAGCTTTAGACCAAGCCATTGAATATTTTTTGCCTTCATGGCCCTCTTGTACAATGGTTCCCTTTCCAAGGAACCCCTTAATCTTTCTGGTGTATGGTATTCCATATTTATAAGGCTGTGAGGGAGGTTGTTCCATCTTCTCTGGATAGCCATAATGCACTCATCTCCCAACAACCTAAATTTTTTATCAAAGTGGGATATTGCTTGAGCTTGTTTATGGAGGTATCTTTCATCTAGTTCATAATCCCTTTCAATCTTCATATGGTTATTGATGACTCCTCTATGGTTGAACAATTCTGCCCTAATGTGTAAGGGTTCTCTGTTTTCTCTTCTCATAACCCTCCTCATATTTTGTGCTCTTGTATCCTCATTTACCATCCATGATTTCTAAGGCCATTAATTGCATACCCCCCATATTAGGATTGGGGTCCCAAATATTTAAATTTGTTAATAGAATTTTATTCATATAAAACTTTGCAATTTTTTCCTTGTCATCCATGCTAGCTTGATTACAGAAATCAATGAATTGTCAACAATTTGGAAATGCAAGGATCCATGAGAGGCTAAAATTTTGATTTGAAAGAGGAGCCACTTCTCCTTAAGGAAAAATGCATATGAATATGAATGATACATGTGTTGAATGGACTCCATGCACAAGTCTGCCATGGTGGTCACTTGTTTACCTTTTTTTTGAAGCCACTCTTGTAGCCCTACATTCTCTTCCTGTGCTTTCAGAAGTTGATCCTTCAAAACTGACTTTCTGAGCCTCCCATTAGATAAATATTTTCCCAATTCAGTTAATTTTCCTTCCATAACCCTTATATCATACACTCCTTTAGATGTGGCAAGATTCATCCAATTATGAGTTCATTCCCTCTCTTCCTCCAACTGATAAAACAAAGAAATTGTGAAATTTTGAGGAATTAATCTACCCCCCTCAATTTAGGTGTAGTAAGAGCTGATATTGGTTGAGGGCTAGGGTTTGGCATGATTGCAAGATATTTGGGATTTGATTTTTGTGAGCTGGCATCTTCTTGATTATATTTTCCTCCCTCTTTTTCATTATGTATTTCCTCGCATGACTTACCCTCAACTTCCTTGAACTCTTGCACTCCTGTGGCTATCTTTTCATCCTCCACCAAAAAATTTCTCCAAATTTGTGCTTGCTGGAGTTTCCCATAGTAAAAACAGAGTTTCCTTTAGCAAACTATTTTTTTCTTGCTAAATACACTCTTCTCCTTGATTTTCACTATTCCCACTCCTTGGAGGGTTTGTAGAGGTTGCACGAGGTGTATGGGTTTCCAATCTAGTTGAATGTCTTATGATATATGTTACAAATGTCGTTATGGGTGATGTGACATATTGTACCCTTCATTCTTCTAATCTGATTTCTTCCTCCTTCTGTGGTGATTATTTAATGGTGATAGGGCTCTTGCAGGGAGTTTGTGGCTTTCCTTGTCTCACGCTCTGGCTCTTCCTATTTCTGAAGTACATAGGTGCCTGACTCTTTCTTTTTGTTCTAATATGTTTTCTCAAAATAGTTAAAGTGGCATCTACCTCTTGGTCTATGATGTCAGGTGACATGCTTGTGTCTCGAGGGGAGGTTTCATGGCCTAAGATAATGTCCATATCTTGTTTTTCCTTAGTCTTACTTCCTCCTTTCCTTCAGCTTCTTCTTACTCTCTTTTTGTTGTCTATATGTCCTCTGTCTGAAGTTCCATCTCCTCCTTTTCCTCTCTTTTTTATGCCTCTTCTTCTTCTTGGTTTTCAGCCTCCTCTTCATCTATGTTTTCTACCTCGTTTTCCGCTTCTTCTTCTTTTTCCTCTCTTGGGCTAGAAGAAGAGGTTTTCCATGTTCGGGTAGCTATAAAGGCTTCCATATCCATGCATATAAAAGAGGACCATGATATAGGTAGGTTTAGCCTTCTCAAGGCATCATCTAAAATAAATTTTATCAGGCCATGATGGGCCAAATGATGATACTTCCTTTGTCTCACTTAATGTCTCATATCATTGATGGAATTTAGGAGGAAGTGTGGGACACTTAATCTCTATTCGAGTGAAAGCTCTCCTTGAAACCTTAGTTCATTTAACAACCTGAAATGATACCCATAAACCACACTCAGTCTCCCTTCACAAGAGATGAATTTCATGATGTGGAAGGCAACTTCATCCCAGGGGTATGGGAGGCTCTCTCTTCTCACATAATTTTTTTCTTTAGTATAATTATCTCCAGGTAGGAAGAAATTATTTTTGGCTATAGTACTAGGCATTCTTTCCTTGACCCATTTTAATCCTAAGGGAAAGGTGGTAACTCTTCTTATTAGTTCAGGAGATAAAGTGATGGCTAGTCCTCTTGTCACAATGGTGGATATTTCTTCTGAATTTGTCTATAGGACTACTGGAAATTATTTAGCTATTTCATCATCATAACCTTTCAATAGCTCGAGGAACCCTAGCCATTAGTGATTTTAGAATATTTCCATAATCCGAGGGTGCTGCCTAATTATCTTAATTTCTATAGGCTCCTCCTTGTTGAATCCCCCTCCCATTTTAATGCTATGAGATGAAGGTGGTGATAGGATTTTAGAGGTAAGTCTTGGAGATGGAGGCCTTGAAGAAAAACACAAGATTTTTTTTTTTTTACCCTTTAACTGTCACATGTACTTTTGTTGAGTGTGAATTACATGGAGGAATTTTAGTGTTGGAGGATGAAAATCCACTTATGTTGGTACTTTTCTATTTTGGTTTGATATATGTGGGTTTTTTGAAGCCAATTCACCCACATGTAACTATATGCTGCTCTCTAAGCTTCTTCTAGTGTGTTGCTAAATTTTCTTGTAGATAAACGTTATTTCCTGTAGCACAATGGTGCATGCAAGCCAAAACTTCGATGTTGCTCTTATGATGGATCCCACTACTCTCTTGCGCTTGCTGCTCTTCAAAATTTTTAATGCAATGGTGTAAATGAGACAAATATTACCTTTATTGGACACCTTAACCAAATTTGGAGCGTTGTAGTGACTCGTGCTCAACTCAAGTTTCCTCTTACAGACCGGTGGCCCCCACTTCAGTTAATCATTGCTGATCTCGTGATCACTCCCCTTTTTACTCATCCATCCTGACTTGACTCAATTTGACTTGCCCAAGTGGCATGCACTTTCACTTTTCCTTTAGTCCTACTTTACGAAGGTGGCCAAGTTAACTTGCAACATTTTTTCCTTTTAAACTTCTAATTCTCCACATTTAACTATTTTGGCCAATATGGATGCACATCGAGGGGTGAGAGGCCATAACAGAGCTTACCTAGTTTTGGTGAGGTGCTGAAAGAGCTAGAGCTAGTGGTGTGATGCAGGGGCATTAGGAAAAAACAAATTTTCAATGTTTTATTAGACTTAGGGATTTTTTGAGCTTCCAAAAGAGTTAGATTTTATGTAGTGAATTTAGTGGGTTTTTATTTATTTTAGTTAAATGTGGAGAATTGTAACTGCCCTCGAATGATCAGTGGGAATATGAAGAGATAGCTAGTTTCACTTTAGAACAGTAGGAACCTCAGAGTTTGGTTGAGCATTAAGGGAAGATGAAACAATTATTATTAATTTGTATAAATAAGCCTCTGTGGCATAGAGCTAGATAGAGCTGGGAATTTCGGGAGAACTAGAGTAACATAGTGGAAGGCCATCAAATTGAACATCTGGCCAAGGCAGGAGATTCTATAAGTAATCCCATTTCATATATGAATGAAGGAACCTGTTCATGAATGCCTGAGTATTAATTAGTTTAATTTCTGTCTGGGTGGCTTTGAATTTCATGGGCAATTGTATGGCAATGTGTAATATGTATACTCTATAATTTGGGTTTAAATGCCTTCTGTGTGTTATTGTCAACCCCCAGAGGATTCCACCTTCGTGAATCAATCTGGTTTTTTATATGCGTGGAGAGACTGATTCCCTTTAAGATATAGTCTTTGTTAAATTAGTCATGCCCTTATTCTAGGTGAAGAAGTTTTGTTTGCATCAGATATCAATTCATATGTCGAATTGAGTTATATAAGAGTTAGGAGGGTTAACATACAAAAAGGCGGAATTAAAAAAACAAGAGAACATAACCTTGAGCGTATAAAGGAGTGGAACCACGAGCACTGAATAGTAAAGGCAGTTCGGGGTTAGATACCAGTGGTATCGCGCGATCAAAAGGGAGGTAAGTGGTATTTAAGAAAACAACACAATATGGGTCTTTATCCAACACGTGGCAATGAGTGGTTTTGTAATACCATTTACATTGTGCAACTTTTGAGTATTAACTCGAGTGCTTCTTGATAACGCGATATACATCGGCGATTGTCCATCTGAGTTTTGGAGCGCGATGTAATGTGGATCATTGGATCCGTTCGACATTTAACCCAAGGTATGTTTATATGAGTTGTGGGACCGACGGAATTTAATTTCTATTGGTTCTTGTTTTATGTCGAGATTTATTAATGGGGGGCTAATTGACGTTGGCTAGTGCTTTACATTGGATATTGTTCATAAAGGTTTGAACGTTGGGTTAATGTTGGGTATTAACTGCAGGTTAAATCAACGTTGAGGGGTGAAGGTCCATTTCTATGGGACCAAGTATTATATAATGTCTGGGCTCGTAGAATTAAACCCAATTGGTCAGGAATTGAGATATTTACGAGAGTTAATAGATTTGAACCATAGGAGCGTAAGACTGAGGATAAGGGCCAGGTATACATATATATATGTTGGACCTAATTGATGGAATGTATGCCAAGGACTTTTTGGTTGTGACATAGTCCAATATATAGTATTTGATGCAAAGAAAAAGTTCTTTTTGTGCGGAATAAAATTAAGGAGAGAAACCTTTGATAAAAGGAATTGCTCATGGTCCAAGGTGCATTTTAAAAATAGGAACAACTTTCGCATTTATTCACTGAGGTTGTTATTCTGGACACAGTTGTGAGATAACATTAGGATGAATTTATATATGCATAGAAGGTTGTAAACATGGGTTTATAATAAGGTTTTCTTCTGCATAAGAGAATAGAATCTGGGCTATTTAAATGTGTGGTTTTTACAAACATAAGAGAAATATGAAATTAATATTTCAAATCTCAGATTTGAGATATTAAAGCTTGAACTAGATTTTATTTAAATTGCTAGCTCAGAAGTTAAAATGGTGTGAGTTTGCCCAGATTGTGGATTTGTTTGGGGCATAAATTTTGGATGCATTTTATATGTAGCCATGAAAGATGGAAATTGAGAATAAAGTGGGGACTGTGGGTTTTACCCAGCATCAAGTGGTATCAAAGCTGGAATAGCTCTTTGAAAATTAATTTTTGAAATGCACATGTATTGAAACAGTGATGAAAGTTTTATGTTTAAATCTGTTTAACAAAATTTACAGATTTGAGGAAGTATGCAGTGAAGGTATTCAGATTTGCAGAATTTGAATTGGGAGAAAAATATTGTGAAGATTGTAGCAGATAGAGATGAGTGCAGGTGAAAGAAGAAAAAATATCATTCAGGGATCTTGAAAGGTGATTTGATGAGCATTACTTGACTCTGGTTTGAAGGATTTGTTTGTAGAATGTAGAGTGAAAGCAATTGAGGAAGAAATATTAGCAAAAGGCAAATCACAGCTTTGAGAGCAGTGATAAAAGAGTCCAGCAAGGGATTCTGAGTGAAGAAGAAAGTGTGGCAGAACTTGGATAATTCCCAACAGAGGTTGGATGAAATAAGAACAGATGTGTTCCTGAGAAAATTTGCAGAGTGAAGCCTAGAGAGAGCAGAAGAGAGTGCTCAGAAGGTTCCAACAGAAGGGGACCAGTACTTTCCAAAAGTTGGATTTGGAGGAAGGGATTGGTGAGGTAAGTTGCAGCAACATAGCTTGTTGTTGCAGAGGCTTAGTGCAGCTTGTGAGTGAAGAAATAATGGAGGATAAAATGGCTACTGATAGCCATATCAGAGATCACAGAGGTTCTGAGAGATGCCACAACAGGAGAGTGAAGGAAGATGCCAAAGAAAATGGCATGAGGAAGAAATTCACTGATGAAGAATATTGGAAAGAGATAGTTGAGATCTGGGAGCAGTTCAACAAATTGGAACTGATGATAAAGGAAAGCCAGAGAATTGGTTAGCTTATGAAGCAGAATGTAAAGTGGCAGAGGCTACAAATGAAGAAAGAGAAAATGACAATTGCTTAGCAGAAAGAGAGGTTACTCAGGATGATTGAGTATCTCGAGAAGGACTTGAAGAGTAAAACTTCAAGTGAGACCAAAGGGTCCAATGGCCTTACATCTGACAATTTTTGTATGTTTACAGGAAAAACATGTGGGAAAGAACAAACTGCTGATGTTGTCACTAAGGAAGAAAATGGAGCAACTACATGTTTTGAGAATGTCCATGCACAGTTGGAGAAAGGTTCTTCTTTCCAACATATTGGAAGAAGAGGAGATTTAGATTATGATGATGGCTAGAAGCTGGAAATTGAGCAGTCATTTGGACAGCTTGAAGAGACTGAAGAGAGGACCATTGAAGAATCTCTGAAGTGTATGGAAGACTTGGGACAACAAGAAGATTTGATGATCAATTCATCAAATGGGACAGTGGGGTCTTATGGTTTTCTAAATGACAAGTTGTGTGTGAATGCAGGTATTGATGAAGATAGTTTAGATGATGAAACTGTAGTAAATGAAGGTGACTGTTTCGAAGTAAAGTATGATGAGTATCTTTCATATGAAGATCAGATTGAATTATTGCAACAGAAGGAATTCATTAATTCCTTATTTAATGAAAGGGATTGTTTCAATGAGGACAAGATAGTTATGTCTAATGATGATCAATTTGTTATTGATGCTAACAATGGAAAATTGTTTTTGTTAAATGGCCAAGTGAAGAGTGATGGACAGGTATCTGAAGTTATTGCAGAAATGGAAGATCAGAATTATATTCTGATGAAGGCTAAAAATATAGTGACAAAAGGAAACTTGACTTGTGAAGATAGTATGAAAGTTTTCTTAGATGAGATGCCAGGATTGTGGCATAAGTTAAGTGTTCTGGAGCAGAGGACAGAAACACAAAGAAAAGGTGTTCAGATTGTAAAGGCAGAGGTGATTGAAGATGAGAAAGTTTATTTTTATGAACTAGAGAAAGGAGACATCCTTGAAGAGGATGATGCAGAGGAGATACTAACTGACAGTCTCGAGAATTTTTTGAAGGATTGGAATCATCATACTGATGTGCTGATGGAGAAGAAAAGAAATTTAAGACAACATACTAAAATGCTGGCAGAAGAGAGAGAGGCACTGAGGCCTTATGAATTTTGTTTTGACAATTGTTTTGTGAATGCAGATCCTGTTGATGCTGAAGGAAATTTGACACCATTGGGCAGTCAACTAAATAAGGAAAAAAATTCTGTGGAAGATTTTAATCCATGGAATGGAGAACTTGAGTTACTGGAGAGTATGCTGAATCAGCAGGATTCAATACAAGAGAGAGGACCTCAATTTCAAAATTGGGGGTTACAGAATGTGGAGATACACAAGATTGAAGACAGGGAAGATTTTCTGAGTCTCAGAAAAGACTTAGAATTGCAGAAAGAGGAATTGGTGACTGGATCATCAATTGAGGCCATTGGGTCTTGTGGTTTTGAAACTAATAATTTTACTGTGTTGGCAGGCATGGAAGAAGACAATCCATCTCTTGGAGTTGTCTTGAGTGCAGATGGGCCGCTGAAAGAAGGTGAGGCTATCATGTCTCATAGGTAAGAACTTGTTAATGTTGGTGACAAGGAAGAATTGGCTTGTTTGATGGACCAAGAGAAATTTATAGGGCATACTTTTGGGACTGCTACAGCAGTGGAAAATCAAAATTTTATTTTGACAGACGATGAAAGACAATTGCTGAGGATTTTCAAGGAAGAAGAAGAAGAGCATGATGAAACAAGTTTGCAGCATATTGTTGATATGGTTATATAAGAGAGATGGCTGAAATGTTTTCTGAAAAAAATTGGAGAAGAGAATGAAATGGCAGAACAGCAGATTGAGGTGTTGCTGGAAGAAATGTTGGAGCAACAAATTGAAGTGTTGCCAGAAGAGGAGGAAGAGACCCAAAGGTCTTGTAATTTTGGTGTTTGTTTTATGACTGCAGGTACTGAAGGAAGGACCAAGGGATGCTTAGTCTAGAATAAAAGAGAAGATGGTAGTGGCTGGAAATTTAAATACCAGCCCAAGAAATTGCTAAAGTCAGAGAGAGAAGAAATTGTCTTGGTTGACAATCAAAAAGAGTTTTATTGTTGTAGAAAACAAGAGGGTATGGATGATTGGGTGGTAGCCAGGGCTCAACAATTAAGGGAAAGAGCCGGAATAAGAGCAACAGTAAGGATTGAACAAGCAAGGGCTCAACAAGAGACAATGAGAGCTCGACAATTAAGAACTCAACAAGTAGAAGCAGAAGTAGAAGTTCAACAATCAAGATGGAGCAGTATCCAGTAGTCAGAAGATATGTTAGACAGAGAAATTGAATTTATAAAAATACTGATGGTGAAAGTGTCTGAGAGAAAGATAGTAGCAAGAAAAAAAAGGAGCAGCAATAGCAAGAGAAAGACAGTCACAGACTGTGAAAGCCTAGCAAGTGGAAAGAGACAGAATAAGATATGGAAGCCTGGAGAGGTGCAGAAGAAGAACGTTACAACAGATGACCAGTTACAGAAAAAAGTGTGGGATCCAGGAAGACATGGATGAAACCACATGATCAGGAGATCATGAATCATTTTAACCTGGGGAGTCTGATGTAGGGGAATTAGGAAAAAATAAGTTTTCAATGTTTTATTAGATTTAGGGGTTTTTTGAGCTTCCAAAAGAGTTAGATTTTATGTAGTGAATTTAGTGGGTTTTTATTTATTTTAGTTAAATGTGGAGAATTGTAACTACCCTCGAATGATCAATGGGCATATGAAGAGATAGTCAGTTTCACTTTAGAACTGTAGGAACCTCAGAGTTTGGTTGAGCATTAAGGGAAGTTGAAACAATTATTGTTAATTTGTATAAATAAGCCTTTGTGGCATAGAGCTAGATAGAGCTGGGAATTTAAGGAGAACCAGAGTAACATAGTGGAAGGCCATCGAATTGAATATCTGGCCAAGGCAGGAGATTTTGTAAGTAATCCCATTGCATATATGAATGAAGGAACCTATTCATGAATGCCTGAGTATTAATTAGTTTAATTTCTATATGGATGGCTTTGAATTTCATGGGCAATTTTATGGCAATGCATAATATGTATACTCTATAATTTGGGTTTAAATGCCTTCTGTGTGTTATTGTCAACCACCAGAGGATTCCCCTTCGTGAATCAATTTGGTTTTCTATATGCATGAAGAGACTGATTCCCTTTACGATATAGTCTCTATTAAATTAGTCATGCCCTTATTCTAGGTGAAAAAGTTCTATTCGCATCAGATATCAATTCTGATGTCGAATTGAGTTATATAAGAGTTAGGGGGGTTAACATACAAAAAGGTGGAATCAAACAAACAAGAGAAGAAAACCTCGAGCGTATAAAGGAGTGGAACCACGAGCACTGAGCAGTAAAGGTGATTCGGGGTTAGATACCAGTGGTATCATGCGAAAGAACACGATATGGGTATTTATCCAACATGTGGCAATGAGTGGTTTTGTAATACCATTTACATTGCGCAACTTTTGAGTATTAACCCGCGTGCTTCTTGATAACACGATATCCATCGGTGATCATCCATCTGAGTTTTGGAGCGTGACGTAATGTGGATCATTGGATCCATTCGACATTTAACCCAAGGTATGTTTATATGAGTTGTGGGACCGATGAACTTTAATGTCTATTAGTTCTTGTTTTAAGTCAAGATTTATTAATCGGGGGTTAATTGAAGTTGGCCAGTGCTTTACATTGGATATTGTTCATAAAGGTTTGAACTTTAGGTTAATGTTGGTTATTAACCGCGGGTTAAATCAACGTTGAGGGGTGAAGGTCCATTTCTGCGGGACCGAGTATTATATAAAGTCTGGGCTCTTAGAATTAAACCCAATTGGTCGGGAATTGAGATATTTATGAGAGTTAATAGATTTGAACCATAGGAGTGTAAGACTAAGGATTTGGGCTAGGTATACATATATATACGTTGGACCTAATTGATGGAATGTATGCCAAGGACTTATTGGTTGTGCCGTAGTCGAATATATAGTATTTGATGCAAAGACAAAGTTCTTTTTGTGGGGAATAAAATTAAGGAGAAAAACCTTTGATAAAAGGAATTGGTCATGGTCCAAGGTGCATTTTACAAACACGAAAAACTTCCGCATTTATTCACTGAGGTTGTCATTCTGGACACAGTTGTGATATAACATTTGGATGCATTTATATATGCATACAAGGTTGTAAACATGGCTTTAGAATAAGTTTTTCTTCCGCATAAGAGAATAGAATCTAGGCTATTTAAATGTTTGGTTTGTACAAACATAAGAGAAATTTGAAATTAATATCTCAAATCTCAAATTTGAGATATTAAAACTTCTAGCTAGATTTTATTTAAATTGCCAGCTCAGAAGTTAAAAAGGTGTGAGTTTGCCTAGATTGTGGAATACGGTTTGGGGCATAAATTTTGAATGAATTTTATATGCAGCCATGAAAGGTGGAAATTGAGAATAAAGTGGGGACTATGGGTTTTACCCGGAATCATGGTGGCAGCCTGAGTCTTTTATTTGTTGTGTCTTCATTTTTTCTGAATGAGCAGCTTTTCTGAGTGAGCTTCTTATCTTTTCTAAGTAAGATTATTACCTTTTTCTTGTTTTATTTCTTTTGCATGTTCTACATGGAGGGATTTAGATTCCATGGATGGTTTCCTTGTCCCTCTAGAGTTTTTTGGTGGTCTCGTGGAGTCATATACATAATATTTTCTTCATGGCCTTGTAGTGCCACACACATATTTGCTACAATAAACTCTCTGATACATGTAGCAGTTTGTTCCTTGCCTCTTCTAGCTTCAATTTGTTCAAGAATGCAGGTATATGGGTTATGGGGGCTATGGAGGAGATCTGGGATGGATGGAGCAGGGGATAGGCAAGAGAAGTGGTTCCTATGTTGGGTTTTCAATGAATTAGCTTCCCAAGGTGAAACATCGGGTTTAGATAGGGAAACCTTGTGCATGGAGTGAAATAGGGTGTTGGGAATTTTAGGCATAGGAAAAACACATATTATCATGCCCTAAATGAAGTTCAAAAACCCCTTAGACAATATTTTTACTCATAAATGAGTTTCGTGTTCTTGTAGTGCTACAAGAATCTTGTAGCTAGTTGTTTTTCCTGTAGCAATTCCAAATTAGGGGGGAAAATGAACTTGTTGCCTAGATGGTGGGTGAAATGAATGAATGGATGGATGATGGAGTGGCTTATGGAGTGTGCAAGAAGAGAAGAATAAATAATGAAGAGAAATAGTTCCTCTGGATCCTAAGAACCATCTTCAATTATGAACCTGCAAAACAGATAAACAATAAATGCATAGGTATTTTATTTTAGTTTTTCTTTCTCTTTTCTTTTTTTTTATATCTTGAAGGCAAGTGGGATGCCTCCACATAGGTTCTCAACCCAAAGGCCTGCCTTGGGCATCCAAAAGGAGTTTTTAGCCAAGGATATTTTATTCTCTATTTTTTCTTTTTCATTTTTTTTTTTCTCTAGGACTGCCTCATGGAGGTTTTTAACCCTAGAGTTGGCCTAGGGCACCTCATAGAGGTTTTCACCCATGCCTCTTTATTATGTTTCCTCTTTTCTTTTTCTTTTTAATTTAGGATCCATTGGAAACTCTGGAGTTTCCCATGACATATACTTCCCTGCTTATGGAATTTATAAATTCTGCCCTAGATAGGGGCTTCTTGTAAAACTTGAATCTGTAACCATTGACAAGTAGGGGAATTCCTTCATAATATATGGTTCTAATATGAACTGCACCATTATCATAGAAGTTTTCCACTTTTTAGGGTCCCATCCATCTTTTCATTAGTTTTCCTTTGAATTCCTTAAACCTTGAGTCCTAAAACAATGCCCAATCTCCTTCTTGAAAGGTATTTTCCTTAATATTATTTTCATTCCAAGCCTTCCTTTGCAGCTGAATTAACTATGTGTGGAGGATTTATTTCATCCTAAACTCATCCAATCCATTTAATTGCAACAACCTCTCCTTTCGGGCATTTGAAATGTCTAGGTCTAGCTCAAGTGCCATCCTTAAGCCATTGAATTAAAATTCAACTGAAAGCAAAGCTTTATTCCCATATACTAGGTCATAAGGAGTGAATCCTATTGTTTTTTTCTAGGTAGTGTTGTAGGCCCATGTAACTTCTATCAATCTGTCTACCCAATATATCCTCCTTTTTCTCACAACCTTTGTTAGTGTGAATTCTAATCTTAAGCATATGAAAAAAAATCACTTTAGCTATGCATAAAAAACAACCCTAACATCAGAGATGGCTGCCAATTTCCTTAGATATGCAGTTATTTCACTAAGATAAATGCTACAAAATCTAGATCTATGCAGTAAAAGACATTAAACAGTAAATAAAAGCAACAGTTGCTCCATCCATCCAATAAACAAGACAAGAATATTTTTAAAGAATTTTTGTATTTATGACACCTAGGAAGGGAACATAGAGAAATTTTACCAGTCGCCCTCAATGGGATGGGTTCTTGTATGTCCTCAATGCTTCAGATCTAATATCCCTCTCTCTCTTGATGGTGTATAAAAGCCAGACAAAAATGGAACTCAAAGGTAGTTCACAAGCAAAAAGATGGAAAAAATATGACAATGATGGAGGATCAAAGTTAGACCAAAAGTATAGATCCAGGGAAAAAAAATGTTGTGACGGGATAGAAAAACCCTTTTATTTATAACAAAATATTGAGTTAGTCTAGATATTGGTGCATAGTTAAAATATTATTAACCAAATCTAGAACCAACTTTTATGGACTATTTTATTATATTTGTTGGAGGGAAAAATAATTTGAATTTGATCAAATCATTTTGTTTGTAAATAATAAATAAATAAATGGTTTATTTATTATTTTAAGAGTGTGGTTGAGTAATAATTAAATAAATAGTGATTTATTCAATTATTTGTAAATGATTTAGTCAAATTTAACAAGTTATATTATTTTAATAATGTTTAAATAATTATTCCTAGAAAATAATAAGGTAGATAGTGATTAATTAAATTGAACAAGAATATTAATTAAATTATTGTTTAACTAATTATTACTTTGATAAAATCAAACAAACATGGATTTATTCAATATTTCCTCATGGGGTTTCCTGTTTAGACCATAAAAAACTTAATAAATTATGGATTACTAAGTTATTTTTAATAGTGAAAGCAATTTTACATAGGGTAAAATTGGTCTTACATGGTGTACTTTGGGCCATCTAATAGGAACAGGTTACATGCCCAAAAATTGGTGTAACATATTGCCCCCCAGTGAGCGATCGTTAGGAGCTAATCATATGACCGAAGTACGTTGTAAGAAATTAATCGCTAGACACCGAAGGGGAAGTCAGAGAGAGAGAAATATAAGGTAGATTAAAGCGCTAGAGGACAAGAGCCCGAGGAGGCGAGACTTATAGGCGTGAAAAGTCTGTTGTATGAGTGAGTAAATGTTCTATAAGAGGTGGGGGAGGCATACCCATGCCTGCCGAGACAAAGTACAAAGAATAATGCATCCAATAAACAAGGGATTGAACTATATAGTACATGCTGGCATAAATATGAGCCAGATAAATAACATTATAATAGATCCCACATACATACTATGCCTGGGATATCAGCCAAGACTTATATAATAATATCTGAGTACATGAGATATTAGTACAACCAAAGAGGCCCTGTAAAATAGGAGAGTGCTCTAAAAATCTGAATGATACATGAAAACTAAAGAGGTGCCACAAGCTGCTGAGGTCGAAACCATCACATCTATGGAGCTTCATTGAAGGCTCTTATGAAGAGGTCATCTAGGTATGTGTAGGGATACCTAAAGGGTCACCCCCTCATGAGGTCTGAAACATCTCACACACACTCAGGAATCACTGGTACAATATGCTGGATCATTGAATCATGAAGTATACAGATCTTGATCATGTCGTAAGGAGTTATAGATGAGAAAAAATCAAGTCAAAGGGTAATAAATAGTCCCTTTCCCTGATCCGAGGCACCGAACAAGAATGGAATATGGAACCAAGGCACACTGCCCTTTAGACATGTCTTTTGGAATGAATGAGCTAATGTCGACAGAAGGAGGTTTGCCATAGGTGAGGCAATAAGGGATCCTCAACTAAGGCATGAGAGATAATGGTAGAGCGATAGATAGACTAACACCATGGATGATGATGGAATGGGGGGTACTAAGTAGTGGGCTAACAACTTCCCTTGTTAGAGCATGAAGGGAATGAATGACCTGGCAGAAACTGACACAATATCAAAGGGGATAGGGGACAGTATGACTGAAGGCCACAATGCACGACATGAGAGAGGAACCAAGCAATGAAATATGGAGGACTATAACGAGATACAAAGGGACTTGGGATAGAATTCATGAATGCGATGATGACTCAATTGAGATGCTCTAAACAAGGGTGACTTGATGATGCTTCCATAGAGAATAGGCCCAGTGGGGACCATAAAATCATGAGTACAAGGTGGATACTCATGAAAAAAATCGAAAAGAGCATGGACAAGTATGAAGCCACGGTAGTACCCCAAGTACAAGTGTTGCAAGTGAAGAAATTCGAGTTTTGAGGAGTGGTGAAGTGACCCTTCTTGGAAAAAATGTGTCCGGGTTAAGTATCAAATCACAAAAAAACTAACATATACCCATTTTAGAGCTCGGTGAGAGCTTTCCAACGGTACAGATAGTCTATCAAACTGAGCTACGGTTTGGCTGCAATAGGCAAAAGAAAAATCTAGGGTTTCTCTTTTAATAAGCCATTTTCCCTCCAATTTGATTCATTTGCAAGTGTATCTATGGTGAATGTAGAGAGGAGAAAAGCCCCTAAATCTTGTGGTGATCGTAGTAGACAAACCGACTAATGGAATAAAGATTCGTTAGTTGCAGGTAAGAGGCCTAAACATACTCTTTCAATTAAGAGGATCAAAATTTCAGTTTAGGCACTTAGAGCTCATGAACAGGCCAGGTCGAACGTTTTTGGGGCTATTATGTGAATTGGGTAGCAGGTACTGGGTAGAAAACTATAGCGTACCCTAGGAAATGACTTGAAAAAGTGTGACCTGTCAGAGAAAGGGGGTCTCAATGTTGTTTTTTGATGAGATATGGGATTTTTATGGTTGAGGGAAATAGGTGCCCCCAAGCATGCTATGGTCATGCCAAAATGTATTTAGAAAAGGGAAATCTAAACACATCTTTATGATGTCATGCACCATTTTTTTTTGTTATGATTATGCAGTTCGAGAAAGGGAATGGAGGATTACCAATCTCTTTTGATATTGCATATATGAAGCAAATAGACTAAGTTTTTGGGTTGGCAGACATGGTGTCACTATCCCAAAGAGTGGATTTGGAGATAATGAACTGGTGCTCACCTAGGAAACCCACAGCGTGGTCAACAAAAATGTCTAGGGGACTGGGTTGTTGATGTAAGATGAAGGAATGATGAGGGGGATCATTCGTAGAGTGATCTGAAGTGATATGGGACTCTAGAGGTTCTTCTAAATGGGGAATAATAATAGTACTAGAGTCGACATGACCAGATGTAGTAGGAGGGTTGTGGAGAATTGCTTCTCCTGGCCTCTCAAATGTGGCTGCCCCCTTACCCAAACATTCAGTGTCAATGTAATGGCCACAAGGTGTATGTGGTTCGAATGCATGCATTCGATGTAAGAGGGGATATATAAAGTGATGGTTGTTGACTACTTTCATAATTTCATCAGCAAAATAGAATATGGGGTGAATGGTGGAAGAAATACCATGTAGTGTGATGAAGATACCAAAATCATCATCATGAGATTAAAGGGTCACATGTGCATTGTCATGGCAGGTGATAGAAGAAGAAGTAGAAAAGGGTTCCACTGATGTTAAGCCTAGGGTGATCGCTACAGGGAGGTCAAGTGAAAAAAAAGGGGAATAATTGGAGGGGTCTTCCACCATGGATCTCATGAATGATTACAGGTAGAGGATGGTGGCCTAAGACTTCATCATCTCTACATCGGGAGGGGGAATTTCAATGGGAGCAGAAGTATCCTCAGGTTGGCCTGAAGCATACCGCACAAGGACGGGAGAGGCGAACTAGTTCTACTCAATCTCATTCTCCCAAACTACCTCCAAAGAGGCACGGTAATGCGTGAGGTGGTGACAATGGTGGATATAATGGCCATTGAGATCACAAAAAACACAAGGGTGGTTGGTGTGAATAGCCTTGGGGTTCTTAGCTACAGTCGAGGTAGGAACAAAGGTTTCTGGGACCGTATACTTAGGGAATGCGACATTAACTGTGGGCTTGATGTGAGGCAATTTAGGACAGGTATGGGTGACATGATCGACTACATCACACAAAACACATCGGGTGGTACGCTTTGGAGGTTGAGGAGGAGCAGGTTTTGTTGGGGTGACCTTGTCTTCAGGTGCCTTCTTGCGAGCTTTCCCCCCTTCACCCGAAGCTGTCACAACAGAGTAGGTTATTGTTGAGGTGGCTAAGGCACGATAGCAAAGGGAAGGGTCATGGGGACCGATTGAACTGAGGTCAAAGAAAGATAAGGTTTGGGCTGACCAGGCAAGATAGTGGCTGGGGGATCAATGTACTAGACTGGGATCCCTAGGGTCAGGATAGGAAAGGATAAGGTAGACATAATAGCTACTGAAAATACTCCAGGAGGGGGAGCTAGGAACGATATCTGACCAGAGGGGTAATGGCAGGTGGTACAGCACCCAGATGGTTAAGGATAGGAGGAACCATGTCGAGAGGCTAGAGAGGCTCATGGACACTAGCTGCTGATGTGGGGCCTTGAGGAGGGGGTCCTCAAGGCTGAGTCGAGGTGCTAGAAGAAGGTTACAGAGGGCGGGTCTGCTGACTAGTCGAGGAGGGCCGCATGAGGTTAGACTGGGATAATTACATCATGAAAATGTTCGATGAGCTAGGATCAGAGACAGGAGGAGAAAGAATAGGGAAAGAACCTAGCAAAGAGGAGTATTTGTAGACTCCAGGTGAGACACTGGTCAAAAGTTCAATTATTTGTTTATTGGCCACCAAAGAGATGATGGACTAAGGGGAGGTCTGAGACCTCAGTTCGTAATACGTCAACTAGTCGATGGTGACTATATTTTTGTTATAAGGAAAGCACACCTTATGGTGAACTACAGATGGGACAAAAAACATCGCATAAGTGTAGCTATGAACCAATAGAATGTTTTAATCTAAGGGGGCATTAATGAGTTCTACGTCAGCGTAAACTATTTTTCTCGTAAGAGTAATAGGATAATTGCAGAACATGCCTATGGGTTGGGAAAAGTGACCATACCATGCTTGGAGGGTGATAGTGGAAGGGGCCAACTCATGAGATTCGAGTTGCTTCTAAACCAAAGTGGACATCACACAGGTGGATGCCCCCTCATCAATGATACAACAGGAGACGTTGGCATTTCAGATCTTGACGGGGATTTGGAAGGTGACGAAAATTTCTAGAGATAAGATATCCAGATTCTTGTATAGATATTGAGATCTTTAGATATTAGTGGAAGACTCCTAGTTGGCACCTAGTCGGTAGAAGTGGACGGGATTGACAAAGCACCCAACCCCTGCTCTAGCCCATTGATCAGTGAGGATATTTAACCAGTCAACATCGAAGATGATCAAAAGATCACATGAAGGATCTAGAGCACCCATTGCAGTTATTAGAGATTTTGGTTGTGAAGGGCATGACTATAGGAGTTACAGCGTTGAGATGGCAACATGATATTGTGCAAAATAATCTACTATACTATACGAATGGGCAACTTTTCTAGAAGTAGCGTTTCGGCATAATGGTCCCTTGGGGATCTTGGGATGAACCTCTGCCTTAGGCTGAGGGATCTATAAAGGACCATTGGTTGTCGAAAGAGGCTCTATGGAACCTGAACAAGGGGGCTCAGAGGCAGACATAGAGGGAGGTTTGTTGTATTGACAAGACCAAGTCTGAAGGTTTAGGTCAACGGTAATGGGTTGGTCAGAGTTCATCCTGAGGATCTAGTAATTAGAGGTACTAGATGGAAGAGGTTGAGTGGCCTCTTGACCTTCAAGGGGTTGGGTAGCCGCTAATCCTTGCTAGGGGAAATGATTGGTAAACACAACCAACTAGATAGGTGAAAAATTTGGAGGAACCAAAGGGGAGGCTTGCTGTCCTCACGATGCTTCTTGAGTCTCCCACAGCTGACGCATATGAGGTAAAAGAGGACAATCATGGATGTAGTAACCATAGAAACCACAACTATAACAAGGCTTATTCATGCAAACATGCCTATCCTGATTGGGCTGAGTGCCCTGTTGCTGGTTCGTAGTGTTAGGTGCATTCCCTTGGGGATTAGGTCCTCCATTACCTGAGGTAGATTTATTTTGGTTTCCTTTCCTCTTCTTTTTGGAAGTAGGAGGATTAGTCGCACCCTGTTGTGCATATAGCGACGCAGGGGGGGTGGTGGCTATTTTTGCAGTGGTTGAGAAGGGAAGGGAGGTGGGGGTGCTAATGCTGGAGGAGCTGGAGTAGCAAGCTGCAGATATGGATAATAAGGAGGTTGGGAAAAATTGCGATAAATTGGTTGGGAAAAAGGAGGAGGCATGCCGTATCATAGATACATGCTACTGGGAGGGGGAAAAGTGCTGGAGGAGCTGGTCCCTCCCTGAGGGAAACCATACCCCATGGGAGGATGAGTGTATGGATGAGAAACGGCTCCAACGATAACATCGGCGACATGGAATTCCCCTGGTGCGTTGGCACCACCAGGTCTAGCGAGATCAGGTAAGACAATATAAACATAACCATACTATGCGTAGATCAGGTCATATTTCAACTCAATCTGGAGAACAGCTTCTTCGGTCTGAGGGAAATGAGATGCGACATCTTTACCGATAGCAGGCAAAAGGGATCTAAGAAACTAGTCCATGTAGAAATGGTCTTTGAATGTAGGGGCTCGACATAGGTTCTTTCTTATCCGCCATTCCTGGACATGATTGGATAGGCGGGTCATAGAAAATTGACGGAAATATGTCAACAGTTCAGTACCACTATCATAACAAAGGGGAAGCTGCAAGTAAGACAAAAAAACCCAGGCAAGAGTCGCAAAATTAGTATGAGCGGAGGAGGCCTGGTCAACATACCACTTAGAACCTTCTCCAGTAAGCATATGCTGGAACAACCGAAGAGGGATAGAGTCATAAATTATTGAGTTAGACGAACGCCTCATGTGAAAAGATCGAAATCAGGAACACTGAGACCTTCCATATAAGGGAGCAATGGAGAACCCGAGATAGTTCCTATTGCGGTCCCACTAGTAGTATTCCCAGCATTAGGGCTGGGGCTACCACTAGTGTTAGGTCTTGAACCAGACATGGTGAAGGTGAGGGGGAGAACTGGGGATAGAACTAGAGGGGGAACCCAATGAACCATAAGTGGAGATGGAATGGGGACTCACTCAAGGAATAACTCAAATCCTAAGTGGAGGAGTAAGTCTTCCTAACGGAAATTAAGGATGAATTCCAAGAAGTCTCTCGGATAAACGACTTGGGGGCGCAATGATGGAAGAACACACACGGATCACAAAATAAAGAGAGACCAACAAGGGAAAGGAGGTGCAGGATGAAAATTACAATGTCAAAACAAGGGAAGAGAGCTGTGGGATCAAATGATTATAGTGTTATAGTCTTGGCCTGGCAGTGTAAACCATGTGCTCTTCTCTTAGGGTGTGTGTGTTAAGTGTGTAAATTTTAATTTTTAAACCTAAACGTCTGCAGAGAAAAAAGGAAAAGTGTGATGTATAACTGTAAATAAATCTGCAAATAACAGTAAATTAAATTGAATATAATGGAAAATAAACATCTAAATATGCAACAATATAAACTCAAGGAGGTGGGTTTCCCCACAACTAGTCTATAGGTGGGAAAAAATCTATTCAAAGCACACCAAAATAGCCAATGGATCCAAATTCAGGAGGGACAATGATTTAAAGGTCAGATCTACTAGAAATAGGTGCAGAAAACAACAAAAAAATGAGAGGGAAAAGTGTTGCAAATGGGGTGGTGAAAGGTTACAACCTGAAGGGAAATGGAAGGTACCCTAGAGGAGGACAAACAAAAATGAAAGAGGTGTTTTGGATGGATTAATAACCAATCTATTATGGATCTGAAGGTATACGATCAGATCTAAAAAATGGCTGAACACACTAAAATCTCAGACGACCTCCTTCAGCTAAAATTCTCCTAGAAAGGTGGAAGCGTACTGAAGCCATAGGGGACTGGGTTCCTACTTCTACAAGTAAAACAGAGCAAGTGTAGGTCCAAAACGGGTGGAGACAGAGGTTAGACAACCCTGAATAGTATCCTAGACAAACCCAAAAAAATCACATAAAAAGTCCCACAAAAAGTACAGGTCGTAGTTTCTGACCTAATTTTTGTAGAGGTCATAGGTTTGAGGTTTTTTTTGTGTCTTGAAGGTTGAGGTCACAGGTTTTGGGCCTAAAAGTGCAACCTACACTTCCTAAAAATCTCGGGAGTAGGTTTCAGAAAAAAGTGTCATCTCAGCTGCGGCTGATGCCTGTCACCTGCGTAATAGGTCTGGAAACACATGGAAGTTTGAATTTTTACTGTTTTAGGGTTTTAAAGGTTGAAAAAAAACATCAAGAAAAGAAAAACAAGAAGCTGAAGAAAAACCCTATGGTTTGAAGCAGTTGGTCATCCAGGGATCTAAAAAATGACAGCGGTGGTAATCATAAACCCTTGTGGAGTTGTGAGTTGTTAGTGTTAGTTATAATAACAAGCGTCCGAAAAAAAAAACTCACTTTAGTTGTGCATAACAAACAACCCTAAGATCAAATATGGATGCCAATTTCCTTATATCCATAGTTAGTTGACTAAGATAGATGCTACAAAATCCAGATATATGCAGTAAAAGACATTAAACAATATATGGAAAATAAACATCTAAATATGCAACAATATAAACTCAAGGAGGTGGGTTTCCCCACAACTAGTCTATAGGTGGGAAAAAATCTATTCAAAGCACACCAAAATAGCCAATGGATCCAAATTCAAGAGGGACAATGATTTAAAGGTCAGATCTACTAGAAATAGGTGCAGAAAACAACAAAAAAACGAGAGGGAAAAGTGTTGTAAATGGGGTGGTGAAAGGTTACAACCTGAAGGGAAATGGAAGGTACCCTAGAGGGGGACAAAAAAAAATGAAAGAGGTGTTTTGGATGGATTAATAACCAATATGTTATGGATCTGAAGGTATATGATCAGATCTAAAAAATGGCTGAACACACTAAAATCTTAGACGACCTGCTTCAGCTAAAATCCTCCTAGAAAGGTGGAAGCGTACTGAAGCCATAGGGGACTGGGTTCCTACTTCTACAAGTAAAACAGAGCAATTATAGGTCCAAAACGGGTGGAGACAAAGGTCAGACAACCCTGAATAGTATCCTAGACAAACCCAAAAAAATCACATGAAAAGTCCCACAAAAAGTACAGGTCGTAGTTTCTGACCTAATTTCTGTAGAGGTCATAGGTTTGAGGTTTTTTTTGTGTCTTGAAGGTTGAGGTCACAAGTTTTGGGCCTAAAAGTGCAACCTACACTTCCTAAAAATCTCGGGAGTAGGTTTCAGAAAAAGTGTCATCTCAGCTGCGGCTGATGCCTGTCACCTGTGTAATAGGTCTGGAAACACATGGAAGTTTGAATTTTTACTGTTTTAGGGTTTTAAAGGTTGAAAAAAACATCAAGAAAAGAAAAACAAGAAGCTGAAGAAAAAACCTATGGTTTGAAGCAGTTGGTCATCCAGGGATCTAAAAAATGACAGCGGTGGTAATCATAAACCCTTGTGGAGTTGTGAGTTGTTAGTGTTAATTATAATAACAAGCGTGCGAAAAAAAACTCACTTTAGCTGTGCATAACAAACAACCCTAAGATCAAATATGGATGCCAATTTCCTTATATCCATAGTTAGTTGACCAAGATAGATGCTACAAAATCCAGATATATGCAGTAAAAGACATTAAACAGAAAATAAAAGCAAGAGTTTCCCCATGCATCCAATAGACAAGACAATAATTTTTTTAAAGAATTTTTTTATTTATGACACTTGGGAAGGGAACATAGAAAAATGTTATCAGTCACCCTCAATGGGACGGGTTCTTGTATTCCCTCCGCACTTCAAATCTAAGATCTCTCTCTCTCTCTTGATGGTGTAGAAAACCCAGACAAAATTGGAACTCAAATGGAGTTCACAAGAAAAAAAGATAGAAAAAATATGATAATGATGGAGGATCAAAGTCAAACCAAAAGTATAGATCCAAAGTGATCTTTAGGAAAAAAAAGGTAATGAATGGATGGAAAAACCCTCCTATTTATAACAAAATATTGAGTTAGTCTAGATATTGGTGCATAATTAAAATATTGTAAACCAAATCTAGAACCAAACTTTATGGAATATTTTATTATATTTGTTGGAGGGAAAAAGAATTTGAATTTGGTCAAATCCCTTCATTTGTAAATAATAAACAAATAAATGATTTATTTATTATTTTAAGAGTGTGGTTGAATAATAATTAAATAAATAGTGATTTATTTAATTATTTGTAAATGATTAAGTCAAATTTAACAAGGAATATTATTTAAATAATGTTTAAATAATTATTCCTAGAAAATAATAAGATAAATAGTGATTTATCTAATTAATTTTGTTGTTTTGGGTTAAATATGACCAGGAATATTAATTAAATTGTTGTTTAACTAATTATTCCTTGAGAAAAATCAAACAAATATGAATTTATTCAATATTTCCTCATGGGGTTTCCTTTTTAGACGATAAACAACTTAATAAATTATGGATTACTAAGTTATTTTTCATAGTGAAAACAATTTTACTTAGGGTAAAATTGGTCTTACATGGTGTACTTTGGTCCATATAACAGTAACATATTAGATGACCAAAAATTGGTGTAACAACCTTGGTGAGGAGACTCTCTAAGGCTCTATTAGTCACTTCCACTTAGCCTTTTTCCTAAGGGTGGTAGGCAGTAGAAGTCTTATGCTTAAGCTTGTGCCTCCTCAAAAGATTCTCAATGAGATGATAATTGAATTGTACCCCTTGATAAGTGTCTACTTCTCTAGGGTAACCAAACTTGTAAAACACGTTCTCCCTCAAAATTGTGCTACTTTCTCCTTGGTTTCTACCTTTACAGCTTTTGTTTCAACCCACTTTATCAGGTAGTCAGTGCAGACCATGATATACTTTTTTTGTCCATATGGTGGATCAATAAGTCCAATGAAGTCCATGACCCATTTATCAAATGGCTCAAGGGCCACCTGAGCATGCAAAGGCATCTCATCCCTTTGTGTATGATTTCCCATCCTTTGGCACTGGTCGTACTTGCTAGTGTATCTTTTCGAATCTTGGTGAAGGGCAAGACAATAGTATCTTGCCTGCAAAACTTTGAAAGCAGTACTTTTTGTAGCAAAGTGGCCTCCACAAGGGCTATTGTGACATGGAGAGAGGATATAAATAACTACTTCCTCCCTTACAAACCTCCATAGGATTTGGTCAGGACCTAGATTGAAGAGATTTACCCCAATCCATGTGAAGGGGTCGCTTTTTCTGATGATCTTTCTTTTCTCCCTGAATGAGATATTATGAGGGAACTTTCCAGAAACCAAGTAGTTAGCTATGTCAAAAAACCATGGTGAGAGTTTTTATATGGCAAATAGATGTTCATCTAGGAGCTGGTCATCCACCACTCCTTCTTCACATGCAGAAAGAGCTAAACTGGATAAAAAAACTGCAACAACATTCTCCTTTCCAGGTTTATCAACAATGGTTAGGTCAAACTGTTGTAACAGTAAAAACCATCTAATTATCCTAGCATTAACATCTATTTTTTTCATTAAATATTTGATGGCTTCATGGTCAGTGTGGAAAAAGGTCTGACACCTAGTTACATAATGTCTAAATTTGTTTAAAGCATGGACAATGGCTAACATCTCCTTCTTTGTGACAATATAATTTAGCTCGGCCTCAAATAGGTTCTTACTCATGAAATAGACTACATAAGGTAATTTGTCTTCTAATTTTCCTAATGTTGCCCCCACAACTTTGTCAGATGCATCTGTGTGGATGTGGAAAGGCAGAGTCCAATTTGTACCTTGGAGAATGGGGGCAGTAGTCAGCTTTCCATTAATGAGCTTAAAAGCCTCTTGAAAAGGACCAGACCAAATCAACTAAGAATATGTGGCCAATAAACCAAATAGTTGCGAACCCATATTACTGAAATCTTTGATGAATATTCTATAATAACTAGCTAACCCTAAGAAGCTTCTGACATATCTCTACTTTTGAGGAGCAGGTACCCTTTTGATAATAGTAATTTTTCTCAGGTCCACCTATATTCTTGCTTGGGATATTGACTGTCCTAATACAACTCCTTATCTCTTCAGTAATTCACACTTTTCTAGGCTTAGGGAGAGATGCATCTCAATGCACCTTCTTAGTAATTTACCCAAATTTGAGAGAGATTCCTCGAAGTCATCCCCATATGGTGTGAAATAATCCATGTAGATTTAAACAGAGTCATCAAATAGATCAAAGAAAATGCTCAAGACAAATATTTGGAAGGTAGCTAGGGAATTGCAGAACCCAAAGGGTAGGACTCTATAAGGGAAGGTTCCCCAAGGGTAGGTGAAAGTAGTCTTAATGTAGTCTTCAAGGCTGATTGGAATCTGGTTGTACCCACTGAACCCATCTAAGAAGGAAAATAATTTTTTCCCTACAAGGCCATCTAAGACTTGGTCTATAAAGGGAAAAGGGAAATTTTCCTTCTTGGTGGCTTTGTTAAGATCCCGATAATCAACACAAATTTTCCATTTTCCATTCTTCTTCGAGACTAGGACAAGAGGAGATACCCATTCACTATCTGATATAGGATAAATGAAACCTACATTGAATAGTTTTTGTAGCTCTTCCTTGACTATGTCCTTCAGAGTTGGGTTCATCCTTATTTGGGGTTATCACACAAACTTGCATCCCTCTTTGATGTAGATATTATTTTTGCATGCTGAAGGATGTGCCCCTTTTATGTCCTTGTAATCCCCAGCAAATGCATCTAGGTTTTCTTTTAAAAGCTAGCATAACTGCTTTTCTTCTTCATCTGAGAGGTTTGAGTTGATTTTCAGAGATGTGGATGAGAGAAAATCAATAGCCTTGGTGGTTTTAGAGGTTGGATTGACTGAGTGTACTTCCATCCAAGGTTGGATTTTAGACTCTTTGACTAGGTTTTAAAGATAACTGTTAGCGGGGGACTGGTTTTGAATGACATGGTCTATTAATTCATCTTCATCAAGTTGTCGCCCTCTAAGAACAACATCTATGGTACACATACAAGTAGTATTATATATATCATATTCTTCATCCTCCAACCATATAGGTAGATCATGATGAATGGAAGGCTCAGCTGGAGGATATAATACTAGCTGTTTAGACAAGGTCCCATTTTTAATAGTCATGTTCCCAACCCGACGACTAATATAAGCATTTTTTAGTAACTAACCAAGGTCTCCTTAAGATGAGAGGGTATCCATTGAACTTGGTTTTCAGTTGTAGAACCAAGAAATATGTAGGATAATCCCAAGACTCAATTATAACCATAACATCCTCAAAAATTCCTTCCAGAGTTCTGTGAACTAATCTGCAAGTTGCATAACTGTTGTGGTTTTCCTCAAAGTCCCTTAGAGATTAAGTGTTAACATATTTTACTTGGTCATGACATTTATGGTAGCCCCTAGATCAATTAGAGTATTGGGGAATATGACACCATCTATGTGACAATCTACAACTAGGCTACCAGGGTCTAAGTACTTTGGAAAGATCACCCTTCCTAGCATTAAGTCAGACAGTTGTCCTACCACATTGATGGTGGGGGTACCTTTCTTCTTTCTCTTGAGTTTCTTAAATCAATTTTCCTTGATGAGCCTATTCTAAATACAAACATACTTAATGACCTGGAGACGTGGTATCTTCACACACAAATTTTTGAATTCTCCTAGAAGTTCAGTCTCCTCTCGGGTGTGCTGGCTAGGATGGATCAAGCTCTTCGCAAAATGAGGTTGTTGGATCTGAGTGTTGCCTTCTTCCTTTTCCTCCTCAACCTCCATAGGTGGACATGGAGGGTGGTTTTCTGCGAGTACTCTCCCTGACTTGATATTCATCTCATTTATCTCCACAACATAAGCTAGATAAGATGTCTCTCCATTGTAAACCTTTTGTCTCTCTCTGTTGTTTGGATTCATATTTTGTTGTGTAGGAATTTGAGGCAGCTTGGGTTGAGCCGCATGATTAATATAAGGTTGAGGTTGGGGTGGAGGCATTAGAATAGGCGTCTAATTATGTTGAGGCCTCCACCCTTGGGATGGATTGTTCACTGAGGTTGTTGTGGAACATACTACTGAAATGGTTGGTTCACAGGCTAAGGGTGATATGGAGGGTTGTAAGGCCAAGTAGGAGGTGTAGGCCAGGATGGAGGAGTGCGGTTGTACCAAGGTTGCATGGGTGAACTTTTATTATTGTGATAGTAAGAGTAAGGTGCACATTTCATACCTTGTTGATATGACCTAGGGCCTGAATTCTTTTTGTGGTTGATGAAATAGAGTTGGTCTGGCCCCAATTCCCCACCTTGATATATAGCTGTTAAGTCTAGGTAAGGAGGGACACTTTTCTGTGGCATGATTATCCTCATAGAAAAAGAAAACCTCTATGACACTTAGTGGACATTCATTTAATATTCCTAAATTAGCATGCAGCTAATAGGAATATTAATTTTTCTTTTAAAATCTAGATAGATGAATAAATGGGCAAGGAGGCTCATAAGTTGCTTAAGTATGAATAAAAATCCCTCATAATGTGAAAAGGGATCATGTAATAACTAGATAAAGCATCCACATGTGTGAACAGGGTCTAAAATGTGTGGAAAAAGTCTTGTTTGACCAATTCAACAACATTTATCTATGAGGAGTGGATCCTAAATGAAGACAACTTAATCTGAATGAAGATCAATCTAGCTAGTCAAAATGAAGACACCTTGAGTGTGAAAGGAGACAAGGCATGAAGATCTAGTCAAGGTTGATCTAGTCAAGATTGACTGAATCAAATAGTGATGTAAAAGGATGAGCAAGGCACATGGAGACAACGTAATTTTGGAAGAGGAACCTTTGCATGGAAGCAACCTCATAATGGGGTGGGACCTTTGCTGAGGTAGCTCCTAAACTATATAATGGAGGGGATGGCAACCATATGGGGCATGATTGAAGATTATATCTTGTATGTGGTCTATTTAGACTTATTTCATTCTTTGGTTGTTTGGCTAAGTTTGCTGCACTGTTTAGTGCAAGGGTTTTCTCATGTGGGGATTCCCTACTCTTCCTTGGAGATCTTGTTTAAGAAATCTAAGAGGAGATTTATGAGATGAATTTTCCACTATCTGGTGTTAGGAAAAGTATTTACCTTTAGTAAAAATGTGGTCCCTTGCAGAAAATACGTTATTTATTAAGGTGTGCAGTGGGAGGGGTTAAAACCCCGCTTTTATGAGCTAGTTTCCCAGGAGGAGGATCAACCTTTTTCCCAGAAATCTAGTGGGAGAGTCTACAACCATTTATTTGCATATTTAGCCATTTTTATGTATATCTTTAGCTATATATCATGATTCAGCCATACATCTTTTAACAGTTCTTTCTTGTATATCATTTCTGTCAAGAAACCCTTGTCGGGTCATCTTGGATCTATGTAAAAAGAGACTAGCTCTCTGGTTTTATGCCTCATTGAGTAATATAATAGAATATTTTATTTTTCTCTCCATTTTTTTAGTATAACCCTCAAATGGCTCCGCAGTCTCTTTATGCAGTAATTTCTGTGTGTTGCAGTCTTGGGGTTTCATCATTTTTAAGTTGTTTTGAGCATGGTAGGCCTATTTAACTAGGAAAAAGTCATTTTCTTCTGATTTTCTCTTAGATCTAAGTTCAATAATGTCAAATATAATGGATTCATGAGATGAATTTTCTTTTGATGCTCATATTTCTAAAAAATGTGTTTTCTATGCAAGTATTGCTGATTTTCCCATTTTGGGATATTACAATTCATTTCTCTGGTGCTTTCTGGCACATCTAGGGAAAATTATAGCCAAGGCTCTTTCTACTTCATATTGCTTCCTTTTGACCTTAATTTTGTCCATTTGCAAAGAAAAGGTGTGCAACATGTCACACTTGAAGTCCTCCAGCATGTTTCCAATCTTATGTTTGATGGAGGTGGAAGAGAAAGGGGTATTGGATGTACTTTCGCCAGCTCTTCCTTTCTTCCTAACTACCCTAGAATGGTTCTAGAAGAAAATTTTGATTGTTTCATAAGAAAGTGGGTAGATATCTCCTCCTGATAACATATTTAAGGTTTCTATCACCTCCTCTTTGATCCCTCATTGAAGTACAAGATTAAGTGATCCAGGATCAAGAGTACAATTGGCTCTCTTATATTCTAATTGAAACCTCTCTTCATAATCTTCTAGGGATTCATCAGGCCCTAGAGTCATCCTAAATATATCATCCTTAGTTTCCTTCGACCTACAGTAGTCTTTGTATTTTTTGTTGAAGGCCTGTTGCATATGTGCCCAGGTAGTGAAGTTGTTCTTAGGTAGACCCATGAACCAGCGCAAGGCTACATCCTTCAGGGTGGATGGGAATAGCTTCAATTTCTGATCATCTAAGGCATATTCATAGGTCCTATAGACAACAAAAAATTCAAACATGAATGTGTTAGGGTCTTATGAGGTAATTCCATGAAATTTTGGAAGAGTTGAGGGGCTAATGTTTTTCATCTTAGTTTCCCCATCTACCTCTCTAATGGGAAATGATTCCTGGGTTTTAGTGTAATCCATGGTTAATATAGGTGAAGCAGGTCCCTCAGTTTAAAAAAGATCTTCTTCTTCCCCAATAGGTTCTTAAAAATATTCATAAAGCTCACCTATGGTGCGTTCAATCTCACAGCCACTGAAGAAGAGTGAAGGGTGACTATGTGGTGATGTGGGGGATTTAGGTACAAACTTTCCTTGAGTATCCCTATTCCTATGAGGCTTAAAATTAGATTTTTTTTGTTATTTTTTTTAATATTTTTTAAACAACATGAAAAAGGAAAGTAGAAAAGAATGCTAAAATAATATCAAAGCATCTGCTAGACACCTCCCCAGCAACATTGCCAAAACGTGGTGGGCCCTAGTATTGCACCAAGAATGTTGCAACTCCCAGAGGCTTCCCTACTTTACTTTATCAACCCAGGGTTCTTACAAAATTTTAGGTGATAGTGCTATATACACAACTAATTCATTCTACTCATGTCATCCTCTTCTAAGCTCTATGAAAGGGTGTTACTTCTAGGTTTCTAGGTGAATTCTGTTACACTTATGGAATTAGGCCTAGGGCTACAAATAATTAAAATCCATGGCACTATCATTAAGTACATAATTATACCATAGTAACCAATTACATATAACTATTCTATAATGAAATAAATCTACTTATTAAACTATGACACGAATTGTAAAAGTAACCTAGGTACCTTGCATGAACTAAATTGTAGAATTGAAATGGCATGAAGGAAACTAATATAATGAAACTTAGCTGGGCCAAATGGCTAAACACACTCTACTTAACCTATGCTCTATCTACCATTATTTTATTCATGCAACTATTCATGACCTAACTATGCTTGAAAATGTGTTGTTTTGCAGCTAGGAGAAGAAAGTGCTAAGGTGGTTGATGGAAGGCTTGAACACATGGGGGCAAGGTTGGGGGTTTATGATTGGTTCTTGCAAGTTTATAACGTGGAAATGGTGGTTTCTGGGCTTAAGGAGGGGCCCATAGCTACTATTCCAAGTGCTAATATAGGTTTTCTGTTGTGCTACAGGCAAGTCTTGAATTGCTACAGGAAACTGGTCAAGGGCAAGTTGAGGCCAAAAACATGTGTAAAAAGTGTAGGAAAAGTGGTGTGAAGGTGGATGAGGATGATTTTTGGGTTCCCACCATTTGGATGGGCTTAGGGAATCTTGGGAGGCCTTTCTTGCACCCCTAGGGTTTTCTTATGGTGAAGAAATGGAAAATCCGAAAATAGGGTTGATGGTGACTTTGATGAACAAATGGCTGCAGGGGAATGTGAGATGAAGATGGAGGTGCTGGTGAACTTATCCTTGTTTATGATACCTATACCTACAATAAAAATACCTATTCATGCAAAAAAAATGGACAAATTTATGATACATATAGTGTAAAAGATGACTTTTATTTGTAGAGAAAATCTATCCTAATCATAGAAATAGAGATCTACCACAAGATACTAAACATGTTCATGTAATTATGGCAATTAATCTCATTTATTACGATAAATCATAAACTAAAAATCATTTTTTGTTCATGGGGAATGTGTACCCTCAATTTATATTGACAGAGGTGATGTGGGGGGGGGGGGGGGCGGCTTGACTCACAGATTTATGGAGTTTATCACCTATTCTACCACTCATTTAAGCATACTAAATCTACAAAAAAATACAAATGGAAGAAAACTAAAATAGTAAATTAAAATACCAACAAACTAGCTAACTATTCATAAGGAAAACTAGCTAAGCGACATGAGATTACATCATTATTACGCAACAGAGGCTAAGGCACATTGATTGGGCCCTAACACACAAGCCTAGCTCTCTGGAACTAGTTCAGTAAGGAAAAGTCTGAATACTCATTTCATTTCAAAAAATAGTCTCATTACATCAATACAAAAATCTTGAAAATTTGATTGAGCAAAGAGCCTAATGGATTTCTCCAAAATCCGAATCTTAATGAGCTCTTTCTCAGCTCTATTTAACCTAAAGGGAAACTACCAACAACTCCCTAGAAAATAGGTGATGAGTCCACTTGAATCCAAGCGAAGTATGGGTTGAGTGCACTTGGACATGATTTTTCTTGGCTTCCTTTGATTTTAAGCTATTGGAAGGAATCTCAAGGATCCCTTGGATGCCTTTAGGAGCTAAGGAGGGTGGAAAACCCCCTAGAATCTCTCCTTGCTGTCTACTTCGAGTCTCTATGACAAAATATCCACAAAAATTCCATATCTTCATGATTTTCCTGCATTTAATATTATGTTAGGTACTCGAAGTATGTTAAGCCTCAATTACCACCTACACTAGCATAAATAGACCATAATATAATTCAAATGCAAGAAAAAGAGAATTAATAAGGAAAAAAGGTGACCATTAACCCCTCCAAATGTACCTAATGATGGAGCTCATCACTCTTCTTAGGTTATGAGTAGGAGTAGTGTTTCACTTTTCTTTATTGGTTGCTTTGATTTTCTTTACATTCATTTGTTTTTTCTTCTATTCTTTCCTTTTCTTTGTTTTTAGATACAGGTTAGTTTCTACATGAGACCATGTTTGGATTATCAAGAAAGCGTGGTGAAATACATGAGTAAGTTGTGCTAATATCAATGCCTTGTTTGTTGTATTTTACCTCTCTCTATATAAATATTGTATTCTTTTAAGTTGATTATACTCTAATCGAAAATGCATTCCTTGTTGGATAAAATCACACTGAAATCACGATGTTTTGATTTTATTTTTTACCACCTACTCTAATAAATTTTATCCTTTTAGTTAATCCTTTTCAACCTAGTCAAGTAGAGTAAGGAGGGGAGGAAAACCTTAACAAGCATGTCGAAGGTGTATGTAAAAACCCTTATCTAAAGGAAAAACCTCTTCTACTCTCAATAAGTCAGGATCCCTCTTTCGCCCCATGAAATAAATAAGTTTCTATGTATAGTTATTTGAACAAAAAGATAAAAAGAATGAAAAAAATAATAAAAGAGCAACATAAGAGAAAGGATTTCTACGCGAAGAGGTGAAGCAAACAACTTTGCTGGGGTACTTTACAGGCTCATTGGTAGCATAGAAATGTTTGTGTTACTAAAGCGACTCCATCTGAGCATTGTCCGGGCCTTCTCATAGTATAGAAATACTAGAGATGAAAATAAGGCTCTAAAAATTTATTTTACTTCTGCATTTAAATACTCCTAATCCCTAATAGAGACAAGTCAACATGAGTTGGCTTGGTTAGTGTGCCACCGATGAAGAGGATGGATGGGACTATATTTTTAATTGAGACTAAGTGAGGAAGTTGTGGTGATAAATGAATTCAATAGTACTTATAGAAGGGTGAGATTGGTTTTTCATGATACAATATTCAATTATAGAGCTGGAGTTCTACTAGGGTGTTGCCAGTGTTGTAGAGGCTTCAACCAACCTCCAAAATTTTTATTTTGCTTAGATTTTGGAGCCTAACCTTATTTTCACAAGAGCCTATCTTGCACTACTATTAGCTATTCATGATTTGGTTGATACATATCCTTTATCTATGATTTTTTTCACTCAATTTTCTCTTAGTTGATATTTTTAAGTCACAACATAGCCTCTTGGCTTAGTCTTGCACATTAGTTCTAGGCTTGCCTCTAGAAACTTCATAATCCATGAGGGCTAGAAACCTTGATGACTAGAACTTCGTATTCATGATAGGAAGTTAGCCTTGATCCTGGAAATTGTGTATTCATGAAAGGCATCACGACACTAATCCAAAAAACTATGCAATCCCTCATTGAGCTTAGAAGCTATGTAGTGCAGAGAGGTGAAATTTTGCTCAGTTCCTAGAATTGTGCAATCTTTCTCGGTGATTTGCATGGAAAGTTTCTCTGGAAAATGTAGAAAGGAGGAAAAAGAAAAAAGAATCCCTAAAATGTGGTGATCTATTTTTAGTGATCCGAAGGAGGTACACTTTCTATTTTTGGAAACTTTAGGATGTGTCACTTTTTCCTTGATTTTAGGCCCACACGTCATAAACCCTTATTTTCACAAATCTATTTAAATTATGCCCCTAGAGCTCATTTTAACTTTGGGTCTTGGAGCTCTATTATTCCCTAGGAGATCAAGGAACCTTTGGTGTGATCATTGTCACATTTCTTGATGAGTTTCACATTTATTTCCTTTTGTTTCCTTTTTTTGTTTGACTTGTATGAGTGTTTTTTTACTTATTTATTTGCATGCATACTATCATTTGAAATGTATTTATGTTTTAGAAGTGTTGTTTCAACTTATCATTTTCCTTTCACAAGTGTCGCATCGGTTTCTTCGTTTTTTCACCAATGTTCACTATTACGGGGACTCTCCTCACCGATTTGGTCCTATTCCCATTTATTCAGTTTCTGCACTCACTATTTAATGTTTCATTCACACTTGGTCACATATGCACTGAAACCAATACTATCTCTCATATATTCTCATTTTCCACACTTCCCTTTGGCAGATATGCCATTCCCTTGGTCGGTTTCACTTTCCTAGTTGGGCACTACACAATTCTAAGTATCAAACCACGAGATTTGCCTCTCGAAATCCATAGTCCAGAGTATAGGTTGGCCCAAATACACATTGAAAATTTCTGAGGCTCAATCTGCATCCCTAGCCACTCAGACTGTGTAATGTGTAGTCTCTCCCAAATCACTGCCTGGGCTGAACTCTGCATTGAGCAGTCGCAGAACTCAAGCTTCGACCTTGACTTCTGGGACTATGCAGTATGAAGTTTCCATAGGTAGTCAATCCCTCTTGCCAATAATAATTGTATAATACTTGCCATCAAATGCCCAGTTTGCTGCTTGAGCATGCGTTGAAAGTGGATTTGCTTAAGATTGGTGTTTTCTTCCTGTGAGTGTCTTTTCTATCCCACAGGTATAGTAGTTGTTCAGAATCTCTCCAGTCACCATTTTTACCATGGAACCCAAGAGATATTCTTCAAAATAACCCACCCAAAATAGTATTGGGGAAGCAGTTGAGCAAGCACTAGTCAAATTCACAAATTATGCAAATACTCAATTATTTATAGAAAATGGATAAACATTGACATGGCAGCAGATTAAAGATATTTTTTCAAAGGAATTTGAATCAGATTTAGAAGATTGATAGGTTTTTCCAGACCATATAGGTTGCATGAAGGTATCCAACCTTCCCGTGTGCAGATTTGATAAATTGGGTTATGTCACACATTAATGAGAAAAATATGAGATTAAGAAACACCAATGGACAAAATCTTGTTACATTTCTGGCATTATATTTTAGTGGATGTATCATCTTCCTGAGCCATTAAAGACCACAGAATCATTTTTCTATGCCACCCATAGTTATGCAAGCATGAACGATATTATTATAGGTTTGGTGAATGATCGAACGAAGTTTAGATAGACACTTACCCACACATTGTTGGCTTAATGGGGCCTAGACCTAGGTTCAAATATGGTTGCGCGAATTAAAAAACCCCACTATTAGTGGCCCTTTCAAAAAAAATATTCTTACGTAGACCAAAGTCTCACCCAAAGCAATATAGGGGGATGTTAGAACTAGGTTTATGCATCAAGAGGGACACTGGAATGTGGCTTTAGCGCTTCACTTCCTTTCTATAATTTGCAGAGCTTCGCAGAACTAATCTATTAACTATACCATCGATGTTCAACACATCTATTAAACTAACTTGTAGGCTGTGCGATCTTAATTATTCAATCATAAAACAATGTAAAAAAACATAAAATAAAACTTCTTTATGCAATTTTAGATCAAAACCCTTAGCACAAATAACATAAATTATAAGTGAAGAAAACATATCCACTGAAAACATTGATCTGTGTTCAAAAGTACTTCATTAATGTTCACATTCTTCTCATAAAATCACTTCCACCCTATGCATGCAGCTATAGGGGTCCGCATACTCAGCTACAGACTTTCTAATGTATCCATGCACTCAACTACAAGATCCTTTGCACTAACCCATAACCATAGACTCAGACTCAGAACAATATTATATCCAAGTGCATGCATCAATTCTACTTCTTTTTTATCTTCAAGATCTAGCCTAGACTCCTTATATAGTCTTTTACATTACAATACCATGGTTGGAAAACCATAGGTGGAGTTAAAAATTCACAAAATATTCTCATCCCTTTACAAAATAAGGGTCTTTGACCCACCCTAAATACCCTAAGAATCAAAATTCACTTTGTGTTGCACACTCTACTCCTTGATCTGCAGGTTCTTTCTCTAAAATTCTTCTTCAAGGGGTACCTTGTCCAATAGGTCCCCAACATAAAAATGGGACTCGTTTTGAGTAAAAATGTTTGTGCATCATCGCTCTTTTCTTTGATGAAGCTCAAGGAATCCTTTAGTGCTCAAATCCTTCAGTGCTTGAATCGCTTCGGCGCACTGGTTTTTAGAATCTCAGACCTTGCTGAGCAATGTCTCAGTAAATGGCCCGAATCTATTGTCCTCAAATCCTCCTTTTGCTTGGTGCAATGCTTTCAACTTATTTTCTACAGTTTGGGAAAGATGACTGGCCTCAACTTCCCATGGCTTCATTCTAGTTCTAATGAACTTCTCCTTCTTGCACAACTCATTGATCTACTCCTGAAATAGTTTACCCTCTTGGAGATGGATATACTGCTGCATCAATGCTAAGGTATTTGTTGTGACCTTAATATATTGCATATGTTCGAGATTCTCGTGAACTTATTCTTCTATATTCTTCACCTGAGGGTCCTCCTATAGTGAGGCCCATACATCCATGACCTACACATACTACTGGATAGTGGATTCAATTTTTTTAGTGGCAGCTTTTATCTTTGCTGTGTGCTACTCCCAAACTGCTGGCAGAGTGGCCAGTTGCAATTGCAGCTGCAACTCAACTATTTTCATCTGCATTTCGAGGCGCACTTCATCGACCTTGGCTTTGGAGTCCTTTATTTTTTTCACGAGATTCACCACATTTTTGATTGGCGCAACTGTAGCCTGAATCTTGAGCTCTAGTATCTCGCTACAAGCATTGGATATGGCTTCCTCCAGCTTCTCTTTGTGCACAGCCTCAACATCGTGCTCTTCCATAGAAATTTCATTTTCATCAACCATTCTTCGTTTTTCCTTCCTGATATCCTGAATAATTAATAAAGAACAATTTTCTCTTATTAGTAATTCCTCAGTGATGGCTTTGTGGAACTCGTTCAATGTATGTAGTGGTAGCGCAACGAGGTTAAGTCGTGCATTCTATGAGTGCATTGACTGCTTCATCTACTTTGTAGTATCAAAACTCAATGTTACAACAGGGATCGACACCATGCAGGTATCAGTGGTTAGCACCAGTTCATGCATTATTGTGTTTGCACCTTTTTATGCCCCGCTCACTTCAGTCACACTTGATTGCAATTCATTATCTTGGCTCATGGTCATCCAAATTGTGCTCACCTAAACCTGCATTTCTTTTAGGCCCTTATGAATGTCTTCCAACACCTTATTGTAATGTTATTGAATACTACCCCATAGGAGCCCCGTTACGTTCTTGAGAGTATCTCATGTTTCGTCGAGGTCCCCCTCAGTGAGGAACATTGATTCTGGGCCGACGTACCTATCACACTTCACCTTCTTCCTCGCGCTGCCCTTCTGTGACTCTCGCCTCTTGGTATTAAAAGGGGATGAGTTTTTGGATGGATCCATTATTGTGTCATTGCTCTGAGCATCACTCCCTCTTGTCTATAAAATCGTCATCTCTGTTTGAACTTCTGCTACTGTCTATGTCCCAGGCATGAATGTAGCTTTCTTTTACATATTTTTGGTGTCCTTCTATCTCGTATTTGTTGGGGACTTCACATGTTTCGTCCCTATCTCCTCCACACCTTTAGTAAGCAGATTTAACCAATTGCTTGGCCATGTAATAATGATGGCTTCAATATCCTCTTCTTTGACTAGGTATGGGAGCTCATACCAGACCCAGCGAGGTCCTTCTTCGCCTGAATATGAATGTGGAAGAAATATTCTTTGAACTCTATGACCTACTATTATTTATTCACAGTGCTTCATGATATATGGGGATTTTTGGTAATCATGGTGCAAAAACTAATTTCTAATGAAACCAAAAATAAAAAAATTCCACCATGACTCTAGATGTCTCCTTTGAATGCCATAATGAGCCATATCTAGCAGCCTCACAAAGATTAAGGTCTATGGTGGAGAACTATGATTCCTTGGGCCCCATCCAAGTGATCAATTCTATTAATAGAAAGAGCCACGTGTATTGGAACTACTTGCCCACTTTTTGAGCTTCTCTATAATCTGCGAGGAACTCACTACATATACAATCTTCCCAATTATAAAATAATCTTTTGGAGCACTCCACAACCAATGATATTACCAACAGAGAAGCCTCCTCTATGCAAACATTTCTTATTCCTTTCCTAGATAAATGTGTGTGAAAAATAAAACTAATCTATTAAAGATGGATTTAATTGAATAACCTTGAGTTCCATTTGTCAGATTGAAATATTTCTTCATCTGATCTATGAGCTACTTGTCCTAATTTTTTCCCACAAATTATTCTATGTTATCTAGGCTGTAAGAAAGGAAGGGCCATAATATTTCATATTAGCATCGTGTTAATAGGGATCTTCTTCCCTAGTGAAAAACAGTCTCCGTGCACTAATTCCAATAGTTTGCGTACAATAATTGTGTTAATTATACTTCACCCAAATTGTGGCACATAAAACATGTCGAGTATTCCTGCATCTTGGATACCAACTACCCATGTCATTGGATCCAATATTGTTACTCCACCTTCAAAGGTTTTTTGGAATAGATACTAGCTTGGCTCGAACTGTGTGTATTTACTGCGTTCGTTGAATTCCTAATCCTCCATATGCAACTGGGGAGCCTTGCCCAATAAATCCCCTTCGATCGTTACCTCTTATGGAATTAATGGTGTAAATATATTGTAATTAACTTCATCTAGATCCTTTGCCAGATTCTTAGAATTCGTCTTCCATGGCGGGATATATGGAGGCAACCTAGATATAGGTTCAAATCCTCAGCATTGATATCCTCAAGGGAAACTTCTTATTTGTAATACTCTTCAATCTCAACAACCTTATTCTCTCAGTCTTGGGCGCCCTTACTCCCTTGTTCCTTAGGTATTTTCTTCTAAGGTGATGATCTTTACACCGAATTATGCAGCTTTTTTGATGACGTTGCACCTGCTTTCATCTGCTTCCTGTGCGACATCGATCCTATGATAGTAGCGGGTGGTGTGGTTGTCATTGTGCATTCTATATCTGATTGGATTTTGTATCCTAGCCTGGCTCTAAGAAATTCATATTTCAACATCTCAAAGCTATATTCCTACATGCAATGGCTCACTCAATGCTCCTGCAAAGACCAAATATCCCTTCTAAATCTTAACACGCAAAGTTGGCGAATGTGGAGTGGGATGCCCAATTTATAGAGAAATTCAAATTAAAACTCCATGAGTTCCTTCAGATACTCCACATAAATGCATATTGAGTAGTAGATCTGCCCAAAGTTTCTTATTAAATGCATCTCCCCTACTCCTTTTGATTTCCAAGTCATTTTCCAATCAACTGTTACTATTCCAATGGTAATTTTTTGAACTATCTTCGCCAGTCACACACGTTCGGTGCAATTATACCTCCCTTGATGTAGTTTCCTCGCTTTTCACCCTCTTTCCCCATTCTGCATAGTGCTTCTTCTACACCTAAGCCACCCTTCAGAAAAAATGTTGATATTCCTACGCTCTCTTTCATGTAGGCACCTACATATCTCACACCCCAACATAGACTTGCTGACCAGGAATTTTAAACAAGTTTGATTGTAACATTCTCTAGCTTTTTCGAACTACACAACCCAATCACATTGTACCAAAATTATTGAATCAACGGTAATTCATAATACGCTTTCTTTGAGTTCTTGACTAAGCTTATTAATACACTCCCAACCATCGACAAAGCCATAGGTTAATAAGAAACTTTGAGTCATTACATAGCAATATGTAGCTCCATGGCATAGCTTCGTCTCAAGATAACATTTCTAAGGTATCGTATCTAAGGAATGAAAGAAAATGTGCATCCACTCTGGTTGAGGTTCTTCACCCCAAGCTCTGGTTTAGCAAGATAAATGCTCACGAGGATCATCTCTACCATTGTACTTGTTGGCTTAAGGGGTCCTGACCCTGGTTCAAAGTTAAGCGTAACCAGAAAAATCCTCTTACTACTGGCCGTTTTAGCAGTGACCTACTTGTGTAGGTCAAAGTCTCACCCAAAGCAGTATGTGGGGTGCTAGAACCAAGTTTCCACACCATGAGAGAGAATAAAATTATGTGGGTGTCCGCAGATCTATAATAATAGAGAATTGTCTTACACACCAGAAACCCTAACCAGATAGATCTAGGTCAAATTACACAGGCTATCCTATGCACGGACAGATAAAGGCTTCACAATCCTTTCAACAATCTTAGTAAAGTGTCGTTCAGGTCTTGCAGTATGTAATATCCCAAAATAGGTATTTTCTACAACAAATGGAATACCTTAAGATATTCCAAAGTTGGAGCTTCAGCAAATCATAAGCATGGAAATGTAGATCAACTCACTAGATGTAAAATAACATCTCACCAGTAGATGAAAGAACCTCAACAAACATATGGCCTATATCCTCCTTCCCAAGTGGTGAAATGCAGTAATATAGGGCATAAAACAACTGTCTTAAAAAAATAACGTTATAACTGTGAGGAATGGGACTTGGATCCCTTATAATACATCATAAAAAACTCACATGCAGAGTTATAGGTGAAACAAATCACTCTAGCCAGTATAAACATATCTCCCCAATTCAATATGTCTCAAATAAGCCCAAACCCCATAGCCTAACTCATGCAGAAAGGAAAAAGCAAGAAAAACATTATTTTACTATGGGTTTATGCAGCAAACAATGTGACATAACAGATATGGAGTCTATAAGCATCCAATGGCTGAAAAAATAGAGATCCCCCCTTTTTATACAAAATAAGATTAACCCGGCAATGGTTTCATGAGAGACAAATGTACAAAAGAGTAGATCTGTAGATATGGATCTGAAAAACGCAGTTATACTGCAACACTGTATAAATTTGGCTGAAAAATGAAAATGAGAAAAGGAGAATGAATTACAGAGCTTTCTGGGAGAAGGGTTGGCCCTTCCTCCAAGAGACAAGCTCATAAGAAAAGGATCAAACCCTGCTACTACAGCACCCCTGAAAATGATGCATTTTCTGAAGCTAACTGCACTGTGGAGGATGAAAAGTAATTTGGCTACATGCCAACATGTAAAATATGCTTCAGGACCTTTTGCACAAATCTTGCAAAGCAAGGGGAGCTCCCTCCTCTGAAAGATAAGCTTAGGAGCTGGTGTTGTAAGTCTCCCACTGTAACACCTTACAACACACCATTCCCTGCTACAGGAATAATGTTGTAGCTGAAGGAGGTGCTTGGCCTCAAGCTCGGATGTGGTAAATGAAGAAAAAAACTCATCCAAGTGATCACTCAATGAAGGATAAGGAATCCTTAAGCAGGAATGCCTTATGCTGAACAACACTACATACTCAACTCAACAGCTGAAGAATGCTCAAGTGTCTAAGTAGACCAAAATAAATAATCCATAAGCTAACCCCAAAATTCTGCTACCTTCCTCCTTATAACATTTGTGAGCCTCCTCACCTTGGGTCCCACCTATTAGGGTTTCCAACACCATGTGAATGTTTTCCCTCCAAAACTGAGTTGTAGCTCTATCAAGACTGCTCCTCCATGCTACATTGTTGACTTGGTCAACTTGACTGAATCAACATGATTCGTTTCCTGTTCACATATGGGAAATGAAAAATCTAGCCACTAAGTTATCCCATTTTCAAACTAAGAGGGTTTTTATGTCAATACAAGTTAAATATGGGTCCTTTTCCCCATTTATTCATCTACTACATGCAAAAATCAAAGTCTGATATTCCTATTATCTGCATGCTAATTTTAGGAATATTGCAGTCCTCCCCTCCCAAATGTTGCTTGTCCTCAAGCAACTACAAGGACAAAACTGGAAAGTCTCCTTTCCTCCTACTGTAGCATCCCGATATGATGAGCTACTCCAAAGAATAGGATGTTTTCTCAACAATGAAACCTCATAGTGCCTCTCCCAAGCAAACAAATTAGCATTTGGTGCACATCCCAAATGGCTGTCAGCATGCAAAAGTGACATACTCAAGGAGGAAACTATGTACTATCTAGAGGTCCTCTCAAGGCATGGAGTGTGAAATGCATGGGAAATCCTCATTGCCAAGTGAAACCTCCACCCCCAAGCTATCATCCATATGAAATTAGTCACCCTCCAACATGGCAACTCATGAAGAATCTCCTCCACCTTTGGCTCCTAAAGTGTAGGTGGGATGAATAAATGAAATGATAGGCAAGAAGGCCTATCCCACACTGTCCTCCTCTCCACTTATGATAAGTTTAGAGGGCATGCTGATCTTGGGCTACAACATGATTGCCCTCCAATGGAAAGAAGGAAATTGAGTCTCCAAGGACCCTTTCTCCAAAGTCATGAGCCATGCCAACCCAAACCATTCCATACAAGATGAATGGCACATCATCACCATATGGCATCCAAATCAGAAAATTGCTGAATGTTGTGTGCAATTTTGGATGGTACAAATGGTTTTCCAAGTGGATACTGCGTAGTCTCCCCAACTGCTATTTGAGAATATCATGTGGCAAGTGGTTTCTCAATGAGTTACAAGTTGTGCATGCTTGCTCCTCCACCATGGGTTAGTAAGTAGCAGTGAGTATCAGTTGTACATAATGAAAATAACAATGTACTTTCCCAAAATCATGTATATATGGGTTACTAGCATTACAAATATTGGCCCTAAAGTGACTATGAAACCCAAAAATACTCTTGCTCCCTTGTGGAGCAATGCATTGTTCATATATGGTGCGAAGATACAAATACTTAATGGTGTAATCAATAAGAAATGCATTTCTTACCATACATAAGGAGTAGGTTGAAAGTGAGGTCCATGGATAAGTCCTCCCATGAGAACCTCCCCATAAAATTCTGCAAGAAGAAGGGATGCATGCTCTCCTTGGAGTAATCCATCAATAAGAACATACTCCTATGTGATAGTACTGTAGTCCTTCGTAATAAGGCTCCATGACTCCTCCCTTTGACATTCCATATGCCAAAGCCATCCACCATCATGTTGCCATGTGAGAAGATCTCCTTCCTACATGGAAGTCTCTCATGATCCTTCAATGTTGAAGGGTAGCCTCCTTGCACCTTGAATGTGCCTTCCTTCCTTCTAGAAATATCATGAAAAGTACGGAAAAATTTATGCCCATACTCTTCCAAGTGTGACCACAGCAACAAAAACTCTTTCTGCTTCCTCATCTCTCCCTCATACAAGCCATAGAGTAAGATCATGATGGTTTTCTTATATGATGCCCCATACAAGCAAGTTTTCTGATGTTGTATCATATGGGTACCATGCCATGCCTCCATCCACCACATACCTCTTGAGAAAGGGTATGATCCAAGAGGGCCAAAATCTCTCAAGAGTAGCCAATGCAGCTTTGCTTCTTGCTGCCATGTGTCATAGATCTGCAAGTGGCTCACAAACCTCTTGCTCTCCATCCAACTCCATTCATTCAAATGTGGATGCCTCCATTAATTCTACCCCTTGGTATCTTCCCAATGAAGACTAACATTCTCCCAAAGAAAATATTCCTCTTTACATCTTATGGGATGTTGAGATGTAACCCCTTGGAGATATTTCAAAAAATACCTCTCATCAATGATCCTCTTGAATCTAATAGGATCCAAGTGTGCTGAAAGTAAAGCATCATCACAAAGTGGCACAACTCTCGTGAGTCCCTCCAAAATCTCACACCCTAACTCCTCATGCTGCATACAACTCAATAAGGGTGCAGTGAAATGAATGTTCATCCCACCTTTATTTAAACCAAGGGCACACAATGCAGTGCAAGCTTGTTGCCCCTCCCCAGTAGTGTGTTTGATCCTTGACCAAGTGAGGGCAACTTCCCAAGGTTTTCCATAAGTTTTTCTGAAATGATAGGAAATGGAAATACATGCATACCTTGGTGAGTCATGGGAACATCTTGTATGGCTACAAGAGTTCCTCTCTTAAGTGTTCTGGCTGATCCAACTGCTGATATGGATGGCTGCCCATCCATGATTGTGATAGCGCTGGTACAAGGCTCCTCAAGTGGAGAAGAGGACTCCTCCTTTTCCGATATTCTACTGTCAAATCTTCTAACTACCTGGTGAGTGAAATCTGAAAAATTGGACACTCTTGCATGATTCACATGGCTTAACCACTAGGTGCTTGCCTTGACCTCCAAGTGCAGCGCTGAGATCTCCATAGCCTCTTTTCCACTATTGGATGTAGTAGGAAAAATGCCTCTAAGTTCATCACCCAAGATTCCGCTATACATAAGGGTGATCCATCAAAGGTAGACAATAGGAACCTATTGCCCCTTATCATCCTATTGTTGCATGGCCTTATTTCTTCTCTCAGTTGGATAAACTAAGGAAGATCTAGGGTCTCTTTGACAACCCTAGGTTGGCACTTGTATTCTGCCAAATATCCACTCAAGATCTCATGCTCTAAGTGGTCTTCTTGCCCTTCACTTCCTCCATGAGAATAGGAAGTGCATGGGTATTCTCCTTCCTCTTGAAACTTTCTATAGGTCTCACTGTAGCTTTCTCCTTCTCGAAACCCTCTAGGAGTTTCATTGCATCTTTCTTCTTCCATTGGTTGAACCTCCTTGGAGAGGCTCTTCTTAGCCCTGAAAATGGATGAGAGTAATCTCATCCTCTCCATAATTTTGTTCTCCTCTTCTTCTTATATTCTGATTATTTCTGAAATCCATAGGTTGAGCCAAGTTGGCAACTTGGATACCACTATAATATACCAAAATAGGGATTTTCTACAACAAATGGAATATCTTAAGATATTCCAAAGTTGGAGCTTTAGAAAATCATGAGAATGGAAATGTAGATCAGTTCACTAGATGTAAAATAACATCTCATCAGAAGATGAAATAAACTCAGCAAACATATGGCCTATATCCTCCTTCCCAAGTGGGGAAATGCAGTAATATAGGGCATAAAATAGTTGCCTTCAGAAAATAATGCTATACCTATGAGGAATGGGACTTGGATCCTTTATAATACATCATATAAAACTCACATGTAGAATTAGAGGTGAAACAAATCACTCTAGCTAGTATAAACAAATCTCCCCAAGTCAATATGTCTTAAATAAGCTCAAACCCCATAGCCTAACTCATGCAAAAAGGACTGAAGCAAGAAAAAAATTATTTTAATATGGTTTTATGTAGAAAACAATGTGACATAACAGATCTAGAGTCTAAAAGCATCCAATGGCTGAGAAAATGGAGATCCCCCCCTTTTTATACAAAATAAGATTAACCTGGTAAGGGTTTTATGAGAGACAAATGTACAAAAGAGAAGATCTATAGATCTGGATCTGAAAAGCATAGTTATAATGTAGCAATGTATACATTTGGCTAAAAAATACAAATGACAAAAAGGGAATGAAGAACAGAGCTTTCTGGGAGAAGGGTTGGCCCTTCCTCCAAGGGACAAGCTCACAAGTAAAGGGATCAAACCCTGCTACTGCAACACCCCTAAAAATGATGCAGTTTCTAAAGATAACTGATACTTTGATATATATGGGTCAAGTTATTCACAAAAATATCCAAATCCTATGACAAATTCATCACTTCATCAACCCAAGGCTTCATATGGTCTGTCAAAATGTGCTTCTTTCTTCGCAAGTCCTCAACCTCATCATGCAATATTTGACTTCTCTGCAACTGGGCCATTCATTGAGGAGGTACAAATAGGAAATACCTCCTGAAGGTCATCAAATTCCTGCTCCTTGGCATGCAATTATTGTGAGATCTTTGTTAGAAGGGGATCCAACTTCATGGATGTCCATAGGCCCATAGTTGTTTCCAAAAACATTGCACCGTTGTCAACTGTGGCTGCAATACTTGCTGAAGTTTCTTTCACTAAGGGCGTGCATTGTACTCGCACTTTTGGCAGAGTTTCTGGTTGAAGCTTGGCCTACAACTCCATGATCTGCTGCAAGAAATATGCCTTTACTACCTGCACTTCGGATTTGGAAGCCTTCAAGGCTGTGGCTAAACATTAAAATGTGGCTTGAGGTGCAGCTGAAGCAGGGATGGCGACCTCAAGGGGGTCCCCACAAAGTCAATCAATCAGGTTTTGAAGCTCCACATGTTCTGCCACTGTTAGTTGCTGTGTTTTCTAAGCTTGGAGAGATTCTTATGTCTTTTCTACATTCTTATGCTGAGCCTCATTGAACTTCCTGTGCATGTGTGCCTCCCTACACTGCAACTCATCCATAATGATTTTTTGTATGGCATGCAACTTTCCACTAGGTGTTACAGGACAAATGACCGCCTCATCAACTCAGAGGAGAAGGTAACATGGAAGGAAGAAAATGACCTAGACAAGACCCATTTCTGCCAAGGTAACAGACCCCAGAAGCAGCTAGACAACGTTATAACGCACTTGAGACATTTAAAGGGGGAGTTAGTACCTAGGGTAATGCTTTATCTTGCCCAAGGGGCACTGTTATCTGTGTTTAAGTGTAAAATGGGAAAAGATCTTGTGGAAAAGTGATTGGAACTTCCATCTTTTACTCATAAAGGACCAGTGCAAAATAGAAACTAAAAGGCACAAACCTTTTATTAGGCCTTGCCAAATATAACTGGAATCCTAACGAGGAAAAATCATGGAAGAACATGGAAACATATTGATCTTTCCCATTACAAACTAGTTGAATAAGTTGGCAATATTTTCCCTCTCCATATTCTATAAAATGGAGATGTGGGCTCTTTGTCTAAGGTCGAAGGATTGAATATATGTAGTGCATAATTTCATTGTTGTAGTGTGAGGTTTGAAGATCGACGAAGTTCATTGAGAGCCTTCTGCCTTGAGCATCATCACATTCAGAAATAGAGAAAGAAGGAGAGGAATTGGGAGACTCAGAAGGACTTAGTGCAACCAATGGTTCTAATCCTCCGTTTTATAAATCAATAGAACTGTATCTATTTTTTCCATTCGATGCATCAGTGTCACAATTTTTTTTCAATCATCTATGTAGCATGATATGAATGGCTTAGATATGTATTGTTTCATGTTTCTTATATGTTAGTTTAATCAATAAAAAACTATGTTGTTGTAGAGATTACATGGGTGCTTTGATTGATTGCAGGATCTCGATTTGGAGTCGGTAAAGAAAGATGTCTACTTTGTTTCTCGTTGTTCTCCATAGGATCCACTATCGATAAAGAGGTAATCTCTCCATCTTACTTTGTCGATTATAGATATTAGCATGAACATGTATACAACTTCTTTGTAAACTTTACAGCTAATCTGACTATCTGCCTCAGGCATCGGAAAGCCTTGAGAGGGATATTTAGTAACCACCACCCAAGAATATTACCTTATAACAGAATTGGCGACTCCGCTGGGGAGTAAACCCCAAGTTTCTAGATTGTTCCTATGAATTTCCGTTTTTCCTTCTGTTCACATATCCTTCCGACCAGCTTATATGCTCAGTGAACATCTCAAAAGCTCACAGAGTCCAGATGAAACCTTGCTTAGCCATTTGTGCAACTTTACCCTAACTATTGCTTCCCCTGTAAGTGTTTCAGAGTGTTATAACATGGTCTTTGCTCAGATACAATGCATTAGTATCAATACTAACACTATGTAGCCTCTACTTGCCTGCTCTACCTAGCCAAAACTCTTATTTACACCTATGTTGTGTTTCCCCTTTGGTTGTGGGGTTATTGGCCATCAAAATAGCTTCTCTTGCTGGATCCCTCTGCTTGTTTACCAGCTAGCATTTTTTTCTTTTGTTCTTATTTTGAAAATTTAAATGTCAATCGCATCTGCTTTTTGAAAGAAGAAATTTTCTTTATAGTTTTCTGAACTTAGCTGCATTATTTCTGGAAAAAAAAAATTGGTTAAAAGGTTGTTAAGAGAGGAAAGATAGATGTCTAAATCTTTAAAGTTGAACTGTGTTATTTAAATGTTTGGTTCATGGATGTTTAAAGAAATCTCTCCTTGTAGAAAATTTTTTCATTGAAATTGAATATTTAGAGCATATTTTATGCATAGTTTTTTGAGTCAAGAGTCTCATCACATTTCATACGTCCACTCCCCCTCCACAAGACTAATAATCAAGTACACTAAGAATCAAGCGACAATAAAATTAATCATATAAATTTTTCTGAGCTCACACGAACAGTAGTTCAAGCTATGATCTTGGGGTAGGAGAAGTGAGAAAATCACCCAAGATCTCAAAATTTGAGACTAGAGTCATTAATAAGTGAAATCCTACTGCACTCATATTATTGGGACCACTCCACTACCACCGTATTTAATAACAAGACAGCACCAGGGTGCATGAGAAGGTAGCCCACCTTCGAGTGCATTCAGTGGGCATGCTATATATTGGGGTTCCCTTCGGGGATGTCAAAACTAGATCAGGGATCTAGGTGTTCTGCCCATATAGCGTGCTATCTACGACCGTGACCCCCCTGATGATGTCTGTGATTTGAGGTATCTTTAGTGGCCAAACTTTTTAGGGACTTACACGAGGTGACTGGGATGTGTTGTTGTGGTACCTAGAACAGATAGAGCTACTCTGTTTTCAGTCTTTGGGAGGGTACTTGTCTTCACAAGAGTGCTCACACCTATTGCCTGAGGGTCGGGCGAAGCTCTAGAGTAACTGTAACTATGTTTATGACTAACCCTCTCTGTATGCTATTGTGATACTAGGTTTCATCTCCAACAAATGGTAGTACTCAGATGGGGCCACCCTGTTCTAGCTGCTTGTTGATTGATTTTAGAAATTCCTTTTTTCTTTTTCTTTTTTAGGTGTGTGGTTACTATCACTGAGACTTTATAATACATCACAATTAATTAAAATTTGATAAAAATAAATAGGTCACCATGGAATCTTTCAACCCTCGCCATCTATCTCGACGACAACGAGGTCTCCCTTTGTTGACACCAGAGGAAGAGTTGAGTCTCGGTGAGCCCATGCCTTCTTCGGAAGAGTAGTCTCCAGTGACAACCTATGATTTTCACATAGCACCATATCACACAGAATTTGCAGAGGATCCTTTCACGGAAGGAGTCATACCTCCTTGCAATCTTCCACTCACTCATCCATCGGTGCCGGTGTTAGTTTAGATTACACCAAGCCAAGATATGTTTTCGGCTGCACCAACATCCATTTCACAACCAGCACCCATGGGGTTGATGCCGATGGAAACCAACCCAGGTTCGCCACCCTCTTCCCTGCTGGTAGTCAGTTCTACGCCACTAATCGGCAGCCCCAGTAGCTAGCCTATTCCTGGTCCCAGCACTGCGGTCACCAAAAATGTCAGAGTGTCTCTGAATCCTTCAAGACCTTCTCCTATGGTGACTACGCCAGGACCCACGGTACCCACTCCCATGAGCGGGGCTACTTTGGTTCCTTTTAGCAACCCTTTTGGTTGGAACCCTTTTCTGAGTTCAAACCCCTTGGCTACCATGCCAGGCGGGAGTGTCACCAACACACAGATGAGTTGGGGCACTTCGGTACCCTTGCAATTCTTAGGAAAAATGGGACAACCCACTGTTAACACTATTCCCTTAAGTGGTCAAAATTTTGGTATAGGATCTATGTTGTTGCTTAACTATGCGAATAGAAGCATGCCTCTGGCTAGCTCTATTGCATCCATATTGGCAAATCAACCCTAAAATCCATTTGGACAAGGGTGAAACTTTAACGCTGGGCACAACCAACCATTAGCCCCCTAGTACAGTATACCATACTAATAGCAGTCATACATTCCTATAGCCCCACCCACATGGAACTTTTATCAACAAATTCCTACTTATCCTATTGGTAACACATTAATGGGCGGACCCTATGGTCAGAATAGTCAACCTATTCTTCCTTGGTTAGACTTGAGGGAAAACATGCAATTGCCATTTTTGGAAACTCTAGACATTCCCGAAATCTACAAACTGAACAATGATCCCATAAATCACAACCCACTCTGGCCTCAAGTACCACACAAGGTTCCGTCTAACATCCCTAAATTCGACGGGAAACAAGGGGACAATCCAGCTACGCACGTCACCACCTTTCATCTATGGTCTGTCTCTAAATCCATGGTGGATGATAGTATCCAACTTCGAATTTTCCCTCACACTCTCATAGGAAATGTTGCCAAATGGTACATTGAGTTACCATGTGGAGCCGTCAACACTTTTGGCACCTTAGCTACGGAATTTCTTAAAAACTTCCAACTACCTATTAGATACAAAACCAGCACGAAACTCTTAACCTCGCTATGCCAAGACACCACCACCCACATCTCTGATCACATTCATGAATGGAGATGTAGGAGGAGGTTAGTCAAAGTGCCAATCCCGGATCATCTCTTATCTAATTGGTTTTGTAAGTCACTCTTACCAAACCTAGCTAAGGACATTTGGTTGTCTAGTGCAGTCACGGAAGATCAATCCATTTGTTGTGCACATAATTTAGATTTGATCTATTCGCAATCTGGCACGCTATATGATTTACTCCCCTATGCCCCTGATAATTCGAATCCTCTCGCTACTCAGAAACCTGGAGGACACACTGACGGTCTCATTGGTGCAATCTCCGGTATAGCCATAAAACAGCCTAGTGGGAAAACCTCCCAGCCATCTTCAGCTGCCACCTCCCCTAACCAATCAACTACTCTTCCTACCACTGAGGTAAATTCTGTGCAAATTTCACAAAAACCTAGTAGAAAAAACAAGAAGAAAAAAAAAAATACCTCTTCTTCGAAAGAGAAATCGGATCATTAGAATAATCCCAGTCAGAAAAACGCTACTAAAAATGACAAAGGGAAAGAGAAACCCATGAAATTTCCTTGGAGAATCTGTGCGGAGGACCACTTGACATACAAATTTCCTTGGTTGTAGGAATGCACAGATTTTATCACAAACAAGGACTCTGGGAGGACACCTTCCATCCTTCGTAATCCATTCCCTAATCCACAGTAGCAACAACAACACATGATTGAAAATCCACCACAACCCCCGCAAAGGGGAAATGGTGGTACACATCCTTCCGGTGAAGGATCGTCCGCTATTTATGGCGTAGAGAGTGTTGAACTCCAAACACAAGCCAAACTTTATGGAAATCCTATCATTGATACTAAGGAACCTGGTATCAGTTCAAATCCACGACTGCCCAACAATTTGAATATCAAATGACCCACTACTAACCTCACAATTCGTGCCCCCAAAGGGATACTTTGACGCACGACTCATAACACCTCTACACGTGCTGCCCAAAACTACAACATTGTAGAAGATTTGGCGTAGGCACCATTAGCTATATCTGCTCTCGAGGTATTCCAAAATTTTCGAGCAAAAAGGAAAACCTTGCTTTCAGCCATTGGTGGGATTGACCCCCAGGATTCTACACTAGCTATCTTTGACATGGAGAAATCTAAACCTCGACTCTCACACCAAATTGCATTCTAGGTGCAAGTTATTTCGAAAGGGATACCAATCCATCGTATTGTCATAGATGAAGGTGCTTCGACGTATGTTATGTCAACCACTTTCTGGCTCGCTTTATGTTCTCCCACTTTGTCTCCACCGTTGAATTCCCTTAAAGCTTTCGATGGCCACACTTTCCTTCCAAAAGGCCACCTTTCTAGCTTTCCCATTTCCCTTAGTGTGAAAACGATAACGATGGAAATAGAAGTTGTAGATCATCATCTCGACTATAATCTATTGCTGGGTCACAGTTGGTCATACGTAATGACGGCCATTATTTCTTCAGTCTTCTAGCTCATGCTCTTTCCATTGGATGGGAAAATAGTCACAGTGGATCAATTATCCTTTTTCACCCCTCATTATGCCACGTTACCAAGTAGCACTATACCCCTAATAGGAGGCGTTCCTGACACGTACATCAGTATTGGTACTGATCTTCTGAAGGCATCTTCCATGATGGGTTTCTTTCCTCTCCTGCCGCCTCAGGTTCCAAAAATGGTTGCAATGATATCTACCACTTTAGATAGCTCTATCGATCCATGGATCCTATTGGGCCTTCAGAAATTGATTCCTATAGAGATCAGATGACGCTCTCACTAGCTGAGTTGGCTTATCAAGCCATCTAGTTTACATCTGAAACCTCCACAGCTATGGTTTCGACCAATGGTACAAACCTCCCGCCCATCACGGTTCTTTCTAAGGATCTCCTCGATGAAGTCCTACCTATGGATGAAGCTATTCAAGAGATCATGTCTCTAGAAGAATGACCTTGGGTAGAGTTCCACCATCGCACTTTGATGTTGTATTCGGACGCGATAAATACTGAAATCCCATATTTTGACCCACCTGAGATCATCTCCTTTGTTTACAAGACTGTTCAAAATTTTGATTTGGAAGGGAACTTGGGCAACCTTTCTAAGACCTTGCTCATAGATATCTCCGTCAAAATGGGTTTCATGGAAAATATTCAGATTGGAGCAGATTGCAATCTCGAGGAAATTGCATGCTTCACATTCCTTTTTAGGAATTCCGTGATGTGTTTTCTTGGTCTTATGATGAAATTCCCGGCATAGATCCATCTATCGTCGAGCATGAAATCAAATTTTATAACAATGTTGAACCTATTCGGCAGAGACTCCGACCTGTCCACCCGCGCAAAGCGGCTTCCATTAAGACTGAAGTCGAAAAAATTATGAATGCTAGTTTTATCTATCCTGATCCTTTGAAAGAATGGGTTTCCAATCCAGTCCCCATAGACAAAAAAACAAGGCACCATCCGATTTTGTGTTGATTATCACGATTTGAACACTTATTTTCCAAAAGACAATTATCCTATGCCGTTCATAGATCAGATCCTTGATCATTGCGTTGGATGTGAGTCTTTTTCCTTTATGGATGGTTTCTCGGGTATAACCAGATTGCGATTAAAAAATATGAATAGCATAAAACTACCTCCATCTGTCCTTGGGGCACATTTGCATATCGTAAACTCCCATTCGGTCTGAAGAATGCAGGAGAAAATTTTCAAAGGGATATGGACTACGCCTTTCATGACATTAGGAATATTGTACAGGCTTACTTGGATGACCTTCCAGCTCACTCAAAGAAGCGATCCCATCACCTCTCACATATGAAACAAATCTTCGCTCAGTGTAGGTCCTATAATATACATCTAAATCCACATAAGTGCGTATTTTTTGTCAAGTCTGGACGCCTTCTAGGTTTTATTGTCTCCAAGCAGGGGAATTGGGTTGAGCCTGATAAGGTTAAGGCAATCGTTGAATTACCTACACCTCAATCCATTCTGCAACTCCAACGTTTGCAAGGGAAGGCAAACTTTTTATGTTGTTTCACAGTAAACTATGCCAAGATGACGAAAGGCTTTATGTGCTTATTAAATAAGGGAACACTATATTTGTGGGATGACCAAGCTCAACTGTCGTTTGACGCCTTGAAACGAGCACTCATTTTGGCTCCACTTCTTAGTGCCCCCAATTATTCACGCGACTTTCTCCTCTACCTGGCAACCTCACCATCCTCACTTGGCATGGTGTTGGTTCAAGTTCACAATGAAAATAGTGAACATGTGATATATTACTTTTCAAAAGGTCTTATCGGACCTGAACTATGATATTCACATGTGGATAAACTCTCTCTTGCAGTGGTATTCGCTGTCACCCGACTCCGACACCATATATTACTATGTCAGACTACCATTATTACTTTGGCGAATCCTATGAGACACATTTTGTCTCTCCAAGTTATTGAAGGAAAATATTGCAAATTGATAGTGGTCCTCCAACAATTTGAGTTGGTATTCACTGTTTCCAAAGAAAAGAAATCTCTAGTCTTTTCCGAATTACTGTTGGACCTTCCTAGAATCGACCCAGGAGATGTAGCTCATGATCCATTTCCTGATGAATCCATCTACTTAGTCGATTATTCTGATCCTTGGTATGGAGACATTTTGGTCTACCTCCAAACTCAATGCTTCCACCCAACTCTAACATCTGAATAGCGCCATCGTATTCGCCACCAAGAGAAACACTACCTTGTCATACTAAACGATACTCTATATCGTCGTGGTGTTGATACTATTCTGCAGCGTTTTCTCCCTTTTGACGAAGCATAACATGTTTTAAATGACTACCACATGAGGACGTACGGCAGTCATCTTTCTGGCATAGCTACTACCTAGAAAATCTTGCGTGCCGGATATTATTGGCCCACTTTGTTTAAATACTGCATCACAACAGTCCAGAAGTGTCATCCATGTCAAATTTTCACAAAGAAAATGCGTGCTCACCCCACCCCTCTCCACCCAGTTGTCTCCATTGGTCCTGTTAGCACCCAATCTGAACCTCAGGCTGAAAAAGGCAAAATCAGGGTAACAACTAAACCACGCTCAACCTTGTAGCTAGCCCTACAAGGACAGGAGAGGGATCTCTCCGTAGAATAGATATTCAATAAAATGGTAATGAACTAATTTTAGGCTAGGTATATAAATGGGAAAAAGAGTTTTGATGAATTACTTAAATTTCAGGGATGTATGGGACAAGAGGACAGTATGAACTGAGGAATTAAATCGGGATACAGAATATTTCATAGGGCAAGATAGGCAGGAGGTTTAGCAATCAAGTCTAAATAAGATGAAATGGAAAGACTGTTGAGAAGATGAAAAGGGCATAATAAATGAATCCTTTTCAAACAGAAGAAAATACACAGAGTATGAATGATTCCCCAAGGAAGAGCATATAAAATGGATTCTACCTTTCTAACTTGAAAACATTCAACTGGAGATGTTAATGAATGAATGGTGTAACATAACAATGTACATATGAAACATAAAGGAGAAACATATGCTAAAACTCATACCACTTGAATCCCATAGATCAGAGCTGCATCACTTGATTTAATTCCATGCCAAACTGTACAATGGAGTGCAGAGCTCACTGCCACACTATTCCCCTACTTCTGAGTTTTCAGACCTCAGACTTTCCCCCCTTGCAAATAATTAGAATTTACAATAAATAGACAAATTTTGCTGGAATACAAATCGATGGAAGGGGAGAAATCACAACTGAAGATAGAAGGCCAAAAGCCAACAGTCTCTTCGTAAAGGAAGAGCTGCATTACATCTGGCCAGTGAGAAGGCAAAAAAATTATAACGTAGATTTCTCTACAACGTAACTGAAGATGTGACTATTACAATTTGGGTCTCGGCCTCTGGCTGTCGCTTTGCTTTCCATTATTCCTTTTGAATAACTGGATTTTAATAAGATTTCGTTGCAGTAAACTGGAATAAACTGAAATAATGCCTTTCGTGAAGGGAAATAGTGAATAAGAAGGAAGGGAGAGGAGGCGGGACCAGCATCTTAATCGCAATCGGGATCGGGGAGCGGGAAAATATATACAAAATAAAACTTTCGATGCGGTTGGATTAAACCATGGGAAGTCCTTTAATAAATGTAATAAAATGCGATTTTGGGACTTACAAAGGGGAAAGGGCCTTTATATTATAATGGGGAGTAAGTGTTGTATGGTGGGCTCGGGGATAAAATCGCAATCGCAATATTGGAATTTGCGATGGGAATTTTGCGATGGGAATTTGCGATGATCGCACATCGCACATCGCAAATTCCACATCAACAAGACACTTTAATCTCTAAACTTGCGATCTTGCGATTTTGCGCTAAAGTGGTGGGGTTTATATATATGATATAACTTTGTTCTAAAGTTTGTGGGGTATTGGTCGGAGAAGTGTTTAAGGGGAGGGACTTTGTAATATGAAGTTTTTTATTATAAAGTCCAAAGGCATGGAGGGGAAGTGGTTGGGTAATAAAATCGTATATTTTATTAAATGATTTACAATGCGATATTATAATCGGAAGGGGGAAGGAAGGGGTTTTTAAAGGGATTTGAACATAAAGTTAAAGGGGAAACATGGGAAATAGGTGGGGCTTAGGGAATAGAGGGCTTTTACTTCACTTAAGCACAAAATTCAATCCAGAAGTAAGTTTTGAGAGTGTACTATATCGTTGGAAAGCTCTTTCTAGGCTCTTTATGATGGATCTGCTTTGAAGATGATTTGGCACTGAACATACTGAGGAAAAATTCTCTGAAGGCAGAGACATCACTTTGTGGAGATAACAACTTCTGAATTGTGGCTGAAAGGCAAAGTATCATGTCTTCACCTCAAAACATGGTTTTGAGGTGAAGCTTGCATCAAACCAAACAAATGATATCTTTGATCTTCCTGGTGCTATGACTTTGTATTTATTGACTTCCTCGTGACTTTGTTGATCTTTATTTGCCACTTGACTCATTAATTTGACCATGGCGAGACCTTAGAGACTAATGAGACCCATCCTATGACCTACTAATATGATTTTGAGAATGAAAGTGACAAATGACTGAAGATCATAGGAAGGAAAATCAGCAAGTACCTCATGAGGGAAAACTGGTAACAAATTACTACCATCAATGAATCCATGACCTACCGGAATGGCGAAATTGATTATTATGGGACTCCTAATATGCAAATGCAAAAGAGAAATTTTGATCACTGATGGCAGTATGAATAGAGTGAGACTAAAATTGGCTCCAATGGGGATGGTAGCGCCTTGGAGGTGCCAAGAACACCGTAGACCAAGTAGCCTTATCCATTGGGCATGGATTCAAAAATACTGAAAAACTGACACAATGCATACTGACACTGACTCAAGACTAAGACTGAAAAACTGAAATAAACCAAACCATACACATATCATTCAAGTTTTATAGCCTTCACTTCGGGCCCCAAACTTCAATGACTGTGTACTCTGAACTATGATAAACATAACATGGTATATACAATGATGATGACATATATCCTGATCCTTTGTTTTCAACAATGGTAGTGCTTCAAAAGCTTACCATTTACTGCTCCTCCAGGACAATTTTGGCCATCCATTTCTGAAACCAAGAAGGCATTCTGTCCTCTGTAAGCTGAGATCCTGTATGGTCCTTTCCACAGATTGTCGAACTTACCATGCTTCCCTTTGTCTTCATTTCTGGCATCCCATTTCAACACTATATCATCCAGCTGAAACTTTTCTGCCTTTGTCTTCCTGTCATAGATATTTTTAATTTTCTCCTGCAACTGAATAACGTTCTGTGACACTTCCTCTCTTGTTTGCTGAAGGTGGATCATTTGATTGATTCTTCGCTAATTGTCATTGTCCTCGCTTCCAACTTCTTGCAATAATTTCATAACTGGGACTGTAAGGGATGTAGGAAAGATAGCGTCAGTACCATAAACCAGCTCAAATGGTGGCATACCTATTGATCTTTTACTGCTAACTCTGTCTACCCACAGCGCGTTGATGAGCTTTCGGTGCCAATTTCTTTTGTTTGCCTCCAACATTTTTTTAATTATATTCACCAATGATTTGTTAGATGACTCAGCCAGGCCATTTCCTTGTGGATAATAAGTTTTCGAATGGCCCAGTGCGATGTTGTATTTGTCACAAAATTCGATCATTTTCTTGGATATGAACGCTGCTACATTGTCTGTTACGATTTTACAGGGGCAGCCAAAACGAGATAGAATATTAGATTCCAAGAATTGAATTATTACCGTGTCTGTTGCTTGCCTGGATGGGATGGCCTCGATCCATTTAGTAAAGTAATCTGTCCTTGTCAAGATCCATCGGTGCTGTACTGAGGACGCGGGATGAATCTCCCCTATAAAATCGAGCCCCCACTGCTGAAAGTGTGCGTTCACTGAAACTGGTTTCAAAGGAAGTGGAAGCAATTTCTTCTTCCCTTGGAAGATTTGGCATTCGTGACATTTCATCACTGTCTTATATAAATCATAAAATAATGTGGGCCAATAATATCCTGCTCTCAATATCTTGTTAGTTGTAGTCTTCCAAAACAAGTGACCACCACAGTCACCTTTATGAAACTCGTGCATTACCTTCTGCGCTTCTTCTTCAACCAAACAATTGAGCAGAACGCCTCCTGGATATTTCCAATACAAAGTGCTGTCTAAAATGCAGTATTTTGCAGATTTTAGCTTCAGAGATCTACCTTTGCTTTTGGACATGCCCGTAGGAGGAGACAAATGCTGAAGGATATAGACGATATCTGAATACCACGGGGACTGTAGAAAAATGTCTACAATTGGAACCAGCAAACCTTCATCTTCCTCTTCTGCCACTGCTGTTATAAGGTTTATATCTAAGGCGTGCATATTTTATTGGGCCATCAATTTCGCCAAGCCTTGGCCTTTGATCAATTTCGTGGGCTTGATCTCCAGATCATACTCCAACATGGTTGCTATCCACTTACCTCTTCGACCTTCTGGATCAGTTTGCATCAACACCTCCTTGACTGCTGCATTTGGGACATATGTTATAGTATGTGAATGCAGAATATAGACCCTGAAATCCTTCAATGCTTTGATAAGGGCCAATGCCTGTTTTTCAATGATATTATACCTCAAAGTAGCGTCTCTAATAGTTCTACTGAAAAAGGCAATTGGATTTTCGATCTTGTCTCTCTTTTAAATTAAAACAGCTGCTAAAGTATGCTCAGATGCAAATGAAAATATGATAAAGTATTGAGTGTAGTCAGGACTGATTAGAACTGGGGCATTGGACAAAGAAAACTTTATCAGATTGAATGATTTGATAGCCTCCTCACTCCATTTAACAGTGCTGTCTTTCTTTAACATATTAGTCATTTCCCTCAAATGCTCAGCCAGATTGGGTATAAATTGACGTAAGAAGTTCATCTTACCATTGAATGCTTGGATCTCCTTCTTGTTTCGTGGCAGGTCTATGAGCTGGATTGCCTCCACTCTAGCTGGATCGATGCGAATACCATCTTTGGAGATGATATGTCCCAGCAACTTGTATTCATCCATGGTGAAGAGGCACTTCTTGGGATTGAGAGAAATTCCAAACTTTCTGCATCGCTGAAAAACAACTCTCAAATGGTACAAATGCTCGTCATCTGATCCTGAAAACACTGTCAAATCATCCAAATAGATAACCAGAAAAACATCTTTTTCATTTGCAAAGGCGATGTCCATTGCACGTTGGAAAGTAGCTCCTGCATTCTTCAGTTCGAAAGGCATTTTGGCATACTGGAAGGTTCCCCAGGGTGTTGTGAAGGCATTTTTATCTTGGTCCTTCTCATGCACCAAGATTTGGTTGTAGCCTGAGTAGCCATCAAGTAATGACATCCTGGATGCTCCAACTACTCTCTGCAGAATATGGTCCATTTTCAGAAGTGGATAATTATCCTTTAAGGAAGCCTTATTCCAGTTCGGAAAATCTATGCACAACCTTATTTCTCTAGTCTTCTTACGTACCGGGACCAAATTTGAAATCCAGTCAGAAAATCTAATGGGGACTATGATACCAGCTTTGTATAATCTGTTTACCTCTTTTTCAATGGATGGCAGTGGCTTCGGATTGATTCTTCTCAGCTTCTGTCTGAATGGCTTTTGATCTGGCTTGATAGGAATGGTATGCTGGATTATGTTCCTATCATACACTTTCAAATCTGAATAATCCCATGAAAATACATCAGAAAATTCAGAAAGCAACTTCACATACTTATCCTTCGCTTTAGGGGACAATGTCTTTGACAATTTCACGAACTTTGGCTGATCAGGTGTTCCAAGATTCACATCTTCAACTCCTTTCTCTGTGGGCACCAAGCTTGGCTTCTTTGCAACATCGTCCTGATCAAACAACTCCTCTAGAGGTATGAGACCTCTAGGAATTACGTTATCTTTCAGCTGCAATATGTCCATCTGGTTTGTTTCCATTTCTTGATCATCCACCACATACTCACCTTCTATGAGAGTGTCCTTGAATTTTCCATCACCCTGAAAAAATGCATTTATCTCATTATCATCCCAAAATACTTGCCAATACCTCAAATTATCCGGAACAGCAGGCCTATGTTTGACATGGATTTCGAATTTGTTGCTGGAGTTCATCGGAATTTTTAGGTTACTTGCAGTAGTTGCAAGAGAATCAGCAATAAGATTATCCATCCTGGGCACTGCTGTCAAAGTGTACTCTGGGAATGTCTTCAAAATGTCTAGAACTGCATTTCTGTATGCCCTCAGTCTTGGATGTTTAGCTTGGTACTCTCCTTTCACCTGCTTGATTATTGACTCAGAGTCACCATACACAGAAATCCTTTTTTCCTTCAACTTCTTCAAGATTTTGAGGCCTGCAATCAGAGCTTCATACTCTGCTTCATTGTTAGAGAATTCAAAAGCCAACTTGTAAGCACATACTCTAACATTACTAGGGACCTTCTTAGGTTGAAAAATAGGACTCCTAATCCATATTCCAATGCCAGCTCCATCCTTACCAACAGCTCCATCAAAATCCATACTCCACAGACCTTCTTCTTCTTCTTGTAGATGCTGAAAATTTATTTCTTTCTCTTCTTTGCCTAGGCCTATTTCTGGCTGTTCATTATCCATTTGCTACTGGCAGGAAGAAGGCTTAGAAGTACTTGTTGCTTTGTCTTTTTCCTACTTGAGGATTTCTCTGAAATTTTCTGAAATCTCAGGTATCTCCTCCACTTGTACCAACTGAACATCCTCATCATTTAAACCACCATCTGAATATAAGACAAAAGACTCTAAATCTGTGTGTACTGCATTGATGGGATGATTTACTGGCTTGTCTTTGCTAGTGATCATGTATTTCATTTTCTTTTCCCTATATAAATTTCTCAACTGGCCAAACACAGGGATTGTGGCATAGGAGAAATCAAGCTGTATGGTCCCCTTAAGTTTGGCACCCCAAGACCTAGATAGGAGCATTCCAAACCTTGGTGGGACATTAGCAACAACTACATCCATCAAGACATTTTTGGCTGGAATTTGATCTAAAGACACTACTAAATCTTTGATGAGACCAATACAGTGGACCCTACTTGAATCAAAAGAGTACAAATCATGGTATTTTCTAGTAACATCAAGGCCTAACTTCTCCATGACAACTTTGGGCATTAAATTATGGGAGGCCCCGGAGTCTAACATGGCATTATGCAAGATAAACTCATGTAACCTAAGACTGAGGTAAAAGGGGGGAACTTCATTTTCTTCAGACTCTTCTGTGGCTGGACCAAAAATAATTTCGGGGTAGTCATCCTCCACATTAACCATATCAAAAAGAGGGTCAATTTGCAAGACTTTAGAAACCTGATTTTTATATACACTATTCTTTACCAACTCGGTCAAGGGCACGAACACTTTCAACTTGGAAATTTCATTTTCTAAATTAAAGGAGGGAGCTTTTTCTACCTCTTTAATAGGAGGGTCTTTCTTCTCGATTTGTTCTCTCGCTACGTTTTGCTGGCCTTTTTCTTTTGCGGCGTTCTCAGCTGTGGGTGCTTTGCTAGATGAAGGACTGGCCGACTCTTTTCCTTTCTTTTGTGCCTCGTCCTTCATTTGTAGTTCTTTTCTCCTTTGAATGGGGCTGATGGTGACGTTTCTATTCCTTAGAGAATACTGCCCTTGCTGGGCTGACAACGCTCTCATATAACCTCTCTGGTAGTCATCAGATTCCTTTTCTAACACCATGTCATTGGCCAAAATGAAATTTTCATCCCCTTGAATGTCTGGAGTCGCCACTATGTATTCTTCGTCTTCTGTGAGGAAAATGGGTGCACCATCAGCTGTGAAAAAATGATTGGTTTCAAACAAAGGACCATCGTCATCTGAGTCAGTCCCTTGCACGTAGTTCTGCTGTAACGGTGTTTTAATTGGCTGTTGTGGTGCCGCTTGGTCCTGCGCCCTTTGTTCTCTCTGTCTAATTCTGAATTGCATTTGCTGTTGTCCTCTAAAATTTGGATTTCTTATTTGAGTTTCGGGCCTGTCGGAAATCGTCAAACGCTCAACCATCTTTTCCATTGTATGAATTAGAGTGTCCATTCTGCTGTTCGAAGTGGAGGCTTCCTCTTTCACCACGAATTTCTTTTCGTTTCTACCTCGAGCTCTTCTAGTCAGCAGATTAGCTTCAACGCTTACTGCTATTTTTTGCATTTCTTCAAGAGACGGTGGATCTCTTTCACACAACTGATATGCCATATCGGCATCAAAACCGTTTGGAAACTTTAGTATAGCTGAATCCACGGGTGGTTTGAGGTTGGCCGGAATAGCATTGTATGCAGCATTGAATCTTAAACAATAGTCTTGCACAGTTTCACCCACATTTCTTTTCATATTCTCATATTCAGACAGAATTTGGTGTGGGTTCCTTTTCACCTCCCACCGGTCTAGGAACTACGTGTGTAACTCTTACAAAGTGTGAATAGAGCCTGCTGGTAAAGCTCTGAACCAGTTTCTCACTTCTCCTCCGAAGCTTCGAACAAACAACCTGGTTGCTACATTCTCTTCTTCCACTTCATGCAAGTCAAAAAAGTCATTCATCTTGTCCACATGCTGCTGGGCTGTAATGCCCTGAGTGGCATCAAAGATAGCAATTTTACTCTGATAATCCGCAGGCATATCATTGAGAACCTGAGGTAAAACCAAGGGTGCATACAGGGCAACCATATTTCTGGGAGGATTTACCACAGCGTTTGTAATGCTGGAATTTGAGGTCGATATTCATGGAGGAGATGAAAACTGGGAATTGATTGATGGGAATGCTGATGAATCAGGAGGATGGAATGCTGTGCCTGATGATTCTGAAGGCTCAGGAATATAAGTTGCAGTGATGGACTGAGGCGAATTCAAAATGTAGTCATCAATGGAAGAATTTGCTCTCTGAACTTCAATATCTACAAGAAACTCCGAATCTAAAACCGTGTCTTCAAGTGCAGTTTCAGACTTACTTCTAAACAAATAAAGCTCAAAATTCTCATCAAAATAAATCTCCTCTACAAAAAAACATTCACTGGGCCAAGTATGGGACCTGAAAATAGGTGTAGGACTTGGCGATCCCTCTTGTCTTCTGACTATTCTTGGGATAAGATTCGGATTTTCGAACACAGGGGGAGGATTTGGATCAGGATTAGCCCTTGTATATCTTCTTGAAGCCAGTGTGGTCAACTTACTACTATACAATATTTATATCAGCCTAGAAAATTCTGAAATATCATTATCGAGACTTTGCAAGAAAAATATTACTGGGGTGATAAATCTTCTACGCAAAAGTTTGTAATTGCTTCCCCAGTATGGTCGCTAGAGATGTTAGCACCCAATCTGAACCTCAGGCTGAAAAAGGAAAAATCAGGGTAACAACTAAACCACGCTCAGCCTTGTAGCTAGCCCTACAAGGACAGGAGAGGGCTCTCTCCGTAGAATAGATATTCAATAAAATGGTAATGAACTGGTTTTAGGCTAGGTATATAAATGGAAAAAGAGTTTTGATGAATTACTAAAATTTCAGGGATGTATGGGACAAGAGGACAGTATGAACTGAGGAATTAAATCGGGATACAGAATATTTCATAGGGCAAGATAGGCAGGAGGTTTAGCAATCAAGTCTAGATAAGATGAAATGGAAAGATTGTTGAGAAGTTGAAAAGGGCATAATAAATGAATCCTTTTCAAACAGAAGAAAATACACAGAGTATGAATGATTCCCCAAGGGAGAGCATATAAAATGGATTCTACCTTTCTAACTTGAAAACATTCAACTGGAGATGTTAATGAATGAATGGTGTAACATAACAATGTACATATGAAACATAAAGGAGAAACATATGCTAAAACTCATACCACATGAATCCCATAAATCAGAGCTGCATAACTTTATTTAATTCCCTACCAAACTGTACAATGGAGCACAGAGCTCACTGCCACACTATTCCCCTACTTCTGAGTTTTCCAGACCTCAGACTTTCCCCCCTTTGCAAATAATTAGAATTTACAATAAATAGACGAATTTTGCCGGAATACAAATCGATGGAAGGGGGGAAATCACAACTGAAGATAGAAGGCCAAAAGCCAACAGTCTCTTCGTAAAGGAAGAGCTGCATTACATCTGGCCAGTGATAAGGCAAAAAATTGTAACGTAGATTTCTCTACAATGTAACTAAAGATGTGACTGTTACAATTTGGGTCTTGGCCTTTGGATGTCGCTTTGCTTTCCATTATTCCTTTTGAATAACTGGCTTTTAATAAGATGTCGTTGCAGTAAACTGGAATAAACTAAAATAATGCCTTACGTGAAGGGAAATAGTGAATAAGAAGGAAGGGAGAGGAGGCGGGACCCGCATCTTAATCGCAATCGGGATCGGGGAGCGGGAAAATATATACAAAATAAAACATTCGATGCGGTTGGATTAAACCATGGGAAGTCCTTTAATAAATGTAATAAAGTGCGATTTTGGGACTTACAAAGGGAAAAGGGCCTTTATATTATAATGGGGAGTAAGTGCTGTATGGTGGGCCCGGGGATAAAATCGCAATCGCAATATTGGAATTTGCGATGGGAATTTTGCGATGGGAATTTGTGATGGGAATTTTGCGACGGGGATTTTCGATGGGAATTTTGCGATGGGAATTTTGCAATGGGAATTTGCGATGATCGCACATCGCACATTGTAAATTCCACATCAACAAGACACTTGAATCTCTAAACTTGCGATCTTGCAATTTTGCGCTAAAGTGGTGGGGTTTATATATATGATATAACTTTGTTATAAAGTTTGTGGGGTATTGGTCGGAGAAGTGTTTAAGGGGAGGGACTTTGTAATATGAAGTTTTTTATTATAAAGTCCAAAGGCATGGAGGGGAAGTGGTTGGGTAATAAAATCGTATATTTTATTAAATGATTTACAATGCGATATTATAATCGGAAGGGGGAAGGAAGGGGTTTTTAAAGGGATTTGAACATAAATTTAAAGGGGAAACATGGGAAATAGGTGGGGCTTTTACTTCACTTAAGCACAAAATTCAATCCAGAAGCCAGTTTTGAGAGTGTAGTATACCATTGGAAAGCTCTTTCCAGGCTCTTTCTGATGGATCTGCTTTGAAGATGATTCAGTGCTGAAGATACTGCGGAAAACTTATCTGAAGGCAGAGACATCACTTTGTGGAGATAACAGCTTCTGAATTGTGGATGAAAGGCAAAGTATCATGTCTTCACCTCAAAACATGGTTTTGAGGTGAAGCTTGCATCAAACCAAAAAAATGATATCTTTGATCTTCCTGGTGCTATGACTTTGTATTTGTTGACTTCCTCATGACTTCGCTGATCTTTATTTGACACTTGACTCATTAATTTGACCATGGCGAGACCTTAGAGACTAATGAGACCCATCCTATGACCTACTAATATGATTTTTAGAATGAAAGTGACAAATGACTGAAGATCATAGGAAGGAAAATCAGCAAGTACCTCATGAGGGAAAACTGGTAACAAATTACTACCATCAATGAATCCATGACCTACCGGAATGGCGAAATTGATTATTATGGGACTCCTAATATGCAAATGCAAAAGAGCAATTTTGATCACTGATGGCAGTATGACTAGAGTGAGACTAACAGGTCCCTTCGCTAAATGGGAAATAGACTTCATTACATGAAATCCCACTTCGGCTGATGGAAACAACTATGTTGTCGTGGTAGTCGACTGCTTTACGAAATGGGCAGAAGCCATTCCCACTTTCAGGGGATGGAGAAACCACCGCTCTGTTCGTGTTCAATCAAGTCATCTATCATTTTGGTGTACCCCTTTTGATTTTCACAGATCATGGGTCACATTTTCAAAACCATATGATGATGGGATTAACTTCCATGCTAGGATTTTGACAAGATCAGCCTTCGTCTTACTATCCACAAGCGAATGGTCAAGTCGAAGCCATAAATGGCATTCTCAAAACCATGATTCGTCGGTTAGTCTAAAATCATAAAACCACATGGCATCAGAAGTTATATTCCACGTTATCAGCATACCGCACATCAGTCAAAACTGCCACAAGCTTCACGCGATTCCAACTCGCATTCGGCTTGGAGGCAGTACTCCCAATCGAGTGTTAGCTTCCATCACTTAAGCTCACTGTTGAACTCATACCCAACACCACCACCATAGAATAGAGCTTGCTCTCACTTAATCACTTGGAAAAAACTCATCGAGATGCCACACTAGCACTAGAAGCTGACCAACGCTGAGTTAAAGCTCAATATGAAAAATTTGTCAAGCCTCGTTCTTTCCAAGAGGGTGATCTCATTCTACTCTACGATCAAATACATGACCTCTTGGGGACAAGAACACTTCAACCATTATGGCTTGGTCCTTACATATTCGCCAAAGTCCTCTCAAAAGGATCTTATGAACTTCAGGGCTGTAATGGAATTCCACTTGCAAAGCCCTGCAACGGGCTCTATCTGAAGAAGTATTTTTCCTAGTTCTCCTCTAGGCATATGCTTTGTAATTTTATGTATATGAGTTTTTCGTTTGTTTTGATGTCTATCGATATTTTGGGTTTTTGAGTTTTTTTTCTCATACACACTCTTTTCTTTTTTACACAGATGCCTTTGTCATCCTTATTATATGTTAGATATGCAGACAGTGCTAGTCGTCATACTAGGCACATTGCGTCAGCTGCTTGGGTCCTCTACACACCTGAGTTAGACCTCCTTGGTTCTGGGGGAATATTCTTGGGAAATACCACCAAAAAAATTGCAGAGTATATGTCAGTGATCCAACTCCTCACGGAGGTTGCATCTCGCGACATCTCCAATCTAGTAGTCAGGTTATATTCCCAACTCATAGTTATGTAGTTAAACAATCATTATCGCGCCCGTCATGCTGTCTTGTTACGTTATTTATTAAGGGTATGAATTTTAGAAAATCACTTTCAGAACATTGGGTTTGAGCACATTCCTAGAGAATTTAATGCATTAGCTGATTCGTTGGCAAATTATGTGTTAGATTGACATTTGTCACACTTGTTATAGAAAGAGTCATACATGAGTATATATTTTTTACTTTAGAAAATACATAAATATTAAAAAACACATGAGATCAAAATCACCAAAGTATATATATATATATATATATATATATATATATATATATATATATATATATATATATATATATATATATGTCGTGTCCAATTTAGATTACATCAAAAAACTTCCCAAAACTCAGGTGTTTTACAAAATATTGGCTTCACTAAAGCCTCGCTATGACAGTTACACATCTATCTACTCCTCCTACTGAGCCTGCTGCTGAAAATAACAGACAAATGCTTTGGCTATCCTCCTTAGAGGCACCAAGTATCTCTCCAGTACACCCACTATATGATGTTGTAGACGGACTGGGATCGCTCTCATGGGAAGAGGCGACACACCCATACTTAAACCCTCTAGATTTCTAGTAAGCTCCTGCAAAATATGTGTGTCATCACCGTCTTCAGTGGCTTCTACAACCTCCACTGCTGCACCAACCCTAGGTAGTTGCATTCCTTGCCTTGCATAGCAAGGGGCTCTGGCAAGATGGAAAGGTGCCACATCTATGTCAAGAAACAACGCTTCATGTCAACATACATTTTCACCCGTTAAACAGAAAAAAATTCCATAAATATTCAAAATATACTAAAAAATACTTCAACACTACATTGATCACACTCTTTCTTACCATCTAGGCCCCACTGAGTGCCTGAGGGAAATACCAACTCTGGATCTCCTGTATAGTTCATCCCTATGTAGGAATAATCTTCAATCATGATGATCTTGTCTTCAAGCGACTCGAAGAATCCCTCATCAAAACAATGATGGATTGGACCCTCTATAGTCTGTGGAATCAACGCTGCCCAGTGACCCTGTCTTGGCTCCCGCAGGCCCAACGCATCCCTGACCATTCTTGGCCTCATGGTCGGCACCCACTCTAGTATGAATGATACGATTAGTGTACCATACCCAAACACTCTTTAGGTCTAAGTCTTGCATGTTGTTAAATATGCACGAACTCGACAGAAAACCCCTTCACACCAGTCAAATACCTGGGGCTGCATACAATCTAGTGCTAACAACACCTGGGCCTTGGTGGCCACATGTTGAATCTTGACACCAGCCAAGTGAACTATCATCCATAATAGAGACCTCAACAGTCTCTATGCCACCCGTGCAATAGGCACCCGGTTACTCATTGCCACAATATTGTTTATGCAGTGCATATGGGTGAAATCGATAGTGGTGCAAGGATCAGTCCTGGATCCTGTCAGATTGGGCCTTGGCCCTCCACATGACAGGCCAGTCAAAAAAAATATATCATCTTTCTCAATCGATATTTCATTACCCCTGATATGAAAGACATGTTGGCGAACATCCCATTGCTAGATTATCCATCTCAGAAGGTCCTCTTGTCCCCTCATCAGCTCTAACTGAGCATACTTTAGCAATTTGCATCTACGGAGAACTAGCAGGGTAGCTGCATCGGTAGCCATTTCATGTTCTTTTCGCTCATGCTCCCTCTCGTGCCAAATAATCATTGTAAATAGCTTTTTACCTGCACAAGCAACCATTTCAATGGATTAGTTTTTGCTTGGAACACTTTATAATGGTAAAAAATGAGTTACTAAAACATATTTTCCAGCTAACGCGGGATATAGTGCTCAACAATGCGTGCTAACATGCTTTTTTCTTCACGGGAAGAGCGTTTAACACAGGCACAACACTCATCACCCGCGTTAGCTGCTTAAATTTTTTAGCGCCTGCTAAAATTGACAATTTTAACCAGCAAAAAGACTTAAAAACATAATGAAATGACAGAGAAAGGTTCAAGCTTTTACTTATATCTCGCGGAATGAAAAACCGTTGCCCGGAGTGTCCACAATCGAGAGCTGAAGTTTCACCACTTTTTTCTCCAGAGCTCTATCACAACACTCAACAGAGTGAAAATGAAGGTCTGTGGCCTTCTTATAGCCATTCTAGAGGTCAGACTCACTCAACTAGTCTGATACAAAGAGGTATATTCATGCTACATTTCGTCGTGACTATTGGTTTTTATATGTTACTGATGCTCTAATGGGTTTTAAATGTTTATATACAGATCTGACCATGTTCGACCTGGTTTTGAGCTTTCTTTTTAGGGACTTTTTCTAGCTCGTAAAACTGAAAAAACTTGGAGTTTCCTTTGTCAAGCTCATTAAAATACTAGGACAGAGACATATGAGCCATTATTTTCATCTTTTTCAATGCTCTTTAAACAAAAAAAGTAACCGATTTTTTTTCTGCGTGACTCTTTAAAATTTCACAGAAAGCATCGAGTTTTTCCTTGTTGGACTCGTTAAAATTTCACAAAGAATATTGAGTGTAATCCATCTCCTTATGATTATAACAAACTGAGGTAGATGTCCATCGAACATAGCTTTCTCACTGTTCTAGATTCAATGGACTAACTCATGGAAAATGAACTGTTTTAGGCTTACTATTCTCCCTGTGTTGTGCCTGGTTATCAAAAATCACAAAGGTACCCCCTGGAGTTGTCTTTTACGATGTTTTTTAGACTATATAAATATGAAAAAATCACCAAGTTTACCCATTTGGACTCGTTAAACTTAATCATATGGGGAAAAATTGTTGGACATCATGGATACTTCTTTTGTTGCATTTTCTAAAGGTCAATTTGATAGCACAAAATCTTGAACATGGCACTTCCGAGAAAAATCTTTTGCATTTAGCCGAACCCTACCATCTATGATTTTAGCCTTCGTCTCCTAGTGTTCCTGCATTGGTGAATCCTAACACTCTTTGGTGTTCATTAAAGCCTAAGCTACCTAGTACCCTGTTAGAGTTCCTTCTATTGTTTAAGAGGATCCCGCTATCTACTGCTCCTTGTATCAACCAAAGTCATCATATGCCAGAAATTATTTTTCATTAGTTATTCCCATTTTCTCTTGGTTTTTTCCATTAGTACAAAATCAGCTTTTCCCATTTCATTTCAACTGATTTAGGATGCCTCAGTGTCTACCCTTTGACAGATCTCTTCCTATCGAATTCAACATCTTATCTAGGAAGTTGATCCAGAAACACGTCAGTACATGGATACTTGCAGACATCAGTGGTAGGTCATCTTGTGTTTGGTTGGGGGTTCTCATTATTGGCTCCCGATCGAATGATTCTATGAGTGTTCAACCTAAAATCCTTTCAATCACACTCACTAGATTGTACTATGCATCTTGGGGACCATCCTCATTATTGGTGGCCACCCTCGAGTCTATTAACAGTTTTTTTTATTTCCTGGTAATCAGATGATTTCTTGCATGTTCGACTACGGCTCATCCATTCACATGTGTGGAAATATGCAGTTTAGTGAAGCAGTGACCAAGACCTTGGGTCGAGGGTTACACCATTATAGCTGTGTCTCCTCCCCCAAGTTGCGATATTTTTTTTTTGGAGACAACTTTACAATTTGATCCTCTTATGACAAACACTTTCAACTTATACTTATCGGTAGACATACTATTCATATATATGTTCTAGAGAAATCATATTGATTAGCTACTGAGCATGGGAATGCCTGATTCAAGACAGATACTATATTTTTTAAGATATGTTGTTGTTTCAGGTTTTCCTCAGTCCTCCAATTCCTCTTATTCTGCTACACTTGTTATAAATTATTTCGGCCATCGTCTCTGTCTCTGACCTTACACTTTAGGGGGCATCTGTTATAGGAAAAATGACCTCCTCATCAGCTCAGAGGAGAAGGTAACATGGAAGGAAGAAAATGACCTAGAAAAGACCCATTTCTGCCAAGGTAATGTACCCCAGAAGCAGCTAGACAATGTTATAACGCACTTGAGACATGTAAAGGGAGCATTAATACCTAGGGTAACACTCTGTCTTGTCCAAGGGGTAGCGTCATCCGTGTTGAAGTGTGAAAAGGGAAAATATCTTGTGGAAAAGTGACTGGCACTTCTAGCTTTTACTCATAAAGGACTAGTGAAAAATAGAAACTAAAAGGAATGAACCTTTTATTAGGACTTGCCAAATACAACTGGACTCCTAAGGAGGAAAAATCATGGAAGAACATGGAAACATCTTGATATTTCCCATTACAAACTGGTTGAATAACTTGGCAATATTTTCCCTCTCCGTCTTCTATAAAATGGAGTTGTGGGCTCTTGGTCTAATGTCGAAGGATTGAATATATGTAGAGCAGAATTTCATTGTTATAGTGTGATGTTTGAAGATCGATGAAGTTCATTGAGAGATTTCTACCTTGAGCATCATCACATTTGGAAATAGAGAAAGAAGGAGAGGAATTGGGAGACTGAGGAGGGCTTGTTGCAACCAACGATTGTAATCCTTCTTTTTATAAATCAATAGAACTGTATATGTTTTTTCCATTCAATGCATCAGTGTCACAATTGTTTTTCAATTATCTATGTAAAATGATATGAATGACTTATATCTGTATTGTTTCATTTTTCTTATATTCTAGTTTAATCAATAAAAAACTATACTATTGTAGAGATTACACAGGTGCTTTGATTGATTGTAGGATCTGGATTTGGAGCTGGTGAAGAAGGATCTCTACTTCGTTGCTTGTTGTTCTCCATAGGATCCGCTATCGACAAAGAGGTAATCTCTCCATCTTACTTTTTCAATTATAGATACTAGCATGAACATGTATACAACTTCTTTGTGAACTTTATATCTAATCCGATTATCTTCCTCGTGCACCAGAAATCCCTGAGAGGGATATTTAGTAACCACCACCCAAGCATATTACCCTATAGCATTGGGAAACATTCACAAATCAATTACATATTTGGTGTCAATTTGAACCTGTGCACACAATGCATGTTGCGCTACTGTGACTGTTGCTCCAGGGAAGGGGAAGATCCTCCTATCTAATGTGTTAAGGATCATGATGGTGCTCTCACTCGCTTGAATCATCCTCGCTTGATTCAGGTTCACTTGAATTTTTTCGATTTTCAACTGCAAGACCTGCAATCCCATTTGCAATGATTCCACTCTAGCCTTATACTTCTCCTCCAGCGCAGTCCACCAATCCTCGGAGAAGAGGCGACCGAATTTGCTATCTTATCAAGGTATTACTCTATTAGTGTGACATCCTCTATTCTTCTAACCTTCTAACCCTTCCTCTTCTTGCGTGGGCCCTTGGGCGTTTCAGTGCCACGCTTACTACCTCTAGGAGACTTAGTTCCAATACCATCGAGGCTATCTATTTCTCCAAGATCCAACTTGACTTCTTCTTCAAGCTCTTTCTCTTTATGTTTCTTAGCCTCATTCTCTGCATCCTTCACTATGTCTTTTTTTGGTGCGCTTCTCAGGTTCTTTTTCATTTCAAGCAGTTTTTGTCTCCTTCTGAGACGTCGAGGTTTTGACAAGAATAATAGAGTCTAGCCCAGTATTCCATGCTCCAGGCTAGGTCTCAATGACTTGGTCAATTTAATATTTCATGACCATATATCATAGGTTGTACCAAACTAGGTCCTTGCATGATTAGATCTGTACATGTTGCATTATCACCTAGAAGTGTGAAATAGCTCTCTACCTACCATAAGTAGCCGAGGAAAATTGTTGGCACTCATGGATTTATGCAGTCAACTCACCCTCACATAGTGCCCAGAAGATCTTATTCTCCACAACGCGCTTGGGGTTTGTATAGTCCCATAAATTTGTGTAGCTCGCTCCTTTGAAAACTCCAAGTTCTATCTCTGGGAGGACTGTGCTCCCAGACATCTCCCACTTAATTAAATCAATCAACAGAAGCATCCAAGAATAGCTGAACTTCTTTCCTTCCTCCTATGCCTCGTACACGTTCTCCAGGAAATCCTGTGAGAGGTATTGTGACCAATTATCACTCACACCCTTCTCACACTGTCCCTCTAGCACGATGATGTGTGCAGGGAACACGTTAGGTCGACACTTACGCATTAGCTTAGATCCCAAGACTAGTGTTCCAAGACATACTGTTGGGTCATCAATTTTTTGTATTGGGAAACACCTAGAGTCTTGCCCTACCTTGTAGTATTTCTTGACCCATACTGAAATAGAAAGAGATAATATGGATACACAAGAGGGACTTATCCAATGGATTCGGCCCTAATCGAAAAACATCAGAGCTCTAAGACTAAATTAATTATTGGAAGAAGAAAATTATCATTATAATTTTGTAAAAGTTCTAATACATCATATGAGAGTAAAAAATAACACTAAATCAAGTGTCAAGAGCTACCTAGATGAATACAAAGTTCAAATAATAATGAGCTCTTTCATATGATTATTTATACAAATGGGTAGCTACAAAAAACTCCTTTAAATGTAGTAATAAGTCTTCCTTGATCTCGTGAGAAAGTGGAGCTTGGCTCCTCATAACTGTCAGTTTTCCTAGTTTCATTTTCCTTCGATTCGTTAGGAGAGAAAATGATGAGATATTGGCTAATTGAGAGATTCAAGGTGGAAAAACCTCCTATAACCTCTCATTGTTGTCTACTACAAGCCCTTAGGTGAAAATATCTTAAAAATATCTTTATTTCCTACAATTAATTTAGATTAGGCAACCATGAATGAAAAATATCATACACCCTTCTAATTAACCATAATATGAAAAAAACGTAAATCAATGTGAGAGAGAGATGACTTAATAGTTGAAGTACGAAATTTTAACCCCTTAAAATATACCTAATGATGGGCCTCATCATCACCCCCCAACTGAAATGGTTTCTCATCCTCTGAGAAACTCAATCCTCCTTGATCCATTTCAATGCCCTGGTGGTGTCTCTAAGATCCCAAGGTAGCAAAGAGGGAGTGCCTTCAGGTGGGTAGAATCATGAATTCCTTAATGCCTCACCCCACACTTTTTATTCCTATTCTCATCTCTCCCTTCATGAAACCCCAATAACAAAGGTTGGTTGAGGTTCAATCCTATCCATTATATCTTCTTCCCTTGCCTAGCTTGTTTGTAGAAGGGTGATCTTTCTAATGAATTTATCATTCTCGCAAGAAAATGATATTCCCTCAACTGTAGACTCGGTGAAAAGGTGTACCACCTTCTTTTCCATGCCTGAAAGCTCTCGTATCCTAGCAACCTAAATATATCATCAAAGTTTGCAATGGTATTCTCTTTTGTCTCAATGTATTTAGGTGTTAGTACATCATCATCTGCAATCTATTGATGATTACTAATGATCCCCCTGGTGCCTATTAGTTCTGATCTGATCTGTAGATGTTCTCTTTCTTCTCTTATCACGACTCTTTTATTTTCTTTTGCTCTCTGTTCTTCATGAGTTATCTAGGATGCTAAGGCCATCAGTTGAATATCACCCAAACTAGAATTTGGGTCCCAATTATTCATATCAAGTAAAATGAGGTTGTGCATGTAGAATTTTTCCATCCTAGCCCTCTCTCCTACAATATACTATTAGCAAAAATCGATGAATTGTCTATGGCTTTGAAAGGGTAGGGAGCAATGTTAAGCGACAATTTTGATTTGGAATTGTACCCATTTCTCCTTTAGGTAGACTGCATAGGAAATTGATGGTTGTGTATACTATATGTCCTTACAAAGGCTATCCATGGTGGAAATTTTCTTGTCCTCTTCTCGGAGCTTCCCTTGAAGCCTTATGTTTTCTTCTTGCACTGCTTGCAGTTGCTCTTTAATCATAGCTTATCTGAGCCTTCTATCAACTAGCTATTTTCCCATTTTGAGGACCCTTTCTTCCATCAACCCCACATCAAAAGAATCATTTAATTTAGCTATTTGCGTCCACTTATGGGTGCTCCCTATTTCTCTTTCCATTTCATGTAGGAGGGGGTTTGTAGGTTTATTAGGTATTAGCCTTCCTCCCTCAATGAACTTATAATAGGATCCAAAATTAGGTTGTGGGGTAGGTTCCTAAAACACTGTTATATGTTTTTCAACTCTTTGTGAGGAGGCTACTATATTTTGGAGTTGGTGTTATGCTTGTATCCCGTCTTTGTTATGCTACTAGCTTAAAAAAAAATCTATGTAAAATAATTTCTTCTCAGCATACTTATGACCTTTAGTGTATTTTCTATAAAAACTATAACAAATCCTTTTTGTTATTTTTTATTCCAATTGTTGTGGTATCAAACTTGTAGGTTTTGGAAGGCTAGGAGAAGCAACACTTCCATATTTATAGTTTTTAGTGGTAGGCTTCCTCATTACCATAATTTTTCTTTCAATTTTTCTTGCCAACTTGATTTCCTTCTCCAATGAATCATGATCCCAAAGGTGAACCTCATTTTGGATGTTATCCTTTAAAGTCCCTATAAAGACAACAACCCTATGCTCCTATAGAATTTCATTTACCCTTATATTCAATTTTTGAAAGTCCTCAATGTGTTCCACCATCAAACCATTTTGTTTGAGATTTATCAATTTGCTAAAGAAGTTGTTTATTTTTGTATCTTCATAATGTGATATCATTTCCTCTTTAAAAATTGACCTAGTGACAAGTGGTTTATGAGAACATAGACATCATTACCATACAATCTGATTGGGTTATAAATATAAAGTTGCAATGTGTACCTTTTGTCTTTTTTACAAATTATTGACATCAAAATATTCTCCATCTGTAGTATCCATGTTACCAGATCATTTCCATCAAAATTCCTCATATCGATCTTTAGAAAATGGTGGGTCTTAAATCCAACATTAGAGTCAATGAAGTCGTGATTAATATTTCTTTTTTTCTCATGATGAGTTTCGTCTACTACATTTTCACCATGACAATCATTTCTTGTAACAACTTTGTAAAACCTTCCTTCAAACCTTTTATGTCTACTTTTACACTACTCTTCATGTCTTCCATGTTGCCTTTCAATTTTTCTTCTATACCTTCGATCTCATATTCCGCGTCATTCTTCAAACCATCCATCTTAGCTTCGATGCCCATTACGGGAATTTTGAGGTCTAAAATGGACCTCCTAAGGAAATTATAAAATAATAGTGGAAATAATAAAATAATATTTAATTACATCACCAAATCTTAGAGGGGAAAACGAAAAAACTAATTTTTCAACTCGTATTTTCAACTTATCTCCCAAAGTTTTTACTCAAATTTCGAGCAGGAGTACTCATTGGATGCAAGATTAAATTCTTCATCCAAGGAGTACCCATGTTGCATACTTTTGATGGATCCCGCTACATGAAAAATGAGAAATACATGAAGAATGTGATTGCAATCACGATTTTTCATGTGTTTCTCATTTTTCCGGTAGCAAAGTCTATCAAAAGTATGCAACATTGGTCTCCTTGGATGAGAAATTAAATTTTTCATCCAAAGAGTACTCCTGCTCGAAATTTGAGTAAAAAATTTGGGAGATAAGTTGAAAATAAGAGTTGAAAAAGTAGTTTTATTATTTTATTATTTTTTAATCTTTTTACCCTTTTACTTTAAAAATGGTGAATCATCCCCCACGGTCAACATCATCATCTTGAATCCTATTGGCTCTTATAAATTTTATTTTGGTTGTACATTTTTCTTAGGAGGCCTATTTTAGACCTCAAAATTCGCCTAATGCTTCTTCAAGCCATCCATCTTAGCTCCCATTTCATTTTTTCTTACTCTTTGATAGAGAAAAAATTGTTGCACTTTGTATTGTAATTTTCATATATCATGTTGCACTTCGTATCGTAAATTTGATATACCATGTTGCACTTATTCCTATTCATGTGTCATAGTAGAGATTTCTAAGGGATTAATGGGTGTGGAAATATTTTTGGGAGGACTTTTAGAACTCAATACTGATATCAATTCTTCAATATTCCCATGGAATCACTTCAAGCTGATTTTTTAAACAAAATTTATGAAAAAAAAACACACACGCCTTTTTCTTGCATTTGAGAAGCTCGATATTGAACCTAGTGTATCTCTGTGATTTAGGATCCCCAATATTTGAATTTCGGTCCTGTAGTATCACTCTAACTCTTCTTTGCAATGCCATAGGTCATCATATTGAATCCTATTGGCTCTTATAAATTTTATTTTGGTTGTACATTTTTCTTAGGAGGCCTATTTTAGACCTCAAAATTCACCTAATGCTTCTTCAAGCCATCCATCTTAGCTCCCATTTCATTTTTTCTTACTCTTTGATAGAGAAAAAATTGTTGCACTTTGTATTGTAATTTTCATATATCATGTTGCACTTGGTCTCGTAAATTTGATATACCATGTTGCACTTATTCCTCTTCATGTGTCATAGTAGAGATTTCTAAGGGATTAATGGGTGTGGAAATATTTTTGGGAGGACTTTTAGAACTCAATACTGATATAAATTCTTCAATATTCCCATGGAATCACTTCAAGCTGATTTTTTAAACAAAATTTATGAAAAAAAAACACACACGCCTTTTTCTTGCATTTGAGAAGCTCGATATTGAACCTAGTGTATCTCTGTGATTTAGGATCCCCAATATTTGAATTTCGGTCCTGTAGTATCACTCTAACTCTTCTTTTCAATGCCATAGGTCATCATATTGAATCCTATTGGCTCTTATAAATTTTATTTTGGTTGTACATTTTTCTTAGGAGGCCTATTTTAGACCTCAAAATTCGCCTAATGCTTCTTCAAGCCATCCATCTTAGCTCCCATTTCATTTTTTCTTACTCTTTGATAGAGAAAAAATTGTTGCACTTTGTATTGTAATTTTCATATATCATGTTGCACTTGGTCTCGTAAATTTGATATACCATGTTGCACTTATTCCTCTCCATGTGTCATAGTAGAGATTTCTAAGGGATTAATGGGTGTGGAAATATTTTTGGGAGGACTTTTAGAACTCAATACTGATATCAATTCTTCAATATTCCCATGGAATCACTTCAAGCTGATTTTTTAAACAAAATTTATGAAAAAAACACACACACGCCTTTTTCTTGCATTTGAGAAGCCCGATATTGAACCTAGTGTATCTCTGCGATTTAGGATCCCCAATATTTGAATTTCGGTCCTGTAGTATCACTCTAACTCTTCTTTGCAATGCCATAGGTCATATCTAATTTTGATTCTTCAAGGTAAAGTTATTCTTGATCTCCTAAAATTTCCTAATTATGGACTAGTTCAGTAGAGCGAACATGTACAACATTCCACGTGTCACTTTTTCGAACCTGGGTCACCTGTTTGAGATGAAATTATGGAGCATGAAAAAACCCTAACTTCCAAAGAACACATATACGAAAATATAGCGAACCAAGATATGAAATTTTTACATGAAGTTCATCAAGTTTTATGTTCCACTTAGTAAACATTTCAGCTTCTAAAGCCTCGTAGAAGAAAAAATTTAGCAAAAATTCCAGGGTGACCTGTTTGAAGAATACAAACCCTAGAATCCAAAGCTCTAATACCGAATGTTATGCAACCAACTCACAAAATAGAAGAAAACATAGATCAACAACTTAGAAATCAACGCCTTTGAGGGGGTAACCTCATTTGCATTACATAAATGAATAATTCTTGGATGGTGTTGGCTCCACGTAATTGGCAAGATTGTCAAGAAAAAGTAGTAGGGAACCACATCAAACCACTTTGGAGTCTAAGGACCTAGCCTTCCTGGGCTCGGAGAGGGCTCTCTCTATGTTTATAATTAATTGATTTATCTTTATGCTTATGTTTTTCTGATTTTTGGCTAGTTATGAAGTTCTGGGATTGTTTTGTTTTGATTGATTGATTGATTGATTGATTGATTGTAGGTTGAACATATAGACTGTGGGAAGCTTAATCCATTGGGCTATGGAGTCATAAAAGGTTTTAATTGTACATCAACTCTGCTAGGGTTTTCATAGGGCAAGCTAACTATATCAAGTGGATCTTTTTAGGTTAGAATGAATATGAGATGACAAAAAATTGTGAATTCAGTGCAATGAAAGGGAAATTAAGAATCCTTTAACTATAATTGAACAAGAAAAGCCTTTAAGATAACTGTTTAAGAGAAACTAAAGAGAAGGACACCCCTGAATTCTTTAGCTAAAACTCTACTAAGGAAATATTTATGACAACAATCCAACAATCCTAAAGAGCAGGACACCCCTAAATTCTCTAGCTATTACTTTCAGAAAATAAAACATTCAAGATGGCAGTTTAGTGAAATTAAAGAGAAGGAAACCCCTAAATTCTTTAACTAAACTTCAAAGAAGGCCTTTAAGATAATAGTTCAAGAAAAACCAAAGACCAGGACACCCCTAAATTCTTTTACTCAACTCTACTAAGTAAACCTCAAGGCAATAAGCTAAGTGGAACTATAGACCAAGACACCCCTGAATTCTTTAATCAAACCTTGCAGGAGAAAAAATAAGGATAATAGAAATAGACAGAGATAAGGTGCCCAAACATCATATCTTAATATAAAATTTATGTTCTATTATCAGAGAAATGATGAACAATATGGTAAAGAAAGGAGAAACAATGACAAAGAGGGATAACATCACCATTAACATAGCTCAAGAATCCTGTGGAAATGATTGTATTACTGATGTCCAAAAATAGTTACAATACTCCAGTGCAATAGTCTCTGCAATTCAGAGTCTGATCAAATCCAGTATAACAATCAACCAACTAACCAATAACCAAACAACAATAACAATGAGAAATACATGTAGTATTTAATTGTATATGAGGAGGTTTCCCTAATCTAGGGTTTCAGAATGTAGTTATTATAGAGTAAATGTAATCTTGACCTTTGAGACCATGTAAGGCCCAAGGAAAAATATCACTCACTAACTCGTTGTAATAATAACTCTTAAATTAATTGTTGAGCTAACTTTAAGATATTTTGACTATTTGGCTTTAATATTTACTTTTACAATAACTTCTGAGGTTCTAAAAATATCTCTAACTGCTTTATTAACTTTGGCTACTTTTATTTAAGTAAAATGAAGTTGTAGGTGGAAAATGTGATTTGGAAAAGTAATCGTTGAGCACCTTAGTCATTTGGCCCTGTTTTCTTCGTTGATTTGCTTTTGATTTGTAATTTAACCTTGATTTTTTTTCTAAAATCAGATTTTGTCTTTAACTCAGATTTGTCTCTTCCTTAGTCCTGATTTCTCATTTTTCTCTTTAGTCTGTTCCTAATGTCATTGAAATCTCTTCTTTAACCCATATTATTTTATTTTGGTCTTCACTTTGTCTTTCGCCTTTTCTTTCATCTTCAATCTTTTATTAATCCTTTAATCCATTTTAACTTTAACTATTATGGTGAATATTTTGACTGTCGCCATTCTTTAAACGTGTTTTCATCTTCTTCTATACAGTCACTGTGAAACTCTCCTTTATTCCTTACTTTGTCCTTTGCTGAACACTTGTTGCCTCTGTAATTATCATATGATCTCTATTGATCATGATCCACTGCTGCCTTTTCTTTTTCTTGTGCTGCTTAATCCTTTTATAACTAAGGCTACTGGTTTGTTACCCACAGAACCTTAATTTAATAATTCTTGGACTTAGAAATGAAAATTATTATTAATAATTCCATGTACATCACCTGCAAAATAAAAACAATTTATTAATAAAAAACATGCGTTGTGGGTAAAGTCTGGATAATGACATATTTTCATTTCTGCACTTATTTGGGGATTTTCGGGTCTTCAAAAGTGTTTACAGAGGTTTTGTGGTGGGTCAGGGTTTATCCTAGTGACAGAGTGCTCTGAAACATTAAAAAATGGGTCAATGGTTTCGGGTTTATGGCGCGGGATTTTTTTAGCAGTTTTTGCATGGGGCATAGGTGGTGAGGAGGTTTATATCGCGGGGATGCAATAGCACAAAGGGGGTGACATGTGGCATAAAGGACATGCGTGAATACCATCAATTTTGCAAGGCCTCAAAGGTTTTAAGTCTCGGGAATTTATGGTTGTGACAATAGATCAGGGCCGTCGTATAAGGAGGCGAAGATTCGACAGTGGTCGGGGGATGAGTGGATTAGGGGTAGGTTTGAAATGTGGGGCTGAGGTTTTAAATGAAATGGTGGGTTTGAATATGATGTGGGGTTGAGGTATATAATAATGGAGGGTTTATTATATGCGAGGCCCGAGGCAAGTTAAATCGGAGGTGCTTAACATATAGTGGGCCAAGGTTATATGGTCGCGGTGGGTAAAGGATAATTAAAGTAGGGGGCTTTAAATATAAAGGGGTTGGGTATTTTAAAATTAAAAAAAAAAAAATTATTCAAACAATGGGGCCCGAATAATTTTAATTTATCTTAAAACAATGTAAAAAATGGTTTTTTTACATTTTTTTTATGGCAGAAGGGGAATGAATGAAGAGGAGAGGATTTTATCAATGGGAGTGGGGTTTTGGGTATGGAAAGAGGTGAGAATGAGAGTTTCAGGTTCAAACATGGAATTCCAGAGTAAGAGAGTGATCTGAATAGGTAAAATGAGACATAGTGAATAGGTTAAATGGAAAATAATGAAGGAAGTGATATTTCTGAAAATAAATGATAGTTAGGGAATGTTATTTCCTGCATGCTGTAGAAAATCCATAGTCATCTAGTCATACTATAGAATATAGGAGACTAATAGATGGTACAATTGATAGACCTTTCTTTCTATATATAGGAGTTTAACGGATCACTATATAATCCAATCCTATATAAAAATAATAATGTAAGGGCACAACAATAACAATAGCGGGCTTCTCCCCGGATGCAGGTGAGAGATGCCACACTTCTCACATGGGTCCTTCACATGTCAATACAGCTGGAGATCAGTGAGAAGGGCACCCATCACACCTTAATAGCATGATGGCTGATGGAGAAGTTCATTAAATGGCACAAGGCTAGCTTCCTAGCGAAGTCATATCCCCTCCATTGTCACTTCAGGCAATTACTTTGAACTTTAATGGCTGCTCTGCTCGCTCGAGGTCATTACCTCTAGATATATTTTCTTAGTGCTTTTTCCACCATTTTCACTTGGTTACCTTTTCTCACATTTTCTGTCTACTCTCCAAACCTGCATGCAGTTGCGCTCTCTCAAGGCTATTCTATTCTCCCTGCAACTCTCAATATTCCTCCTCGTATTCTCCTAGCCTATTCTGCCATGTGTCCTCTCTAGCGTATGCCACCCATATGAGGCAGAGGGAGAGGCACCCTTCCAGGTTGTACTCACAGTGGCTCCCTATGAACTCACACAATGGAAGGCATAATGGAGGCTTCTATTGGCTCCAACCCGTCTACCCAAATTCCTCACGATAGCACTCCAAATCTCGAGGTTTATTTGGGCCCTCTCCTAGACGCCGATCCTCACAACTCTCAGTGCAACCATCAGATAGGAAGGAAACGATGGTGGAAGTCAACCATTATGGTTTCTTTACCTCCCCTGACGTGGAAATGGAACAGTATACCTGGAAATATCCCTTTAGCGGAGGATATTGCGGTCTGGCACCTTTCTCTAGATGAAACTAGGCACAGAGACGACGTAGAGACTGTCCTAATCGTGATTGCAGCTCCCTCAAGCCCTCTTCCTCTCTCGATTTCTAAATATGAAGCCATCCTTCGAGAGTATGGTTGCTTAGTGCTGGAAGAAATTATCGAAGAAGAAGACATCGGAAAAGAAACTTGGTAGCTCCTTTCCTAGGTTCTCATTTTTAGTATGTTTATGCATGTCTGTTACAGCTTATTTTTCCTACTTTAGTGTTCTAGATAAACAAGAGGACAATGATATACTGAGGACCTATAAGAGCTGGTTTCCCCGACAGGGGAAACTAATTTTTTCGATATATTTGAGCCATAGTCAGAAGGGGATAGGTTAATCAACACAAGCTATCCTCGTTCCACATTTTTTTTTGTATATTATCTTGTATTATCAATAGAATTTAGCCTCACTTAAAAAAAAACAATAGTGGGCTTCTATGGGGCACAAAAATAATAATATGGGGACTAAATGGGTACAACGATAATACGACAATAACAATAAAAATAAGGTTGTGCACTATTATTATAGGCACCTAACACTCTTGCACCTTTTTTTCTTTCATTTGTATGCTCTGTTTTGGATCATCTGCATATCCTTTTAATTTTATATTAAAAATACAAAAAAAAAATCTGAAATCGAAATAAAAGAAAATATGTTAAATATGTTAAAGTGTTATAGTCTTTTACTTTGGCATAAAAAGGAAATGATTTTTCTGATGTATTAGAGTTTAATTGTTTTAAAATTTATAGAAGTGGGTTTTATATCTGAAGATTAAAGGCTGATTAATTTAACTGGCGGAGAGTGCTAATATTAAAGAAATAAACTGGATGACCCAACCCACTAGCACTAACAACACAAGAGTTAACGGAAAGGGGTGCCCCCGTAGTTGACTGGGTTAACTGCAGAGGCGATGAAGATCAACAGTGGATATTGACTGTGGGGGCACAAGCCAGAGTTTTCAGTCATACCCCGAGATCCCCCGTAGTGACGCCATATGATAAATGGATAACAACTTTTTTCCGCGTCAAATCAGTCCAACAGTTAGGCGACATATTGCATAGAAATTTAACAAAAAAACCACGCTACCTATTTACGGGTGTTTTTCATCTCGTTTTCAAAATAATTTTCAATTTATCACATTTTGACCTATTGCTTCCTCTCGTCACCTTTCAGTTTTAGTCACCTTGCAAGAGTATTCCTTCAGCACCTTTTTTAATCATGGCTAAAAGGTCTTCCTTGACTGGTTCACTGAGACACATTCCTCTCATGGATAACCAGAGAGACTTTCAAGATACTGCATCCTTAGTAATTCATCTTCCATTCTATCAACAAGTTGTATTGAACAATGATAATTCCCGTGTCTATTCCGCCATGAAAGCATCCAAGGTACTTTCTGCATGCATCCCGAAGACACATTTATTCCAAAAGTTTATTTATTAGTTGGTTTCCGCATTGTATCCCCAAAAATGTTTCATAATGAATTCCCAAGGGGAAAATATTCTGTAGGTGTCTACCCAATTAATCCGCCAATCCTTGTGTTTTCATGAAGTTGAATCATCAGTTCAATTTTTAGAAGATTCACTGGTTACTTACTATGAAAGCCTTGCAGGAGAAGAATTTGATCAGTTTATGTTCCATTTGAAGCCCAATATGAAGCAGTTTTAGCCAGAATGTGGAGAATTTTCTATGGGAGTTTTCAACGAAGAAACTTGACCCGTATTAAGAAGTATTGCTAAAATCTTGGGCAAAGAAGATGATGTTACAGTGGAAAAGTCAGTCCTAGGAATGTTCGCCATGATGATGAAGCCAGGAACGGTCCTAGATATTCCATCCTTTTGGCAAGAAGTAGTCAACTCGCAGTTGATGAGTCTTTCATTGACAGGTTCTTTTAAATTTCCTTCATTGATTGTCTACTTATTTTTATACCAAAATGTTGAAGAATTCATGCAGTTAGGTATAAATATAATGGATGTAAACAAGTAAAGATATTCAGTTGTATTCTGGACAGATAGAATCAGAAGGGAGAAAAATGAAGAGGGGTTATTTGATTTTTCTAGTCAGTATATGCCCATTGCATATAAAATTTTGAATGGAGTTCATCCCCCTTGTTTTTTACGAAAAGCCCAGAAGTTTCTACATTTAGGACCTAGCTGTAAATTTGGGGACTGGTTTGGGTTTGAAGAATATTCAGAAATAAGGTTGTATGGAGCAACTGTTAAACCTTACAGGCTCCCAACGTTTGTACCAATGAGGCTTTTTTCCTTAGAATTTATCAGACAGAGCCTAAATGTTGATAATGTGCACTTTGTCCCTACGAAGAAGAGCCATATGTATAAATTGCCTATGAGTGTGGGATATTTCATAGTTAATATGAGGCAGGCGTTTGAGGAAGTAACAAAATTGTTGGAGGAAACACATTTTCTACTAAGAGAAAAATGGGATTATGATCCCCATGGTATAATTTCACAGAGAATAATTGAGAATGGATAATCAGCTTTCATTCATGAAAGTAGACCAGAGCAGTGAAAGGTGGCAAACAAAGGTGAAATAATTTTAGTAAATACAAGCACTCAAACTCCTGATATAACTAAGAAAACAAATAAAAGATGTAAATAAGCTGTTATTGACATGGATGATGAGACCCCAAGAGGTGAGAAAAGGACAAAATTTGCTGAGGATCATTCCTCTAATTCACCTGGTTTTCCCTTGCATTTGGGTGAAGAGCAGAATGATCCCTCTTCCCTTGGAGGTCAAGAATCCTCTCATGAACATGTACCCTTAATCAAACAAGTGTTTTTTCAAATTGAAGAGAGAAATCAGAGAATGAAGCCCAGTATGGAGGCCCAAGCAGAAAATCAGGTTACTATCGATCATACAAGGCTATTGACTATAATGGATCTTGAAAAAGTTCAATTTAGGATTGCTCTATCACATCCCACAGGAATGTTAATTGGGTCCTCAAACAGTTTTAGTACTGTAAATGTGACTATGGATGTTAAAAAGATTCCACTAATCGACAAAATGAATTTGCATATGTAGACCGAAAATTAATTGTTAATGATCTCACAAAGACAAATGAAATGGCAGTTAAAGCTGAAAACATGTTAGGGAAATTTATTAAACAATTGAAGCTGGAAAAGGCCAATTCAAGAGCCTTAACAGTCCAAAATGAAGAGTTGAAGAAGATTATTATTAAGATTGGTGTAGACTCTAGTGGAAAGACTACTGTGCAGAAAGTCTTGCAAAGTGCTGAAGTAGAGATATCTACATTAAGGAAAAAATTGAGGTGACCTACTAGTGAACACTCAATGGCTACAGAGATTGCAGAGGTAGAGAAGGAAAAAGAGAAGTTATTGCAGCAACTTATGCAGAAGGATGAAGAACTTTCCGAAGTGAAGCAGACTGCAATTTATTTACAAAATCACATTGATAATCATAACTGTACTTTTGTTTTTCCTACAGGTGATGCAGATCCTCAAGCACAAATTATTCAATTAAATACTGAGTTGCAGATGGTTGAAAGAGATAGAAAGAAGGCTCAAACAGATTTGGAGACTGCTACAAAATTGATTAAGGTCATAGAAAGTGAAGCAGATAAGTACAAAATGGATTTCAGAAATGTTGAAGTTGAGATCAAGAATCTCAAAGAAAGAATGAAAGGTAATGTGTCATTAATACAAGCTAAGGATATCATTTGGACTGATATCATCTTAGAAATGAAGTCCAATTGGTGCTTCGTGATGATTATTACACAAGAAAAGAGCCTTATTATGGAATGTGAAGAACCAATTATGTCTGACAAGAAAAAAGGGATTAACAAAGCCATTTTGGCTAGAAGATTTATTGATTATATCAATTCCAAATCAGATCAGGAATTAGAGGAGAATGATATGTTGGTTAGAATGTTGTATGCAGTGGAAATTAATAAAATGATTATCAGGAATGATCTCAAAAAGGCTACAGAAAAGAAACTAATAGAAATAAAAGAAGAAGTAAGTGAATTTGATAAATATTTTGATAAAATGACAAGGGTAGGCCTACCATCATGTTGGGGAGCTAAGGGGAATCTTCTACCATGGAGCTCTTATGAGAATTTATTGGTGATGACAAAAAGAAAGATTGACAACAGGCATGAGAAGACTCTGGTACTAAAAGGAGAGACAATGGTCAACTTCTTTCAAAGACATTTTCAACTCTTGTGGATGGTAAAAAATATTTTCTCTGAAAGGCCATATTATGACTAAATTACCGCATTCAGATTGGAGTATCACAATATGACACTGTAATGTTCCAATCTTTTTCAATAAGGAAATTGGAACATTAGATTTGTCTTATTTTTAATAAAGTAAATAAAATGGGTGAGTGAGCACATGTAGCAATCTAATAAACACTCCTAAGGTGCAAAAAGTCACTTATGGTGCTTAAGTTAGCAGCCCCAAGAGTGAAAAGGGCCAAAAGCAAGTGAGCTAGACCATGGTTGACCCAAGTCAACAATGTACCCTAGAGGGGAAGCTTGCACAAGAAGATTGCGTAGTTGGATGGAGGGAAATTTGAAATGAGAGAAACCCTAATGTGAGTGGGGTCCATGGCAAGGAAGCATGCCTTGCATAAAATATGAAGGAGAGCCATTTTTGGGGATCATCTTTGGAGAAAGAATTTCGAAGTTGAAGCTCTCTTAAACTAACATAGCTTGTGCTGCTTAGCACAAGAGGGATTCCTATTTAGGAATGCCCTTCTCCTCCAAGGGAGGCCATGGAGAGATTTTTCTTCATCTTCCTCACATCTTGGCTTGAAGCCAGAGCTGTCATTCATAGCTACTATGTTATTCTTGCAGCAAGTAACGTTGGAGTTGCTAGTGTTGCAGTGAGGGACCTTCATCATCTCACTTCCGGAGCTTGTTTGGTAGAGGAGGAGCCATCTATTTCTCTATGAGATTAGAAAAGGAAACCTTGGAGTTGATATTGCATATTTTTTCATTGGGCCATATGTTTCTTCTCATGCCCATTGCAGTATCCTTCCCTTACAACGTTATCTTTAGAGGTGGCATGCACAAAGGGTTCATTTTGTGCACTGGAGAGTGCAATCTTCAGTAAGGGGATCAGCCCCTTCACTTTGAAGATCATTGGAGGAGGTATCATTGTTATTGAAACATCTACTTCCTTCTCCTATGTTGTATTATATTTGAGTTGCGGCAGCTACACTGCAACTCCGACATTTTCCTGTTTTATGCTTTTTAGCCAATCCCTAGGAGGATTGTTGTAATAATGTTTTTTGGGGTTGAGATCTTGCTCCCCCATATTTATTTGAGCACATATTGTTATATCATCTCATATATATCAGTTTTTAGTCATTTTCCCTCATAGACTGTGTAGTGACAGAGTTGTTGGGTTATGTAGCAGTGTATTCTCTTGATTTATGTACATTTCCCCTTCAGGCCGATTTGAGCTCATGTTGAGAGGCATTTTCCTCAAGGAATTTGTATTATATTTGCTGCTACAGATTATGTATCAGATTTTTACTCTTATTAAATTTCATGATGCATTATTTCACTGGTCTTACATATTGAAGTTTTAATACTGCTGAAGGTTCTCTCATTAAGCGTTATTTCGATATACTTGTTGGTGGGAGATCTGAATAACCTCCTTAGGGTTATTTATTTGAGCTTATATTCTGTTGGGAGTTTGTAGCAGATATATTCTAGGGCATCCAAAAACTGGATTGCCTTATTTTCACATGGGCTTCCTTATACAACGTCCTCTTGGACACTGTTGCAGAAATTCCTTGAAGGAAAATATTAGCTTTTGACAATTTCTATTGGCAGAGTCTACTAGTGGGCCAAGTAGCCTCTAGATCTCATCCTCCCTTGTGAAGGTGACATATCCAGTAAATTCTCCAGCAACCAATCTCTGAAATAGTTCAGTGTTGATTGTTAATACTCCTGGAGTTGGAATCATTGGAATATCTTAAGATATTCTCGATGTAGAAGAAAGTTCTTGATTTAGAACATTACAGTGGTATCAGAGCTTCAAACTTGGATTAGCCTATGAAGTTTGAATTTCAGAGAAGAAGAGGCCAAGATGATGTAGAGGATGAGATTGATCTCATCATTTTTGGGTCCAGCAAGAACCTTTCCGAGGAGGTTGAGAGAATAGAAGAAGGAGAAGAGGAAGGACCATGCACTTCCTATTCTCACAGAGAAATAGAGCAAAATCATGGAAAGGCGCATACCAGCACTGTCTTTATCATGAAGGAGAAGCCTTCATCTCTAGCAGTTGAGGCAGCCAACATATTTTGGGAAGAGACTCTTGCATGCACACAAGACCCTTCCAAACTTTACCAAGGTATGCATGAATTTTTCATTTCCTATTGGTTCAATATATGCCATAAGGGATTGCATACCATGGCAAGCTATTTGTCTAGAGCAGGATACTTTCACTACACTATGCCATTTTGAGGAAAGAAACCCTCATCATCCTCATGCATTATTGATGAGCCATGCATCACATGTGAGGGTGGGGTTTAGAAATTTTGTTATGAAGGAGATTGCATTTCAATGTCCCATGAAATGCAAAAGGAGAAATATGTTTTGGGACAATGGTTGCTTTTTTGAAAGAGGTGCTAAGTGGCAGGATACTTACACCAAAGAGCAGAGCCTTATGGATGAAGTGTGCCCAGCGGAAATGTGGAGGATCCATAACCCACAGGTCCCAAGATCATTTCACAATTATTGCTCTTGATGGAAAAAGAGGAGAGAATGGGTGCATCATGATGGGATGACATTTATTTTACCACTCATTATGTTCCCATTTCAGATTGAGTATGGTGGAAGTATGGAGAAGAAGAAAACATTTTTGTTGCTCAGATTTTGTTTGGATGTTGCGGGAGAAAGAGGAGGAACTAGCATGGTGCAAGAGAATTTCTCTTTGATCTTGGATGCCCAAGTAGCACCTTCTTCATGGGAGGGGCTCTACATTTGCAACAACATGATGGGAGGAGTATTTGGCAAGATTCATGTCAAAGAGGGGAGCTTTGAGTTGACAGTGGCCCTACTGTAAAGGCCAACAACATTGTCACTTGAAGGCTTGGATTACTTGTTGGAGTGTTCTCAAAGCCACTTCACAAGTGATGTACTTTGGAGGCATGTAGGTGATGAGCATGAAGGAGTGATGGAGGAGAGCACTCCTTACTACATTTTGACTTTCTTGGCTTGGTTGCACAAGCACAAGAAGAGGGATCTACATGCAGTATTTATGAGTTCTTCTTTCATGCATTTCCATGCATATTCCTCATTGATGGAGGAGTCCACTTGGGAGGGCATCTTAATGGTTTCATATCTGCATATGGACAAATTCATAGCCCAAAAGATGATGAGATGGTTGTCACAACCACTCCCCTACTATGTGTTAGCCACCTATAAAAATTTGTCATATCAAATGGTGGCTAAATATTTTTTAGCCTTCAAGAAATAATTCATGTCCAAATTGCGAGTTATTGAAGTTTTATGATGATAATTACCCTTTGAGTTAATCTTCACTACTGTTTCACTATTAACCCTTAAGAACCTGCTGTTCACCAAGAGAAAACTGCTTATAAAACCCCATTTTCCATCATTCCACTCCTCCTTTCACTCACAAAAAATTCCATTTTTACCCTTATTCCCTTCATAAAACCTTCTAAAAAGACCTCCATTTGACTCCTAAATCACCTTAACCCTCTTCTAAACCTTCTATCTCCCTCTCATTTGGTTTAAAAATCCCTTCTCTCATTTACCGAAACCCTCATTTAGCTTCAAAAACCTTTGTTTTTGTCTTAAAAATCATTCTTCCACACTATATAGATCTTAAGCCCCCAAGGACTTATTTCATTCAACCCCTTCTTTCATGCATCCTAAAGCCCAGCAATTGGGCACTAAAAGGCCTAAAAACCCCATCATGACCTTACCTTTCTTCTATTTTTCCATTTCTTGACGTTGTGGTTCAAAGTGAATCTGGACCGTTGATATAAACTGATCAATGGTCATAAAACCACATTCCGTCCACCCATTCATCCACCCATTACCTCCCATACATTTTCCTTTTACATCCCCACTGCTCGATCATCAGATCTAACGGACGAGAATAAACCCAATAAAACCAAATTTTCACTTGAAATTTTACCCCGCCACTTAATGTTTCCGCTACACGACAAAAAAAATTTCGGTCTCACCACCCATGCCCCATGCATCTTACCCCCTGTCGCATGTAACCTACATTTTCCAATCAATACCAAGAGATCTAACAGCTTAAACTTCGTTTCGCAAAATTTTTGCACCCAAGAGTTAACGTTTCAAATTTTTGCGAAATGGACGGTTTTGAAGATCCACGTGTTGACTAATGTATGGAATCGCATTCCATCCATGCAAAACATCCTTCCCCCATTTCATTTTGTGAAAACCATCCCCGGTTTTCTGCCATACCGCTGCCCTCTACAACGTTGCCTTCATTTTTAATCCCAACCTTCGATCTCTGAGATCGGGCGGTCCTGATTTAATCTCACCCCCATTCATTTTCCACCTAACTTGCTCCCGAAATATTTCACCGAGTAATCTCGAGCATTGATTGTCCTAATCCAACGGCTCTTGTTCGTTGTCGCGCCCAAACCTCCATTTGCACCTGGTTAGCTACTTTGCCAAGGTTTTCCTCCCATTTTTCCGCTGCATCCACATTTTTCCTCACTTCTCCTCCACCGTCACGAGCCTCTGAAGCAGTCTTTACCCCCTCATAGGATTTATATAACATGGTTAAATTTTCTATTTGCAGGTTCCACAATGGTGTTTCTCAGGTTTTCTTACAGTCACAGAGGTGACACTTCGGTTCAGAGTGATGACTCTGTAACCTATCAATACAAATGGGAAGCCATGCAGGGTGAATTCTAAGATGGATTGATGCGTCATGAACATCAATCATACCTGTAAACCCTCCAAATGATAGAAAGCCACCCGTGCCACTGAAACAAAGCAGTAAAGTGTATCATCAATGAATAATCAAGAAACTAAGGTTAAAGTGTGATTAAAGCGAAAGTTTGAAGATCAGAGTTTTAATCCACTGAATAAAGAGATAAAGACAGTGTTAAAGAGAAAAGTCTTGAAATCAAATATCAAGGCTTAATTAAGCCTAAACATAGACCAAAAGCAAATTAAAAGTGTTTTGAGGAAAAACAAAGAGTTATATTAGTCAAAGGAAGCCTCCACTACCATCAGAGGCTATTTGTCCTCTTTAGCTACCAAAGTGCCACCTGTAGCCTCAATAAATCAAAGGAACGCATATTTATTTCCTAGTCAGTGATATTTTGTTTAAAGACAACCAAAGTTATTACCAGCCTACCTAAAGAGTTTTAAAATAAAAAAAATCTGCCAAGTAGCTTAATACTTAATGAAAACCAATTAATACATAGAAAATATCAGAAAACTTCTCTATTGAGCTTCTCAAAGACAGAGAGGCATTAACTTGTATTAATTGAACCCAGAGACCTTTCCTTTCATCCCACCTCCTCTTTCTTCTATAAATACTTCTAAATAATATGAGATGTTGTTGGTTGTTGGATTTTTGATGTAATACTTGCTGCTCGAAACTTTCTGTATGTAAATAGTTTTCAGAGGCTTTTGAAGCTCTATTTGTAATCAAAGAAGTTAGGATGAGAAGAGAAGTTGTTGTTGTACTGAAACGTTGGAATTGAAGCATGTAACTGGATTGACATCAATATACAAGCTGATTCATGGGATCCTGGTCTATATCATTGGTGATGTACCTCTCATTGTACTTGTTTTCCTTCTTATGTTTTCCATAAAATTGTCCATTTTTCTCTGATAAAGAAAAACTAATATAGAGCTAGGATTTACTCGTAAAAGTACCTTACTCTCACTGATAAGCTTTATCTATATGTTTTCTGCTAATTGTGATATTTTGGAATAACTTAAATTAAGTGTAAACATTTTCAAGGAATGTTGGTTAGTCCATGTCTTGATGTGCAAAACTTGAAAGGAAGTTCTTGAATGATATTTTCATTACTTGCTAAGCAGAGTTAAACTAGAAAAGTTTATGGTTGGACCCATCTTCTAGTTCTTTCTCCAAAGGTTGTTTGAAAGTTTCCCTAAGAGTATGCTGAAAGCAAGCCTAGATTTTAATGATATCTTACTTGATATTAAGCTACACTTTGTTTTCTTATATGTTTTCATCCCTTCTAAAAGTAGTCTAGTGAGATTACTGGATTGTTGTCTGATAAGTTAGCTTTAATACAAGCTTGTCCAAAGAAGTTTATGGTTAGCCCTGTCCTTTGGCTGGTTTCAAATAGTTGCTTAAAAAGGATTTTCTTGTATGTTAAGTTGATAAATATTTCCACTTTCGCAAGGCTTTTGATAAATATGGTAAGGCTTTTCCCACTTTCTCAACACTTTTAATGTTTCATTCCATCATTTAATCTAAAGGATCTTTTGATATAGAGGACTTTCCCCTTGGACCATTCTTGAAATTGTTGCACAATTAAACCCTTTTGTGACTTCATGGCCCAATGGATTAAGTGTTGTTCCATACCTATCCTATCCGTTGAACCTTGTTTTTGATTATTCACACCTTCACCCCTCTGAAGCTCTTTCATTTTTAGGAATTTCCATTCAATTAAAGATCATACCCAACCAACCAAACAAACAAAACCCTTGTTCTTAATAACTAGCCTAATATTATACTAAAACCTTAAAAGATAAATCAATCTTTGCACTTATACAGAGATCCCTCTCTGGATTTAGGAGGGCTAGATCCTAGAATCCCAAAGTGGTTTTTGATGTAGTCTCTACATCATTTAGTCTTGCCACTCTACTAAATTACAGAGGCCTAACATTTCCTGGCGACCATACTAGGGAACTTTTTGAAGTAATAGATAACTTCACAATTCAGATAATCCCATTTTTGAATGAATCAAGTGTCTGCCTAGACTTGTTTTGATTGTTTACAGTGAACAACTTTCAAGCCCTGAAATCAAGTAAAAATCCTTCACCTAGTGACTCCACTAAATATCAGAGGCCTGCTGATTTTCCTTGGTTTTCAAAAGACTCCACTGGGAAACATTTTATCATAACATCATTTAAAGTCAGTAAATAAACTTTGAGAATTAAGTTTTCTTTATCAATAGACTTGTTGGCCTTTTAAATATTGTCATATCAGGCTAAACTTTTCTGAATAGTGGGTCTAAAACACAACATAGTGGCTTCAAAAAGAATTCATACTAGGAGCCATCCTGACTCAAATCCTCGTGAGATAGTTGATAATCCTGAAAGTATACTTACGAAATCTCCTAAGGCTCAAGCTTCAACTATTGTCAGACCAGTCCAAAGAGCTAATTTTGTTCCTGAAAACCTTACAGCTCTAAAAGATTCCCAATTTGACTTAAGAAACCCATTCAGAACTAGGTTGCTTGATGATATAGATCAAATAGATTTTGAGTCTCCACCTTCATCCCAAGGTAGAGGTGAACATCCTAGTAGCAGAGAAACTACTCCACCTGATTTAAATTTCCTTCATAATTTTTTTTTCTCTCATCCGAGATCTGCTCAACAATCTCTTGCTAGTCCATACACTTCTGTCATCCATACACCCATTTTTCAAACCATCCCACTCCATCAACCCTCTCCCATCTCACATCATCCACCTGTAAACCCCCCATTTTTTCCACAACTTCCTATCATGGCAACATGGTATGCCCCTCTAGTCCTTACTTTACCTTTAGTCAATCTGCCATAGGACTATCAGTCCAAGATACCATTATATGATGTGAGTGGTGCTACTACTACTTCACAACATGTGGACAAGATGAATGACTATTTTGATAGAAATGAGATTGATGATGAAACTATCAAACATAGGTTATTTGCTCAAAGCTTAGGGGGAGAAGCAAGAAAATGGTTCAAAGGCTTAACCCCTAATAGTATTAATGACCTCCAAGCCCTTCATCAGTTATTCCTAAACAAGTGGGAAGTTAGAAAAAACCCTCTCCAAATACTTTCAGATTATAACAAGCTCAAAAGAAACACTGGGGAAAGTGTTCAAAATTATTGCACTAGATTCAATAGTGTTTATAACGCACTACCCCCAGAATTGAAACCTCCACAAGGATCATCTTTCACCAAATTTCCTGAAGGATTTGATCCTGAAATGGCTTATCAGCTTAAGATAAAGATACCCCTTGACTTTAGAAGACATGCAGAAAGGAGCTCTTGCTGTGGAAGTAAATCTAATTGGGAAAAGAGCTAGAATGAGAAATGAGAAGAATGTATCATTTAGGGAAGAAAGTGCACACTCCACATATAGCTCAAAAATGGAAAGGATGATGGAAGAGATGATGAAAAATATGAGCATACTTGAAAGAACACAAGCTAGAGAAAACCAATCAGTTCCCCAAAATAGAAATCAATCTCAAAATCAAAATCAAAACTTTAGGAGAAATCCACCTCAGAACAGACAAAGAGAGGACGGTCAATAGATCAGACCTCCTTTCCAAGAAAACTATATAAGTGAGGTTGAAGAAACAATTGAAAAAATAGAGGAAGATGATATAAACATGTTGGGAGTAGGTAGTGACCACTTTGATGTTCCTGTTAATAGAAAACAAGGTCTATAAACACCCTATGCTGATAAAATAACAGAGGATGAACATTATTATCAAGAGCTGGAAAATGTCATCATAAAGACCCCAAAATAATATGACCTTAGGAGTAAAAAGAATCAGCAAGCTCCCAAGAACAAAACCTCTTACAATTCTACAAAAAATAGCCCTGTGAGAAAACCCAAAAACATTAAACAAAAAGATAAAATAGTGGCTGTAAATTCTAATCAAAACAAAGATAAAGGCACTCAAATGAATGAAAAACATAGTGCAGACCTTAGCAACATTAGCACCTCAGCTAGTGCTCCTATTAAAACAATTTTGACCAATGTAAATAGAGGAAATCAACAAGCTGATTTTGTTGATAGAGTGGTGATTAACGAGGCTGAAAGAAATGTTGTAAAAAGTCAGCTGCCTTTTAGTTTGGAACAAGAAATTGCCAAGATTAAAATCTCTATTCCCCTCACTGAATTAGTCACCCAAGATGTCTATAGATCAAAAATTTTGAAAGCCTTCAACATAGCATAAAATAATGACACTATAAACCTCAATGATGATCAACCAGAGCTCTTATTTGGTCCTAAGATTGAAGGAAGATACCAAGAAGGGCCAATTCCTCCATTTTATGTTAGTTTCAAAATTAATGACAAAATTTTACACAATGCTATGCATGATTCAGGGGCCTCTCACAACCTAATGCCCAAAGTAGTGATGGAGAGTCTAGGCCTTGAAATCACCAGACCATACAAATATCTATATTCCTTTGACTCCAGTAGAGTGAAATGTTTAGGTTTGATCAAAGACCTTTGTGTAAACTTAGCTCAAATTCTAGCCAAGTGTTTAGTGATGTATATTGTAGTGGCTGATGTACCCCCCAAATATGGTATGTTGTTATCAAGATCACGGGGAGCTAAGTTACAAGGAATAATGTAGATGGATATGACATATGCTACATCCCTATTTTTAATCAAACTAGAAGACTTTATACGGAATCTCACATGCAATACATGGTTAGTAGCCAAGAGAGACCGGAAAACTCTCCTATTTATTCTATGCATACAGGCCTTGACTCATTTATTCTTTTCAATCATGAAACATTAAATGAGCAAGAAACCTTAATTGATTTAGCAGCCACCCCTCACTGTAACATAGTGAAAAATATAGAAAAGGAGGAATATAAGACAAAAGTATCAAAATAGTTTGCCAAAATAGAAAATCACAGCAAACAAATCACAGGTCTAGGGCTACAAAACAATCATCCATTGTTTTTCAACCTTGAGAAGCAAGAGAAGAATCCTCAACATAATGAAGAACATGAGGAACTAAACCAAATTGAAAATAGTACTGGCTTTCAAGAACAATCCGAAAGCACGCAAGATGAAGAGGATAGTAGTCAAACTAGTAAATCTAAAACTAGTCCTCTTTGGACTATGAATTTTGATGGGTCTTGCACTAAGAATGATGCCAGAGAAGGCATATGGATACACAACACAGAAAACAATCATGCTGAAGGGCATTCCTACAGGTTAAATTTTCAATGTACAAATAACATAGCTGAGTACGAAGCCCTCCTTTTAGGCCTAGACTTATTGAAGAAATTAGGGGCCAAAAGGATAAAAGTTCATGGGGATTCAAATTCGATTATTAGGCAATTGAATGGGGAATATAGTGCCAAAAACCCCAGAATTAGAGCCTATAGAGATGATGTCATGGACTTATTAAAAACATTTGATGAATTCAAACTTATCTTTGTCCCAAGAAACCAAAACATCCTTGCCAATGGTTTAGCCTTTGTTGCTAGAACCTGTCTAACACCTTATGAAACCAAGCAATGCACCACCCAAGTCAAATTTAGAGAAGTTGTCCCAGACAATGAAAAATACTGGAAAATATTTGAGGGAGATAAAAAAATAGAAGACTTCCTACAGTCCAGAAATGAATTTAAGCCACCAAGTTCAGATTTAGATTATGAAAATGACTATCCTATTGAAGAAACCCCACTTGATGAAGAAGTAAAGTCTCCACAGATTGCTGTTATTAATATGTTATCTAATAAAATTGAACAAACCACAGAAATTAGTGTAGATTTAGAAAAGGAAGACTTAGAAATACTACAATCTAACACTCAAAGTTTGCCAAAATGACTGGTCCCATTAGAAGAATTGTTTGATTTCAATGATGTTGCCAAAAAACCAAAACTGGAACCTGTTGAAACTAAATAGAAGAATGTAACATAGGCAATGAACAAAAACAAAAAATGATCAAACTATCTAAAACATTGCCATCTCACATCAAACTCAAATATATTGAGCTGTTTAGAGAATTTTCTGATTTATTTGCATGGAGTTATGAGGATCTAAAATCATATGACACAGAGATAATTCAGCATAAGATACCCCTCAAAGAAAACCAGAAGCCCTATAGACAAAAATTGCGTAGAATAAACCATGTTCAATTACCACTGGTTGAGAAAGAAATTAAGAAAATGTATGATGCTGGAATTATATTCCCTGTTAGGTATTCATATTGGGTATCTAATATTATGTCAGTTAGGAAGAAAACAGGAGAAATAAGGCTTTGTATTGATTTTAGGAACTTAAGCAAGGCCTCATTAAAGGACAACTACCCTTTACCCAATATGGATCACATTTTACAAATGGTAGTTGGTTCTAGAATAATTTCTTTGCTAGATGGCTTCTTAGGTTACAATCAAATATTAGTACATCCTGATGATCAACTCAAAATAGCCTCTACCACACCTTGGGGTACTTTCATGTATGTGAAAATGCCTTTTGGTTTAATGAATGTTGGTGCTACATTTCATAGAGCCATGGATATTTCATTCTCAGAAGAATTAGACCTCTTCATCATTATTTACCTTGATGAAATCACTGTTTTTTCCAAAACAGATGAATAACACCTAGAACACTTGAGAAAAGTCTTTGAGAAATGCAGAAAATGTGGGTTATCTTTAAATCCAAAGAAAACAATATTTGGTCTTCAAGAAGGCAAACTACTTGGACACATTATATTAGAAGAAGGGATAAAGATAGACCCAAAGAGGATTGAAGGTATATTGCAAATCAACCATCCTAGAAACATCAAGGAACTTCAATCTTTCATTGGGAAGATTAATTTCTTGAGAAGGTTCATACCCAATCTTGATGAACTCCTCAGAAACATGAACAATATGTTCAAAAAGGAAGAAGGAGTTAAATGGACCTTAGAAGAAAAAAAATCATTTGAGCTGGTAAAACAAGCATTAACCAAAACACCAGCTCTTATTAGTCTTGATTTTATGAAGGATTTCTTCATTTTTTCATTTGCATAAAAACATACAGTGGATGTTGTCCTATTACAGGAAAATTTGAAGGGACAAGAGCAGCCAATTGCATTCTTTAGTAAGGCATTAAGAGATGCACCTTTGAAGTAAAATATCATGGAAAAAGAAGCCTTTGCCTTAATCAAAGCCTTAAAAGACTTCAGAGTCTACATTTTACATTCCCACATAATTGCATTTGTGCCAAATTCAGTTGTAAAAGACATTTTAACCCAGGATCCAGATGGCAAAAGAGGAAAGTGGATTGTTGTGATACTTGAATATGATTTAGAAATCAAGCCCACTAAGCTCATAAAAGCCCAAGGACTAGCAATATTAATGGCTGAGTCTAATTTTGAAGCTCTTGATATAAACATGTTAGGTGCATTAGATGAATAGGAGGAGTTGTCAACTCCCATTATTGACGATCATTTTCTATTTTCATCTTGGTATGCTGATATTTTATATGTTTTTTTCAATTTAAATACACCTCCTGGTTTGTCTAAAACAAAGGTAAGATTTTTAAAGTTGAAAGCTGTTAATTACTGCATTTTTGATAAATGTCTATATTGGAAAAATGCTAGTGGATTATTGCTTAAATGTTTTTATGAGAATGATGCAGATAAGATCAAGCATGAAGTACATGAAGGAGAATGTGGAGGCCACCTCTATTGGAAGACAAGTGCCAATAAAATCCTTAGAGCTGGTTACTATTGCCCCACCCTCTTTCAAGATGTCCACAAAATGATTATTGCCTGTCACAAATGCCAACTCTTTGAAGGCAAAAGAAAACTGCTTCCTTTACCCTTGCATCCAATCACTGTTGAAGTTCCTTTTTAGTAGTGGGGCCTAGAATTCCTTGGGGAAATCCATCCATCCTCATTTTCCCAACATAGATGGATCCTCACTGCGAGAGACTACTTTACCAAATGGATAGAAGCCATCCCTTCTAGGCAAGCCACTGACTCTGTCATCATAAAATTCCTTGAAAATCATATTCTATCTAGATTTGGCTGTCCTAGGAAGATTATCACTGACAATGTTGTTGCATTTGTATCCAAAAATATGGTTGAATTCTATCATAAATATCATATTTCATTGGGCCATTCTACTGCTTATTACCCTCAAGGTAATGGGTTGGCAGAATCCTAAAACAAGAGTTTGGTGAATATAATCAAAAAGTTGTTGGAAGAAAATAATAAATCATGGCACACAAAGCTAGTACATGCACTATGGGCTGGCAGATTAACACTTAAAAAATCAATTGGAATGTCTCCCTACCAGCTCGTTTATGGAGTAGATGCAATTTTTTCAACCAGTCTAGGAGTGCCAGTCATAAAGCTCATCCAAGAAGTATAGTTTGAAGAAAATGATATGACAAGGAGAATCAATCAGACTATACATGTTCAACAAACCAGAGAAGAAGTCTACAACAGAGCACTACACAAGTAAGAAAACATCAAGAAGTTGTTTGATAAAAGAACCAAAGCAAGTGATTTCAGCATTGGTGACAAAGTTTTGAAGTGGGATTCCAGGAGAAAAGATAAGGGCAAACATGGAAAATTTGATAACCTATGGCTAGGATCTTTTCTCATTCATTCTACTACTGGTAAAAATTCTTATTTCTTGCAGGAATTGAATGGAACTGAACTCTTGGAGGTCCTGTCAATGGCAGGATTCTCAAGCATTACTTCTGTTGAGAGTCAAGAGTTTCAAAGCTTTTTACTTTCCATTGTAAATTATCATTGTCTGAAAATTGCATTCAAAGTTATAAAAATGAAAAATACAAAAACAATAAAAACAAAAAAGAGGGTAGATGATAAAACAAGAAAGGTACAACCCCATACCAAAAAACAGAGACAAAGTTTGAAAGTGTGCAAGCTCAAATGCCACTCCTAAAAAACACACTTCTAGTTAGTCATACAGCCTAATCATGACTAATTAGTTTTTCAATTTACTATTGATAGGTTAGTGAATTAGATCAGCCAAACAACATAATCTTGGCTTATCAGTAAGGTAGATTAGGATAGCCTAATCATGACTAATTAGTTTTTCAATTTACTATTGATAGGTTAGTGAATTATATCAGCCAAACAACATAATCTTGGCTTATCAGTAAGGTAGATTAGGATAGGAAAAATAACTGGTTCTAAAAAGCTCAAAACTTGAACTAGAAAAGAAAGAGGAAGTAGCTCAAACAAGGCTAAAACTAGAGCTGAAGAAATAATGAAAGATGTTTTTAAATTTTCAGATCTTAAGCCTTCACAATTTTTTCTTGAATTTTTGCAAATTTTAGTCTATGTGCAGCTTGTTTTTGTGCCATAGATCACAACAAGTTAGATTGCTTAATCCTGGCTTGGCTGATTTTTAAAAATTTCTATTTTAGAAAATAGAGAATGAAGTTTGTCAGATAGTCTAATCCTGACAGATAGTAGTTAGGTAGAGAAACTTATGAGTTCAACGGCTTAATTTGAATTCATGGAGAAATACGAGTAGAGATAGATTAGTTTCTTGTTTTTAATAAAAGAATAAAATGATTGATGAAAAGGTTTGGAAGTCCAAATGCACCTTCTGAAGAAAAAATGTTAGGAAGTAGGTTGTGTAGGTAGTTGTTTGGGAAATGCTTTTCTGCTGATATATCAAGTTCTAAGTCATTTTGTTAGTAGCTGATAAAAATATTATCAAATTTCAAGGCACTAATCAGCCTCCAAATAAAATTGTTTGAAGTTCTTAACACCTTCAAGAAGATGCCATCCCCATGAGGAGCCACTGTTATCCACCTATAAAAATTTGTCATATCAAATGGTGGCTAAATCTTTTTTAGCCTTCAAGAAAAAAATCATGTTAAAATTGTGAGTTCTTGAAGTCTTATGATGATAATTACCCTTTGATTCACTATTAACCCTTAAGAACCTGCGATTCACCAAGAGAAAACTGCTTATAAAACCCCATTTTCCATCATTCCACTCCTCCTTTCACTCACAAACAATTCCATTTTTACCCTTATTAAATTCATAAACCCTTCTAAAAAGACCTCCATTTGACTCCTAAATCACCTTAACCCTCTTCTAAACCTTCTATCTCCCTCTCATTTGGTTTAAAAATCCCTTCTCTCATTTACCGAAACCCTCATTTAGCTTCAAAAACCTTTGTTTTTGGCCTCAAAATCATTCTTCAGCACTATATAAGCCTTAAGCCCCTGAGATCTTATTTCCTTTAACCCCTTCCTTCAGTGTCCTAAAGCCCAAAAATTGGGCAGTAAAAGGCCTAAAAACCCCGTCATAACCTTACCTTTCTTCTATTTTTGCATTTCATGACGTTGTGGTTCAAAGTGAATTTGGACCGTTGATATAGACTGATCAACAGTCATCAGACCAGCTTCCGTCCACCCGTTCATCAACCCATTACCTCCCATCCATTTTCCTTTTACATCCCTGTTGCTCAATCATCAGATCTAACGGACAAGAATAAACCTGATAAAACCAATTTTTCACTTGAACTTTTACCCTGCCACTTAATGTTTCTGCTACGCGACAAAACAAATTTCGGTCCCACCACCCATGCCCCATGCATCTTACCTCTTGTTGCATGTAACCTGCACCATCTGATCAACACCAAGAGATCTGATGGCTTAAACTCTATTTCACAAATTTTTTGCGCCCAAGAGTTAACGTTTCAAATTTTTGTGAAATGGGCGGTTTTGAAGATCCACGTGTCAGCTAATGTATGGAATCGCATTCCATCTGCACAAAATTGCCTTCCCCCATTTCATTTTGTGAAAACCATCCCCGGTTTTCCACCAAACCACCTCCCTCCGTAACGTTGCCTTCGTTTTTAATCCCAGTTGTCGATCTTTGAGATCGGATAGTCCTGATTTAATCTCTCCCCCATTCATTTTCCACCGAACTTGCTCTCAAAATATTTCACCGAGTAGTCTCAAGCATTGATTGTCCTAATCCAATGGCTCTTGTTTGTCGTCCTACCCAAACCTCCACTTGCACCTGGTTAGCTGCTCTGCCAGGGTTTTCCTCCCATTTTTCCGCTGCATCCACATTTTTCCTCACTGCTCCTCCACCCTCACGAGCCTCTGAAGCAGTCTTTACCCCCTCTCAGGATTTATATAACATGGTTAAATTGTCTGTTTTCAAGTTCCACAATGGTGTTTCTCAGGTTTTCTTACAGTCATAGAGGTGACACTTTGGTTCAGAGTGACGACTCTTTAACCTATCAATACAAATGGGAAGCCATGCAGGGTGAATTCTAAGATGGATTGATGCGTCATGAACATCAATCATACCTGTAAACCCTCCAACTAACAGAAAGCCACCTGTTCCGCTGAAACAAAGCAGTAAAGTGTATCACCAATGAAAAATCAAGAAACTAAGGTTAAAGGGTGATTAAAGCCAAAGTTTGAAGATCATAGTTTTAATCCACCGAATAAAGAGATAAAGACAGTGTTAAAGAACAAAGTCTCGAAATTGAAGATCAAGGCTTAATTAAACCTAAACACAAACCAAAAGAAAATTCAAAGTGTTTTAAGAAAAAACAAAGAGTTATGTCAATCGAAGGAAGCCTCCACTGCCATCAGAGGCTATTTGTCCTCTTCAGCTACCAAAGTGCCACCTGCAGCCTCAATAAATCAAAAGAAGACATAGTTATTGCCTAGTCAGTGATATTTTGTTTAAAGACAGTCAGAGTTATTGCCAGCCTGCCTAAAGAGTTTTAAAGTCAACAAAATCTTCCAAGTAGCTTAATACTTAATGAAAACCAATTAATACAGAGAAAATATTAAGAAACTTCTCTATTGAGCTTCTCAAAGACAGAGAGGCATTAAATTGTATTAATTGAACCCAAAGACCTTTCCTTCCATCCCACCTCCTCTTTCTTCTATAAATACTTCTAAAGAAGATGCGATGTTGTTGGTTGTTGGATTTTCTATGTAATACTTGCTACTCGAAACTTTCTGTATGTAAATAGTTTTCAGAGGCTTTTGAAGCTCTGTTTGTAATTAAAGAAGTTAGAATGAGAAGAGAAGTTGTTGTTGTACTAAAACATTGGACTTGAAGTATGTAACTGGATTGACAACAATATACAAGCTGATTCGTGGGATCCTGGTCTATATCATTGGTGATGTACCTCTCATTTTACTTGTTTTCCTTCTTATGTTTTCCATAAAATTGTCCATTTTTCTCTGATAAAGAACAAAAAATATAGAGCTAGGATTTACTCTTAAAAGTACCCTACTCTCACTGATAAGCTTTATCTATATGTTTTCTGCTAATTGTGATATTTGGGAATAACTTAAATTAAGTGTAAACATTTTCAAGGAATGTTGGTTAGTCCATGTCTTGATGTGCAAAACTTGAAAGGAAGTTCTTGAATGATATTTTCATTACTTGCTAAGTAGAGTTAAACTAGAAAAGTTTATGGTTTGCCATGTCTTCTAGTTCTTTCTCCAAAGGTTGTTTGAAAGTTTCCCTAAGAGTATGCTAAAAGCAAGCCTAGATTTTAATGATATCTTACTTGATCTTAAGCTACACTTTGTTTTCTTATATGTTTTCATCCCTTCTGAAAGTATTCTAGTGAGATTATTGGATTTTTGTCTGATAAGTTAGCTTTAATACAAGCTTTTCCAAAGAAGTTTATGGTTAGCCCTGTCCTTTGGCGGGTTTCAAACAATTGCTTAAAAAGGCTTTTCTTGTATGGTAAGTTGATAAATCCTTGTTGAAATTATTGGCTTTTTCCAGTTTCTCAACACTTTTAATGTTCCGTTCCATCATTTAATCTAAAGGATCTTTTGATATATATGACTTTCCCCTTGGACCATTCTTGAAATTGTTGCACAATTAAACCCTTTTGTGACTCCATAGCCCAATGGATTAAGTGTTGTTTCATACCTATCCTATCAGCTGAACCTTGTTTTTGATTATTCACGCCTTCACCCCTCTGAAACTCTTTCATTTTTAGGACTTTCCACTCAAATAAAGATCATACCTGACCAACCAAACAAACAAAACCCTTGCTCTTAATAACTAGCCTAATATCATACTAAAACCTTAAGAGATAAATCAATCTTTGCACTTATAGAGAGATCCCTCTTTGGATTCAGGAAGGCTAGATCCTAGAATCTCAAAGTGGTTTTTGATGTAGTCTCTGCATCATTTAGTCTTTCCACTCTACTAAATTATAGAGGCCTAACACTATGTTGCAGTAAGGGGTACTTTTCACTTGAGCCATTTTAGCTGAAAGGTCAAAGTACATGATGAGGGAGGTAAATATTGGTGACATGCTTTGCACTCTCTTATCTTTATGAGTAGTATATCAGATCAAGAGGGATCCTTCCTTCTTGTACATTGTGTCTTGTTGTACTTATGGTTCATTGCAGCAAAATGATGGCTATTTTAGCAGTGGATTGTGGGGGAAGCCACATGGGTTTTGGTGTGCACCTTTGGCACCAAAGTAATTTTTCATGATCACATCTTGTAGGATGAATGTGGCAACAAACAAGTGGCTGAAAAGACACTTGTTGCATCATATATTGAGGCAGGCTAATGATGCCCTACGTTGGTTCCATACATGGAACTATGTTTCACCTCCTTTCTTTCATAAGTTTATGCTTCCATGTTTAGCTAGTGGAACGTTGTTCAGAGGAAGCACTATTTTGAAGGGGGGGAAATAAATTGGAGATGCCCATTGGGAGTATAGTTCTCCCTACTTTGCATGTTAAATGTTTCAGGAGAAACAATGGGCAGCCCATGATTGCCAAGCTTCACCTCTTTTTGTCATGTGGGAGGATCTATTTGGAAAGTTTGAATTTTTGGAGCAGGAACTTCATGGTTTTATATGTTTGATGGGGTGGCTTGGGTCTCTTTGGAAGACCATTTCATTTTAGCCATATATCAGTAGCATCCCCATATGTATCATGAGGAGGGAGAGACTCATTGGGTGGATGTGCCATTTGGGAGAGAAGACCTCCCTTTTTTTGTAGCACATGCTGCAAGGGGAGTGTGGGAGATGATATGGTCACCATGTTCAACCATGTATTTTTCCATGAGGTGGACCATATGATTGCTTGGATGCCATATGATGATGAATACCAACTCATCACATATTAGATGATTTTGGCCAGCTTGATTTTCAGCATTGGAGGAGAGATCCTTGGGGATCTAGACTTCATCTTTCCTCTTGAAGGCAACACTTCTATAGCCCAAGTTTAGCTTTCACTCCACATTCATCGTAAGTGGAGAAGAGGATAGAATGGGGTAGGCTATGAGCTTACCAAGTTCAGAAATTCAGCCCACCTATGTCTCATGAGCACAAGGTGGAGGAATACTTTCAGGAGTTGCCTAGTTGGAGGGTGACTCATTTTGTTTGGTTTATTGCTTGGGGGATGGAGGATCTACATGAGGATATTTCAGACTCCATGACTTGAGTGGAGGACTTTTTCAGTTCATCCTTGCTCTTGCTTGAGGACAAGCAAGTTTTGGGAGGAGAGGACTGTAATGTTCCATTTTTTTTCAATAAGGAAATTGGAACATGAGATTTGTCTTCTTTTTAACAAAGTGAATAAAATTGATGAGGAAGCCCATGTAGCAATCTAATAAACACTCCTAAGGTGCAAAAATTCACATCGGTGGCTTAATTTAGTAGCCCCAAGTGTGAAAAGGGCCAAAAGCAAGTGAGCTAGACCATGGTTGACCCAAGTCAACAACGTACCCTAGAGGGGAAGCTTGCACAAGAAGATTGCGTAGTTGGATGGAGGGAAATTTGAAATGAGAGAAACCCTATTGTGAGTGGGGTCCATGGCAAGGAAGCATGCCTTTCATAAAATATGAAGGAGAGCCATTTTTGGCGATCATCTTTGGAGAAAGAATTTCAAATTTGAAGCTCTCTTCAACTAAGATAGCTTGTGCTACTTAGCACAAGAGGGATTCATGTTTAGGAATGCCCTTCTACTCCATGGGAGGCCATGGAGAGATTTTTCTTCATCTTCCTCACATCTTCGCTTGAGGCCAAAGAAGTCATTTGCAGCTACTACGTTATTCTTGCAGCAAGGAACGTTGGAGTTGCCGGTGTTGCAGTGAGGGACCTTCATCATCTCACTTCCGGAGCTTGTTTGGTAGAAGAGGAGCCATATCTTTCTCTGTGAGATCAGCAAAGGAAACCCCGGAGCTGATATTTCATATTTTGGCATTGGGCCATATGTTTCCTCTCATGCCCAGTGCAGTCTCCTTCCTTTACAGCGTTATCTTCAGAGGTGGCATGCACAAAGGGTTCATTTTGTGCACTAGAGAGTGAAATCTTCAGTAAGGGGATCAACCCCTTCACTTTGGAGATCATTGGAGGAGGCATCATTGTTATTGCAGCACCTACTTCCTTCTCCTATGTTGTATTATATTTGAGTTGCAATAGTTACACTGCAACTTCGGCATTTTCCTATTTTATGCTTTTTAGCCAATCCCTTGGAGGATTGTTGTAATAATGTTTTCTGGGGTTGAGATCTTTCTCCCCCATATTTATTTGAGCACATATTGTTATATCATCTCATATATATCAGTTTTTAGTCATTTTCCCTCATAGACTGCGCAGTGACAGAGTTGTTGGGTTATGTCGTAGTGTATTTTCTTGTTTTATGTACATTTCCCCTTGAGGCTGATTTGAGCTCACCTTGAGAGGAATTTTCCTCAAGGAATTTGTATTATATTTGTTGCTATAGATTATGTATCAGATTCATACTCTTCTTACATTTCATGAGGCATTATTTCACTGCTGTTACATATTGAAGTTTTAATATTGCTGAAGGTTCTCTCATTAAGCATTATTTCGGTATACTTGTTTGTGGGAGATCTGAATAACCCCCTTAGGGTTATTTATTTGAGCCTATATTTTGCAGGGAGTTTGTAACAGATATATTCTAGGGCATCCTAGTAATGGATTGCCTTATTTTCACATGGGATTCCTTATACAACGTCCTCTTGGACACTGTTGCAGAAATTCCTTGAAGGGAAATATTAGCTTTTGACAAGTTCCATTGGTAGAGTTTTCTAGTGGGCCAGGTAGCCTTTGGATCTCATCCTTCCTTGTGAAGGTGAAATATCCAGTAAATGCCCCAGTAGCCAATCTCTGAAATATTTCAGTGCTGATTGTTAATACTCCTGGAGTTGGAATCATTGGAATATCTTAAGATATTCCCGATGGAGAAAAAAGTTCCTGATTTGGAACATTACAGACACATTAATCCAAGACAAAGGTAGAAATATGGAGAAAGTGCAGAGCCTGGAATATTTACTTGCCAAATGGATCAACAAAAAAGAAAGACAAATTAGTTAATCAAGGGAAAGAAGCCATGTCATCAACAATTCCTATAGATTAGGATATTTACTTTATGTTATTTTCTGAAGTCAATGTAATTGTTAAAAGACATTTTCAAGGCATGCAATAGATAGCCTTCGAAGTCATGATGTAGTTTTGGTAGTTAGAATTGGTTACAATAGTTCCAAAATACTTTTTATTGTATTGAACGTAATTTCCAAGAGGAAGGAAGGTTCCGAGTTTTGGACCTCCTGGACAAATATTTTTGTACTCAAAGATTCAAAGATTAATGAATGAGTAAGCAAGATTCTAGCAATTCTTTTATGTTGAAATGTATTCCAGTTTTCATTATGTATTTCCTTTCTATGAATAAAACAAGGTTATGAGCAGTAGGTCTCTTCTTACTTCTATGTATGAGAGTTAAAAACCTTAATTGGCGCTCCTTTGTTTTAACTATTTCTTTCACATGTTTCTTCTGAAGTTTGGAATGGTATTTTATGTATAAACCAGCATATCAGTTTGGAATTCTCCTTACATTTTCTTCCAGTCATTTCATTCAACATTAACAGATGGTAGCATTGCAAAGCATTCATAATATTTGATATTTAAGGGTGTGATTATAAATACTTGAGGGTTAATAAAATAGAGACATAAAGAATTTGTGACATAATTATATAATGTCTTAAGCACTGAATCCTTATCACAGCTAAGGGATTGTCTCTTAATTTACAAAATTAATTGGCGCCATTGCCGGGGAGCGAAGATTCAAAGTTTTCCCTAGGTTTTGTTCATATTTCCTCTAGTTGTTCAAGGAGGATGAAATACTAATTTTTGCTTCTTTAAAATAATTTTGGCTCCTAAGAAGCCTCACACGAGGTCAGATACCTCTCAGAAAAAAGCTCCTATGTTGTCTGATCCAAAAAAGTTAGATTCAAAGAAGGGCCAGAAAACAAAATTATTTTCTACACCTGATGCCACACTGCTTGCACCAGGCAGAAATTCACATACATTTTCATCCAAGGATTTTTCTCGGAAACTCATTTTCTCAGAAAAAGAATCCTCACCTTCACCCTTTCATTTTCAAAAACCAACGTCAAAAGAACAATCTTTTGAGTTTGTATCATTCCCTCTTACAGAAACTCAACCTCATACAGTTGCCAGTTCTTCTGCTATTGCTCATACACCTATTCTTATATCAGTTGTTCCACCTCATTCATCCCCACCTACAACTGGTATCCATTTTACCCCCACTCAAGGAGCAGTCAATCAGGGCATAAACATGGCAGCCCCTACTTTCTTGATTAATAGATATTCACCATTAAATCTACCCCAACCAATGAATGCAATGCCTCAGGAGTATCTCAAGTTACTCCCTATATTTACTGGTGAAGATAAAATAACTGCAGAACAACACTTGCCCTTGTTCTTCACATTTGCTGAAAATTTTAATGTAGAACATCTAGATGTTGTGATGAGACTTTTTGTGCAGTCTCTAAGTGGAGAGGAAAGAAAATGGTTCAAAGGATTACCAAATGGTTCAATAAATGATTGGGATGAATTAGAAATACATTTCATCCAAAGAAGGGGAGAAAAAAGGGACCATGGTTATTCTTTAACAAAATTCAATGCAATAAAGAAGAAATCAAATGAAAATAAGAATGATTTTGTCAAAAAGTTTAATAATTTGTATAATAATTTGCCCCTGGAAATGAAACCTCCTCCTATTGGAGCAAGGGTTGTTTTCACTGGAGAATTTGAGCCAGATTTTAGTTTTACATTGAGAGAAATAAGATCCCCCACCCTTGAACAAATTCAAACTGATGCCTTAGAGATTGAGGCAAATATGCCTGCTTCTAGGAAAGTTCAAGATAAAGAAAAAACTACAGAAGAAGCCTCATCTCAATATCAAAGGATCGATGATATGACTAAGATCATAAAAAAATTGTCTAACAAATTGGTAAAGATGGAAATAGACAACATAAACTTGGAAAGCAAAATAGAGGGGTTTTTAATCCCCAGTTCAGAAAATAGCCCCTACAGATTTTGCAAAGAGAAAAAAGGATCAAGATCAAGTGCAAGCTCATTTGTATATAGAGGCAGCACCATCATGTTCTATTGATGATAATGAAAAGGAAGATGAAGATCAATTTTTTTCTGTGTATATGGAGGATGATGAATTAGAATGAGAAATAGAAAAAGAATGTAAAGAGGAAAGTAAAGAAACTGATATCTCATTTGATCAAGAAGAAATGGATGATTACTGTAAACAGTTTATTGATTTTATGTAATCAAAATTGCATAAAAAATATGATTTGAGGTCAAAAAATAGATTGAGAACTCAAGATGATGAAGAGAAAGAATCAGAATTAGTACCTACTCCAATGGCGACTCCACTACATAAGAACCAAATTAAAAAATTAGACAAAGGGAAACAACCCATGAATCAAGATAAAGAAAAGGAGAAGCAGCAAGCTGATGCTTCCCAAATAAAACATAATAATCCTAATATGTTGGAGAAGATTGTTACAATTTTTGATCAAAATGGAAATTCAAATAGAAACCAAGAAGAACCTAAAAAGTTGACAAAACAAAATCAAACTTTCAGTTTTTCAAAAGAGTTAGAAAAAGTGAAGATTCAAGTACCACTTCTTGAGTTGGTCAAAGCCCTGGTTATAAGAAGGAAATTGCCTATTTTATTAATTTATCTCGGTCTGACGAGGTGGGTGATATAGTGAACCTGCAAGAGGAAAAACTAGTGGTTACTTTTGGACCTCATGTTGAAGAGGTAGATTCTTCTGTTCCCCCTTTTTATATATTAGTTCTGCTACATGATTTCATTTTACATAATTGTATGCTAGATTATGGTGCATCACATAATATAATGCCATTTTTTTGTGATGAAAGAGTTAAATTTGAAAATTACCAAGCCATATAGAGACCTTTATTCCTTTGATTCAAAAATGGTAATGTGTGTGGGTCCTATCAAAGATATGGTTGTTTCCTTAGCCCAAATTCCAGCTAAGAGTATTATGATGGATGTGGTAGTAGCAGATATTCCAGCCAGATTTGGTATGTTGTTGTCTAGATCCTGGGGGGAAAAGCTTGGAGGAGTTTTGAAATTATATTTCACATATGCCATCATTCTTGTTTTTAATGGGGAGGAAAGGAGGTTATACAGAGAAACCAGATTTTTGAAAACTACTACCAAGAAAGATGCAGGTAATTACCCCATTTATGGTCAAGAGAAGGAGGATCTCTCTTGTTTCATGCTGCATGAAGATGCAGAATTTGCTGAAGATTCACAAAAGTAGCTCCCTTCAGCCATTGTACATAAGGAGCTGCAATCAAATAAGCTTTGGAAGTGTTATTTTGATGGTGCATTTTCAAAGGAGGGCATCGGAGCTGGATTCATATTTGTATCTCCTGAAGGTAACCTTGTACCTTTTTATTTCAAACTGGAATTTGAATCCACTAATAATATAGCTGAATACGAAGCATTGATTTTAATTCTGCAAACACCTAAATAGATGAGAATTGAGTCTATCTATGTTTTTGGTGATTCTAAATTAATCATAAGGAAAATTAAAAATTGGTGTCAGACTAAGCATCCCGAACTGAGGTCCTATAGAAACGAGGTATGGGATCTAATTGAAAATTATTTTGAGGCCTTTAATTTATAGTTTATTCCAAGAGAGGAGAATAGAATGGTAGATTCGTTAGCCATTGCAACTAGTACATTCAAACCACCAATCAATCCAAGGTTGAGATATGAGATTGATTTGAGACACAGGCATCCAATCCCTGATAATGTAAAGCATTGGTAGGTCTTTCAGGATGATGAGGAGATTAATCAGTTCTTGACAATGATTGGAAATTTTGAATACATTCAATTGATTTAGAAGTGGATGAAAATGATCAAGGTGAAATGTCTAAAAATCTGAAGCAGACAATTGGAGACCAGAAGATAATTCAATTGAAAGATAATATTTTTCCCAGAGGTTTAGTACCTCTTGAAAGACTGTTTGATGCTAACGATGTGGCAGTAAACCAGAAAAAGGTAGCCCGAGATGGAGAAATGGAGGACTGTAATTTAGAAACTCAACATGAGCCTAAAATGGTCAAACTATTCAAAGGAGTTCCAAAGGAATACAAAGAGAGGTATGTAGATCTTTTCAAGCAGTTTATGGATGTATTTGCATGGTCATATGAAGATTTGAAAAATTATGATAAAAGTATTATTTAGCATAAAATCCCATTGAAAGATGGGATTAAGCCTCATAGACAGAAGCTCAAACAAATTAACCCGTTATTGTTGGCTCCAATTGAAAAAGAGGTAAAGAAACTTTTACAAGCAAAGATTATAGTTCCTCTAAGATATTTGTATTGGGTTTCCAATCTTGTACCAGTCAGGAAGAAAAATGGATAGATAAGACTATGTGTAGATTTTAGAAACTTGAACAGAGCTTCATTGAAGGATAATTATCCTTTGCCAAAGATGGAATTTATCTTGCAGAAAGTAACTGAAGCATACAGGTTATCCATGGTTGATGGTTTTTCGGGGTATAATCAGGTTGCTATGGAAAAGGAAGATCAAAAGAAAACTGCTTTCACTACACCTTGGGGAACATTCATGTATGCTAGGATGCCATTCGACCTCATGAATGCAGGAGCTACTTTCCAAAGGGCAATGGATATTGCTTTTGTAGGCGACAAATTTGTAGTTATTTATCTTGATGATGTTACAATTTTTTCAAGTTCTGATGATGAGCACCTACAACATTTGCAGAAAGCCATTTTAAAATGCAGGAAATATGGTTACTTATTGAATCCTAAAAAATCCTGGTTTTCTCTAGAAGAAGGAAAATTGCTGGGCCATATAGTTTCAAAGCAAGGAGTGAAGATTGATCCAACAAGGGTCGAAGCCATATAGACAATTCCCCTACCTCGAAGTAAGAAGGATATTCAAATATTTCTTGTAAAAATCAATTTTCGGAGAAGATTTGTTCCAAATTATGCTGAGATTGTCAGGAAAATAACAGATATGTTGAAAAAGGATGCTGAAGTAAAGTGGGACAAAGATGCAAGGGAATCTTTTGGAAGAATAAAAGAAGTTCTCGAAGAAGCTCCTATTTTAATCGGTCCAGATTACTTGAAGCCATTTCAAATTTGCTCATTTGCATCTTCTTCTACAATTGTTGTTGTGCTACTACAAAAAAATGAAGAAGGAAGTGAGCAGCCTGTAGCGTTTTTTAGCAAAGTGCTTCGAGATGCAGAATTGAAGTATAATATCTTGGAGAAACAAGTATATGCTCTGGTTAAATCATTGAAGGCTTTCAGAAATTATATACTTCATTATGAAATTGTAGCATACATGCCAAATTATGCAGTAAAGGATGTATTAGTACAGAGTGATGTTGAAGGGAAGAGAGGGAAATGGATTGCTAAAATCCAAGAATATGATTTGGATATCAAACCAACAAAGCTAGTCAAAGGATTAGGACTGGATAAATTGTTGACAGAATATAATTTCCAAGCTTTGGGAATCAGATTACTTGCACCTATAGAAGAAGTCGCTAAAGAATCAAATCACATTCAGACAAGAGCATTAATTAGGTATAAAGTCCTCTGTTCAAACTAGTACAAAGATTTTATTCATTATTTGTGTTTCCTTTCTTGTCCACCTTCAATTAACAAAGCTAGGTACAGAGCCTTGAAACTTAAATCTCAACCTTATGTTATAATTGAAGCTAAGTTGTATTGGAAAGATCCTGCTGGTGCATTGCTATTATGTCTAACAGAAGAAGAAACCATAGAGGTGATTAAAGAATATCATGAGTGCTTATGTGGAGGTCATTACATTTGGAAAGTAACTACTTATGAAATTATTAAATCAGGTTTTTATTGACCCTCTTTATTTGTGGATGTATACATGAATGTTAAAATTTGTCAAAAATGTCAATTGTTTGTCGAAAAGAAAAGGTTAGCTCCTTTACCTCTTCTCCCTATTTTTGTTGAAGAACCATTCAGACAATAGGGATTGGATTTCATTGGGGAAATTAATCCACCATAAAGTGGGAAATTTAAATGCATTTTGAATGCAACATATTATTTTACAAAATGGGTAGAGGCAGTCCCTTCCAGAAAATAAAATGATTTGGTTGTAATGAAATTTATGGAAGAAAATATTTTTAGCAGATTTGGATATCCAGTGAATATTGTGACAGATAACGCTCAAGTTTTCAACTCAGTCGGGTTTATAAAAAATTTTCAAACTTATAATGTGATATTTTCATACTCCACAGCATATCACCCTCAAGGAAATGGATTAGCAGAATCCTTTAATAAAACGTTGGTGAAAATATTGAGGAAGACAATAAATGAGAACTAAAAGAATTGGGATTCAAAGCTGATCTTTGCTTTATGGGTAGTGAGAATCACTACTAGGAGATCCACTGGTAAGTCACCTTATGAATTAGTATATGGTACCAAGGCATTGTTTCCCACTCAGTTAGTAAGGCCAGTAATATATTTCCTTCAAGATGCTCAAGAGGAACCTAATGCCTTGATTAGAAGAATGAATAAAGTGATGGAATAAAGTGAAAGAAGAAATAAGGTTAGGGACAATTTGGTCACTTATCAAGAGAAAATGAAGTCCATTTTTGACAAGAAAGCAAGAGAAATCATGTTTCAAAATGGAGATATGGTACTAAGATGGGATACAACAAGAGAGGATAAAGGGAAGCATGGAAAATTTGATCCTTTATGGTATGGTCCGTATAAAATCATTGAAGCCAGAGAAAATAACACTTTCAGGTTGGAAAGTCTTGACAGAGAAGCAATAGAACTGCCTGTTAATGGGAAGTATTTGAAACACTATTTCTAGCACTAGAAGCAGCTATTTCATCATTGTACATATCCAGTTTTCTATCATTGTATATTTCTCATCAAGCAATTTTTGACTCCATGCCCGAAGTGAAGCATTGATCTGCAAGTTCTTAGTGTTTTGTGGCAAAAAACACTATCCCCAAGTGGAGCCAGATGTTGTGGATAATCTGCATATCCTTTTAATTTTATATTAAAAATACAAAAAAAAATCTGAGATCGAAATAAAAGAAAATATGTTAAATATGTTAAAGTATTATAGTCCTTTACTTTGGCATAAAAAGGAAATGCTTTTTTTGATGTATTAGAGTTTAATTGTTTTAAACTTTATACAAGTGGATTTTATATCCGAAGATTAAAGGCCGATTAATTTAACTGGCGAAGAGTGTTGATATTAAAAAAATAAACTAGATGACCCAACCCGCGGGCACTAACAGCACGAGAGTTAACGGAAAGGGGTACCCCCGTAGTTGATTGGGTTGACTGTGGAGGCGATGAAGATCAACGGTGGATATCAACTGCGGGGGCACAAGCCAGAGTGTTCAGTCGTACCCCGAGACCCCCCGTAGTGATGTCATATGATAAATGGAGAACAACTATTTTCCATGTCAAATCAGTCCAACAGTTAGGTGACATGTTTCATAGACATTTAACACAAAAATCGCGCCACCTACTTAAGGGTGTTTTTCAAATCGTTTTCAAAATAATTTGCAGTTTATCGTGTTTTGACCTATTGCTTCCTCCTGTCACCTTTCAGTTTTAGTTACCTTGCAAGAGTATTCCGTCAGCACCATTTTTAATCATGGCTAAAAGGTCTTCCTTGTCTGGTTCATGGAGTGACATTCCTGTCATGGATAACGAGAGAGACATTCAAGATACTGCGTCCTCAGTAATTCATCTTCTATTCTATCAACAAGTTGTATTGAACAATGATAATTCCCCTGTCTATTCTGCCATGAAAGCATCCAGGGTCTTTTCTACATGCATCCCGAAGACACATTTATTCCCAAAGTTTATTTATTGGTTGGTTTCCGCATTATATCCCGGAAAGTGTTTCGTAATGAATTCCCAAGGGGAAAATATTCTGCAGGTGTCTACCCAATCAATTTGCCAAGCCTTTTGTTTTCTTGAAGCTGAATCATTAGTTCAATTTTCAAAACATTCACTGGTTACTTACTATGAAAGCCTTGCAGGAGAAGAATTCAATCAGTTTATGTTCCATTTGAAGCCCAATATGAAGTAGTTTCAGCTAGAATGTGGAGAATTTTCTATGGGAGTTTTCAACGAAGACACTCGACACATATTAAGTAGCATTGATAAAATCTTAGGAAAAGAAGATGGTGTTACAGTGGACAAGTCAGACCTAGGAATGTTCGCCATGATGATGAAGCCTAGAACAGTCTTGGATATTCCATCCTTTTTGCAAGAAGTAGTCAACTCACAGTTGATGAGTCTTTCACTGACAGGTTCTTTTAAATTTCCCTCACTGATTGTCTACTTATTTTTATACCAAAATGTTGAAGATTTCATGCAGTTAGGTCTAAATATAATGGATGTAAACAAGCAAAGACAATCAGTTGTATTCGGGACAGATATAATTAGAAGGGAGAAAAATGAAGAGGGGTTATTTGATTATGCTAGTCAGTATATGCCCATTGCATATAAAATTTTGAATGGAGTTCATCCCCCTTTTTTTTTACCCAAAGCCCAGGAATTTCTACATTTAGGAACTAGTTGTAAATTTGGGGATTGGTTTGTGTTTGAAGAATATTCAGAAATAAGGTTGTATGGAGCAATTGTTGAACCTTACAGGCTCCCTTTGTACCAATAAGGCTTTTCGCCTTATAATTTATCAGACAGAGCCTAAATGTTGATAATGTGCACTTTTTCCCTATGAAGAAGAGCCATATGTATAAATTTCCTATGAGTGTTGGACCTTTCATAGTTAATATGAGGCAAGTGTTTGAGGAAGTAACAAAATTGTTGGAGGAAACACATTTGTTACTAGGAGAAAAATGGGCTTATGATCCCCATGGTATAATTTCATAGAGAAGAATTAAGAACAGATACTCAGCTTTCATTCATGAAAGTAGAACTGAGCAGGAAAAGCTGGCCAACAAAGGTGAAATAAGTTCAGTAAATAAAAGCATTCAAACTCCTGTTATAACTGAGAAAACAAATAAAATAAGTAAAGAAGTTGTTATTTACTTGGATGATGAGAAACCAAGAGGTGAGAAAAGGACAAAATTTTCTTAGGATCATCCTCTAATTCACCTAGTTTTTCCTTGCATTTAGGTGAAGAGCAGAATGATCCCTCTTCCCCTGGAGGTCAAGAATCCTCTCATGAATAGGTACCCTTAATCAAACAGGTGTTTTCTCAAATTGAAGAGAGAAATCAGAAAATGAACGCCAGTATGGAGGCCCAAGAAGAACATTAGGTTACTACCAATCAGACAAGGTTATTGATTGTAATGAATCTTGAAAAAGATCAATTTATGATTTCTCTGTCACATCCCACAAGAATGTCAATTGGGTCCTCAAACAATTTTAATACTGTAAATGTGACTGTGGATTTTAAAAAGATTCCACTAATGGTCAAAATGAATTTACATATGTAGACTAGGCAATTGATTGTTAATGATCTCACAAAGACAAATGAAATGGCAGTTAAAGCTGAAAACATGTTAGGGAAAGTTATCAAACAATTGAAGCTGGAAAGGGCCAATTTAAGAGCCTTAAAAATCCAAAATGAAGAGTTGAGAATATTATTATTAAGATTGGTGTAGACCCTAGTGACAAGACTGTTGTGCAGAAATTCTTGCCAAGTGCGGAAGTAGACATATCTACATTAAGGAAGAAATTGAGGTTACCTACTGGTGAACACTTACTGGCTGTAGAGATTTCAGAGGTAGAGAAGGAAAAAGAGAAGTTGTTGCAGCAACTTATGTAGAAGGATGAAGAACTTTCCAAAGTGAAGCAGACTGCAATTTCTTTACAAAATCACATTGGTAATCATAACTGTACTTTTATTTTTCCTACAGGTGATGTAGATCATCAAGCACAAATTATTCAATTAAATACTGAGTTGTAGATGGCTGAAAGAGATAGAAATAAGGCTCAAATAGATTAGGAGACTGCTACAAAATTGATGAAGGTCATAGAAAGTGAAGTAGATAAGTACAAAATGGATTTCAGAAATGCTGAGGCTGAGATCAAGAATCTCAAAGAAATAATGAAAGGTAATGTGTCATTAATACAATCTAAGGATATCATTTGGACTGATATCATCTCATAAATGTAGTCCAATTGGTGCTTCCTGATGATTATTGCACAACAAAAAAGCCCTATTATGGAATGTGAAGAACCGATTATGTCTGACAAGAAGAAAGGGATTAATAGAGCCATTTGGGCTAGAATATTTATTGATTGTATCAATTCAAAATCAGATCAAGAATTAGAGGAGAACGATATGCTGTATAGAATTTTTTATGCAGTGGAAATTAATAAAATCATTATCAGGAATGATCTCAAAAAGGCTGCAGAAAAGAAACTAATAGAAATCAAAGAAGTAGTAAGTGAATTTGATAAATCTTTTGATAAAATGACAAGGGTAGGCCTGCCATCATGTTCGGGAGCTGAAGGGAATCTTCTACCATGGATATCTTATGAAAATTTACTGGTGATGACAAAAAGAAATATTGACAACAGGCATGAGAAGACTCGGGTACTAAAGGGAGAGACAATGGTCAACTTCTTGCAAATACATTTTCAACTCTTGTGGATGGTAAAAACTCTTTTCTCTGAAAGGCCATCTTATGACCGAATTACTGCATTCAGGTTGGAGTATCACAATCTGACACATTCATCCAAGGAAAAGGTAGAAATATGGAAAAAGTGCAGAGCCTAGACTATTGACTTGCCAAAGGGATCAGCAACAAAGAAAGACAAATCAGTTAATCAAGGAAAATAAGCCACTTCATCAGCAATTCCTATAGATTAGGATATTTACTTTATGTTATTTTCTGAAGTCAATGTAATTGTTAAAAGACATTTTCAAGGCATGTAATAGACAGCCTTCAAAGTCATGAAGTAGTTTTGGTAGTTAGAATTGGTTACAGCAGTTCCAAACTGCTTTTTATTTTATTTAATGTAATTTCTAGGAGGAAGGAAGGTTCCGAGTTTTCGACCTCCTGGACAAATATTTTTGTACTCAAAGATTCAATGATTAATGAATGAGTAAGCAAGATTTTGGAAATTTGTTTTTATTGAAATGTATTCCAGTTTTCATTATGTATTTCCTTCTATGAATAAAACAAGGTTATGAGCAGTAGGTCTATTCTTAATTCTGTGTATGAGAGTTAAAAACCTTAATTGGTGCTCCTTTGTTTTAACTATTTCTTTCACATGTTTCTTCCAAAGTTTGGAATGGTATTTTCTGTATAAAGTAGCATATTAGTTTGGACTTCTCCTTACATTTTCCTCTAGTCATTTCATTCAACATTAACAGATGGTAGCATTGCAAAGCATTCATAATATTTGATATTTAAGGGTGTGATTATAAATACTTGAGTGTTAATAAAACAGAGATATAAAGAATTTGTGACATAATTATATAATGTCTTAAACATTGATTCCTTATCATAGCTAAGGGATTGTCTCTTAAGGTACAACATGCTCTACCCTTCAATTTGTGCTTTCATCTCTTCCTCCTACCCATCCTTCTTTTCATATATCATTTTCTTATTTTCTTGTAGGATCACTCGTTTTTCCTATAGCAGAATTTCTTTTCCTATAGCAGGCTCTTTCCTTATCCTTCGATGTCAATGAGTGCTTCTGGTTATTTCAAGGGTGATTCTCTAGTGGTTTCCCTTGTTACATAGTCTATCGAAGCCTTAACTTTTTTCTTTGGGGAGGTGACCTTCTCAATATTGCCCTAATATGGGCCTACCTCCTATTGTTTACTTGGGGACCCCTCAATGGTGATTATAACTTTTCTGGGAGTTTCAAGTCTTTTTTCTCTTATTTTAGTGACTTTTCATGTTTTAAAGTAAAGAGGGGTTTGTGTGGGTATTTTTATCTTGGATTTCACAGGAGTTCCCAAGGTGGCTAAAGTGGTAGCCACCTCATCTCCAATGTCCCTAGGTGATAGACTAGTTTGTTATGGGGATATTTTAGTTTCTATTGGTGTAGTAGTTTGTTTAGGACTTAGGGCCTCCTCTTCTAAATTATCTTCTGTCTCCATTTCTACTTCTTCCTCTACTTCTTTTTCTTCCTCTTTTTCCATTTCTACAGTCTTCTCTACCCATCCTTCTTCCTCTAATCTAGTCTCTCTACCCACAATGTTACATACAGGGGTTTCCGTACGGGTAATTATTTCAGTCCCTATGAGTTCCTCCCTATTCATATCTTAGAGCTTGGACCATGGGATAGGAATTATGAAGTGATTTAGGGAATCTTCCATTATCATCTTAATAAGTCCATGATGGGCTATGTGTTGATGCTTCCCTTCTCCGACTTTTTGGCTCATGCCCCTGATGGAATGGAGGAGGAATTAAGGTACATTCAATATTTGGTCAAGGGGAAACTTTTCTTGGTATCTGAGCAGATGAAATATAGTAAAATGGTAGCAATACACTACACTTAGTCTGCATTCATAGGAATCATACGTATCTTAAGATTTTAAAGGCTACCTCATCACATGGGTAAGGAGAAGTTTCTCTCCTAACCCCATTTTGATCCTGCACACGTCTCTCCTAGGACCTAAGGAAATTCTTCTTTGTAATGGTACTACAGACTCTGTCTTCCATATTCCATTTGATACCTAAGGGTAGTTTGGTTACTTTGCTTATCACTTCAGGATTGGTGGTAATGACTAACCCTCTTATCATAGTTATGGCACTGCCATCTGATTGGGAATTCAAAGCCATAGAAAAATCAAAGGAAAATTCATCATCATATCCTTTTAATAACTCAAATAATCCTAAACACCGATGTCTCCTAATATTTCAGCTATAGGATCATGTAAATGAATCACTATGGTGTTTGTAGGTTCTCTCCTATTGAACTCACCCCCCATATATCATTATTTCCTTTGAGTAGGTGTATGGAAGGTGTTTTTTTATGGCCCTAGTTGTTGAATTAAATGGTAGCAGAGGGACACAAAAACTTATTATCACTCCAACTATAGATATTGATTCTCTGTTTTTGCCACACAAACCCTCCAATTTCACAATTTTCTGACCACAGACTGCACATTTTTAAGAGGAATTGTGTGAAATTATGATGTATAGGTTAGGTAAGGGAAACTTACATTTTAAACCGATGCTCTGAGATGAAGAAGGGGAGTTTTATAAATGAATTAGATATTTATTTTTGCACATATACCTCCGCTTCCCTTTTGTGGCACCCCTTGGCTCTTCTTGTAGTAGTCGAGGTTTTCCTATAGCAGTTACAAGACTTTCTTTAGTAGTTACAGGATTTCCTATAGCATTGTTCCGTAGTAGCATATAGTTGATGGTTCGAATCTCCTATATGGATTTAATTATTTAATCTCTCAAATCAATGTTGGAATGGCCAAATGTGCAAGGGGAAGTGCACTTATGTACCTTTAATGTTATTTTTGAGTTAGCTTGCAGCATTGTGCTCAGTTGTCCCTTGCATGATTTTTCTTCTTTTGGAGCATTGGTACTCAAAGATATCATTCTCTTCTCCCTCATAATCAAAAACCAATCCTAATGACCTTACTTTATCTAATTTGACAACTACACGTTGCATGAATACTTCACAATTCACTTTTTGTTTAACTAGTTGATGGTGGCCAAGATAATTGGCCACCTTGAACTTATTCAAGCTCTCCCCCTTTAACACTCATTAATTTATTCACTTATGCATAAGGAGAGGGTGAGAGAGCTCCATGCTTGAGCGACTGATCTGTAGTAGTTGAAAAATAATTACTTCGATGATCTAACATATTTTTTCAGCAGATGAAAATAATTAGTGGAATGTTGAACTACAACTTTGCATATGCTACACCAGACATTAGGCATTACACTTTTCCCAATGCCTAGTTCATGCTTCAATGGATTCGACATCCCAATGCCCAAATACTCCCTATAAATAGGGCACTAATCCTTATAGTTACCCTCTTCTTTTCACTTGATACACTAGATTTCCAACCTGATATCAGGGCTAACCTCCTTTCCCTTCTTTATATCTTGAAACTCCATATGCAAGCTTGCCAACTGGGATTGAATCTGCTGAAATCCTACGCTAGTATCATTTACCGATGAAGCTTTGAGCTTCATCACAATCTATGCCTCTTCCTCTTGGGTTTCAATATTCTTTTGTGACAAGGACAGTCTGAGATGAGGTAACAATCGAACAATAAACCATTCTTTATGTTGTTCATCAGGGATCTTGAAGCTTAGTTGGCTTTGTAATGTCTTAAATATCTATTCTACCTCCCACACATTCTCAGTAACCAACTTCTTAAATTTTTTGATCTCTATGATACATTGGGACATCAAATTTTGTTTCTTAAACTCAGTGTTCAACACAATCGCTTGTCTCATCTAATGTAGTATTTGCATTCATCATAGTATATTTCATATACCAGGACAACACTGTGTCTTGCAAAGATGTAACCAACTGTGCTTTCTTAATATTTTCATATGTAATATTCTGCAAACTCCATATTAATTCTTCAACAAATCAGAACTGTTTAGGATCATCTAATCCCTTGAACAAATGTATCTTTGGTGGTTGTGCCATGGTGAATGGGGGAGGTGGAGGAATGAAATGGAGGTGGGTGATGATGGGGGTGGAAGGTTTTTGAATCTCTGTAGTGCTCTAATTATTTTCAGATCTCAATGACACATTTCTTCAGGTAGTGGGGTTACTTTCTCCTTCTTTAAACCCAAACAACACACTATATTTAGTTTCAACTTAAGTACTCCAATTTTTCCTAAATTTGTTACCGCTTCAAGTAGCACTAGATTATCTTTCTCCGAACATTAATTTGAGCGCATTCGTAGTAAAACCTTTTCACACAATAGCATTTTAATCTAGAACTTCAGTGAATTTAGGTACTTACCTCGTGGACCTTTGAAAAAGTTGTTATTTGCGTCAATGTAGGATACGAAGGTATCGATCACAAACTCAGTGATAAAACCTCCAAGGATACTATCAATCCAATAATAAAAACCCCTTGTGATATCATTATCATTATTCTTCATTTACTCGATTAGTTTCAAGGTCCACGCAGTAGGCTTATTCTTGAAATGACCCATTTGATAAGCTAGTCTTTATATCCACTTGCACAACTCACTAGGAAACAACGAGAAAACGATTTTGTATTTATTTGTAAAAATATACTTCTATAACCAATCTTCAGTAGATATGCGTGGTTTTAAGTTTTCTTGCAAAAAAAACTCGTGTTATTTTAGATATACCCAGTCTTGAATCTCTTTCTTATATGGATGCCACATCTAGATGTCCCTCATTTAGATCCTGATCCTGGAAACATAACCATTTTTTGGATTAATGGGGCATAGACCACGGTTCAAATATGGCTACGTGAACCAAAAAAAACCCACTGTTACCGACCCTTTCGGAAACGATCTACTTACGCAGACTGAAGTCTCACCCATGGAAATATAGGGGGCTGATAGAACCAGGTTGTTGCATCCATAGCGACAGTGGACTATGGCTTTAGGGATTCAATTCCTTTATATACTTGGCAGAGCTTCATAGAAGATATTTATCAAATATATCTTCGTTGTTCAACACATCTATTAAAGTAACTTACAGGTTTCACAATCTTACTCATTCAAGCATAAAACAATGTAAACAACCCTAAACAGAACTTTGCTATGCAATTATAGATCAAAAACCTTGCTTAGTGTATATAACATAAATTACAAGTAAAGAAAACATATCAACTCAAAAAATTGATTTGTATTCAAAAGTATTTCATTAATGTTTAAATTATTCTCATACAATCACTTTTTTCCTACGCACTCAACTATAGGGGTCTGCGCACTCCACTGCAGACTTCCTAAGATCTGCGTGCACTCAGTTGCAGAAGCCTTTTCTCTAACCCAAAACCACAAACTCAAGCTCAAAACAACATTACATCCAAGTGCATCTCATCAATTCTACTTCTTCATTTTCTTTGACATCTAGCCTAGACTCCTTGTATAGTCTTTTACATTACAATAATATGGTCTCAAAACCATGGGTGGAGTTCAAAGTTCACAAAATATTCCCATCCCTTCACAAAATAAGGAGCTTTGACCCACCCCTAAGACTCAAAATTCACTTCATATTGCGTGCTCCGCTGCTTGATCTATGGGGCCTTTCTCTAAATTTCTTCTTCAAGGGGTACCTTGTGCAACACACATAGAATAAAAAGTCACTAAGGAAGGCCTACCAACTCTTGTTCATCCTATATTGCAGAATATATGGCCAAATGAGAACATAGACCTTTCCTAATGGGTGGGTTATCTTATTGAATGAGGTTGTGAACCAGGGGAATTCATTCAACTGGTTAGATATTTTGGCTCATTACCTGAGAGCCCATGTAGCACAAGCTCAGGATCATCCCAAGGGTGAGTAGAAAAGTTCTACATGTATGCATACTTACTAAATGAAAAATCTGCAACAAATGAGTTTCCTGACATGAACTGGATGTGGGCACCAAGAGAAAATAACATTAATATCTACTGTAAGTTTCTTTTGGATTGCAACCATAGAGGAGTTATGGAAAAACCAACTGATCACTTCATCATCCCGCTATAAAAGTTTATCTTTCAGGAGTACCCACCTTGCATGTCACAAGGAGTGATGGAGGAAATATCAGAGATTTCATATTGTTTTCCCTTATCAGATGATGCATTGATTAGAGTGTTTAGTGGGTAGAAGCCAACAAATATTTTCCAAAGGCATATCACCAAAAAATTCATGCAAGAAGTATCTTACCATCTCACCATAGGGTTGTCAGCAGCAGTGCACAGGATGAGTAAAGCACCATGGCCCATGCTCTCTTTGCATATTGGTTATAAGAGATTAATAATATCAAAGTTGCAAATACCAAAGGGAAAGCCATAGTAAAGTTTGAGTTCGGTACAAAATACTTCAATTTGTATGATCCAAGTGGAATTTAAAAGGATGATTGTGCGACAATCTACTATAACTAGGTCAACAAGGAATTTCAGTGGTTGGAGGGGAAACCATAGAATAATTTCTATAACTCATTCAGACCCCGCAATCTGATTAGTATATCTAGGACTTCATAGGTTACTCCACAGATGACAACAATTTCGGAAGAAACAACAACAAAAGGTAGAAACCTGGTACAAGACAAGGGAAAGAGGAAGGTTTTTAAAATTGAAAATGAGGAACAAAGGTAGAATATGAAAGAAGATCCCATTATTACCAAGAAACTTTGGCAACATAAGTGAAGAGGGAGCAGAGGTTGTAGAGAGTAGAGCAGAGGAAGAGAGAGCAACAAAGCTTAAAGGAAGCTGAGTTGAGAGCACAGAAAGCACAATAAGAACTAATGGAAGAACGACAACTAATATGGAGAGAACATGAGGAGAAGATGATGCATGAAGAAGAACATAGTCAAGAAGCAATAGGAGAAGACACAATTTCTATTGAAGTCGAAGATAAAGAATAGATCCATCCAAAAACAAAGGGAGAGAGTGAACATATGCAAGATCGAAAGCTTGCTCAACAGATTGAAGACTTGATTGAAGTTGCAGATATTGAGTTGGAGCCAAATATAGAGGAAGAAGATTTGGCTCTAATTCCTAGAGCACCACAGGTCACCTTTCAAACTTCACTACCTCGAGCCGCAAAGACATCACTGAGAGAGGAGGGGAAATAGTTCCCCTTGATGATGATATAATAATGGAGTTGTAAAATCTATCGTTTGATGAACTCAATAAGAATATTATACAAGTGTAAATAAATCACTTCCTGGATGATCATGCATCACCTAAATTTAGGAGAGAAAGGGTGATAGTGGCAGAGACCAACAAAAATCCAAATGTTATTATCAAAGCCAACTTGGCCTTCACGGGTGCAACGAGATCAAAAAATCAGTACTTGATGGCCGAGAATAAATAGTTGGTAAAAAATCTACAACCTTCCCAGAAAGAGATTGAACAACTTCGCATAGCAGAGAAGAATGTACCTTCCACATAGGTCTACCTGGAGGAGATAAGAGAAATGATACTTGTTGAAAAATCCACACTTGGAGACACTATGGGGGACCTCTATCAGGATATCGTGACTGTATAAGGAACTTTTTCGCTTCCATGACTTGAAATGGAAAAGCGGAGAGTTTATCAAGATCATTAGGAATTTTGAAGTTTCTATCACTACTATGAATCATTGGAAAATATGATACAAGGGGGCACCGCTTACACTGGTGAAGAAAAGGAAGTTGTAGGCAGAGCTAGAGAAATCAAGAGTTCAAATGTTAATCCAGAACAACAAGTATCTTGCCTCATCATTGGAAATATTCTAGACTCATATATATAGATATGTAAAAGTATGCATTTCATGGTAAGAACCCACATGATCCCATCAGTTGGCAGACTCACCAAGACTTAACCCAAATGACAAGCTGAGTAGGAGATCGATTAGTACTTGGAGGAGATGATGAAGATTCCCACCCAACGAGACTTAGAGTTGCATTAGGGGAATTTTGAGGTCTAAAATGGGCCTCATAAGAAAAATGTACAACAAAAATATACTTTATAACAACCAATAGGATTCAAGATGATGATGTCAACCATGGGGGATGATTCACCATTTTTTAAATAAAAGGGTAAAAATATTAAAAAATAATAAAATAATAAAACTACTTTTCAACTCGTATTTTCAACTTATCTCCCAAAATTTTTACTCAAATTTCGAGCGGGAGTACTCGTTGGATGCGAAATTTAATTCCTCATCCAAGGAGTGCCCATGTTGCATACTTTCGATGAACTCTACTACACGAAAAATGAGAAATACATAAAAAACATGATTGTAATCACGTTTTTTTTTATGTATTTCTCATTTTTCACGTAGTAGGACCCATCGAAAGTATGAAACATGGGTACTCCTTGGATGGGGAATTAAATTTCGCATCCAACGAGTACTCCCGCTCGAAATTTGAGTAAAAAATTTGGGAGATAAGTTGAAAATATGAGTTGAAAAAGTAGTTTTTCCATTTTTCCCTCTAAAATTTGATGATGTCATCAAATCTTATTTGAATTTTTCCACTATTATTTTATAATTTCCTTAGGAGGCCCATTTTAGTCCTCAAAATTCCCCTAATGGAATAGAAATAACACATAGACCTACATCGATGGTATTGTTTGAATGAGGACAATGTTTCTTCGGATTGAGAAAGAGGTTCATACCAGTTCCAAGACATTGTACTCGGATGCTATGGAGGAAAGTGTCTTCTTCTACCATAACACTATCAAGAATTTTGGGGAGACCATCGCATAGTACCAATATTCACATCAATATGTGATTGAGAAGCATCAAGTAGAAGTTGTCGAGCTAGATTTCACCCAAATTCAAGCATCATAGTATTTTTTCTTATTAGGATGTCAAGTTGAATCAACCCTATTTTGTCTTATATGGGTATGAGTGGAAAATGTAATATTATTTTTAATTATTGTAAAAGTGAAATTCCAAGTGTCCTTGTTAGATTATGAAGAGTTATTTGTAATGTAATGATTTATTTTGTAAAGAAGTTGAAGAGTCATGAGGGGAGTCCAAGAGTCACAAAAGGGGCATGTGAAGAGTCGCCCCCCTTTTTTTATAAATATATCCTCATAACTAATATAACATGCTTTTGAGAGCCAAGATTTTGGATAGGATTAGGTTTAGGAAGAGCTTGGGAGTTTTTTTGTGAGCCTTGGCTTCTCTATACCATAGAGGGAGTATACTTCTTTACAGGAGAAGGTGTTGTATAATTCATGTTCCATTATTGGGGAAAGTGGTTGGTCAAATATTGCATGTATGATTGGAACTATCACTTTTTATAAAGCTCACAGTCGGCACACTTTCATGCATATGTTGTGGATGTAGTAGGACTTCTCTTGTTGTATTTTCAATATATGTAATTTAACTTATGAATATGTGTATGAACTATTTCATTTTCATTTCTATGAATCTTGTTGGATGCATGTTGATGTATTAAATTTCCACCTTAATTTGTAGATTATTCCACTTGTTAGTTTGTGTTATGTCATTTTTCTCATGTGTTCCCTCTAGGTTGTGTACTATTACATGCTTCCAAGGGTCACACTTCCCTATTCCTTCTTGTGTTTGAACCATCACGTGTCACACTTGGCTCTCCGCAGGGTCACACACTTTTTCAAAGCAAAGACACCGTGCACCATTCTATGCATTTTGCAAACCAAGGCAGATCATTAACATTCCATTGCTAAGAATCCTACTCCAAATAGTGTAATGTCTAGTTGGAACTTCATATTGGGGAGATCCTTGAATTTTGGTAGGTCGAGCATCGTTAACACAACATTATTCATAAATATACATGGTTTAAACAAATATTCACTTTCACAATCATTTTAGTTTCATGCATATAACATTGGCATGCATAAAAGTATATATGAATATTCATTAATGTGTAAATGTCAATAATATCTATTGTAACAATCCAAAATTTCCAATTCCCATAGTTCACTATTACCAATAGACCAACACGTGAAGTAATTACCATAATATTTTTTTACAACCTGTAATAAGATTCAATTCATGCATATAAGTTTTGACAGTTAGTCATGAAACACCAACTAATTAATGCTAACAACCATGTTAATGCTTCCATGACAAGACTTAATCAACCACTAGCTATTATAGTCAAGTCTCGATACTTAACTCATGGTTTATTTTTAACATCAAAAGGGTTTCTTTTAGCGTACTTTTAAAACACTCTATTTTCCTCTTTAAGGACATTATCATCTTTAATGTTCATGAATTTATTCTTTATAAGTAATGCATTGTAACTGTAGTAATTTTTATTAAATGTATCATTAATATTATCGTATATGTAATGTTGGTAGTAAACTCTCACTTTCACGAGTTATTGTTCAAAATTTTTCATAGGTGTAACATAGGTTTTATTATCTTTTATCCTCATTGAGATTCAAATTTCATGAACATGGTTTTCCAGCATACTGTATTACTTACTACTCTTCAATGTTGTTATAAACATGCATCATGCATCTCATTTCAAAATCAGTCTACTACATATATCGATATGTAGATCATTAGAATATTGGTTGAGCTTATGCCCTCTAGTATCATACGTCGATTTATTTTCTGCTAAGAAACTCTAAAAAGGCATCAGGGCTGCAATCCTCAACTCTGATACAATTTGTAACATCCTCCAGTAACATCGCATGAAAATGCATGGAGTTATTTTTTTTACACATAGCCATGGGTAATTATCAAAATTACTATTCCAAATTCCTCATTAAGCATTAGATATAATATTCATCTTTACATACTGTAAAGGAATAGTCAGTTACATAACCATTAACCAACCATTTTTGTAGCATATTAACATAAATAGTCTAGTGAGATTGTGATTGATACAAAATTGTGTAATTGCATATATTTTTCATTTTAGCCTTGCAATAACCAAACACATCCCGGATTGATAATTAATGTGGGAAAGGGTTAAATAATATCATTCAAACTTGTACACCAACAACATCCATAAAGAAGGAATTGAGTGAAGGTTTTGAAATGAATGATTAGGGCTATGTTCACTCTTATCTTGGTATTGAAGTAAATAAACATCCTAAATTTACATTCCTCTCTCGGATGAATTACATTGGAGATCTATTGAACAAATTTGGGATGGATGAGTGTAATCATATGAGTAATCCAATGGAACAAAACTCGAAGCTCACATCCATTGAAGGAAAAAAATTTGAGGATGAAAGAAATTATAGACAACTTCTAGAAAGTCTCATCTACCTAACTACTACTAGACCTGACATCTCATTTTATGTTGGAAGCCTCACTAGGTTTATGTAAAAGCCTTGTAAGGGATATTGATCCGTATTTTCACTAATTCAATCACCCTTACTTCAATGAACATAATATTTTTCCAGAAACAAGCATGAATTCTTGTTCTTCTATAAACAATTTTCATATGCATATTAAAAAAAAAAAATCTTTATTTTTTCATCAATTCGTCCACAAAACTCCTATGTATTATTTATACATTAATACACATGTATTAAGCATATTTTTACATGAAATTATGCAAATAAATTGTTCTTTTACCCACAACTATACAATATTTACTAAATATATAGCTTATGAACTATGAAAAATATTTACAAGGGAATTCAACGAATTAACTATATATTTTCCCACTGAAATTATAGGACTTTCCAAAAAAAATCATCTTAAAGAAAAAAATGATATAGCCAACCATATCGTAATGAAAATTACTAAGTCAACTTTCAGAGCTTCTATTCACATCACTCCTAGATGAAATGAACCATGAACCATTCATTCCTCAAAGCTTGACCTTGAGGTCAAATTGAAAGGCAAAAAAATCCTTAGCAAGGAAGCTCACAATACCAAACCATTCACTGTGAAACTTCACCAAGGAAGATAGCCCTCAAACTAAACTAGAAATATCCTAAGAAATAAATATGGACATTAGGTTTGGTTTACGTACAATGTTCACATGGTACAATATTCACTAAGGAAGCTCAAAAGAGTCAACCTTTCACTACCAACCTTCACAGATGGCGCAACCAACTCATTTGAAAACTTAAGAAGAAACTTCCCAATGAGTGGTATTCCCTTTTTGTTTTGTACATGTGTCCTTTATAAAATATTTTTATTTTCCTTCTTGGCCCCAGTGTATTCCGAAGAAAACTAAAACTAAATGGTGGCTTCGACTAAACCAAATCATCTTGTAACTAATTTTCACAAAATTGCTAAAGAAAATTTAATATTATTTCACAATATATCAATATGATTTTTACAGCTTTGGGAGGTTACAATTAGATTACTTCCTAATTATTATTAATTATTATCATGTTTAATGTGTTGGAATTAATGGATAATGTAATATTGGAGAAATTTTGTTCTTTAGTTGTGCTTGTATCCTAGTTTAAGAATTAGTTCCTACTTTCTAAGAGTTAGTTCTAACTCTACTATGGATATGTAAACCTATATATTCCTTTTGAATGGTGATAAATGTAGGGAGTTCTACCGGAACCAGTCTTGAGGTGAAGAACCTCACCTATGAGTTCCTCGTTTGATGAATTTAATTTGATTCTTTGGCTTTTTATCATGGTATTAGAGCTTCAGAGTTGAGTGATTTAAAGCGAGAGTTCTTTGTATGGGTGAGCTCCAAAAGGAGGTGCGTTTGACCATATTTGAAGCTTTTTAACTGCGGGAGCAACATGTGAGATATTGATCCGAGTTGGCATCGACAAAGGTGTTATCAATAGATTTGTGTGAGTATCTGCCCAACTGATTGAGAAACAGTGATGTGGATCTATGTGCTGGCTATTGAAGGGTCGATTGGGGGACTGTTGTGTGCTTGTGTGGGGACGGTTGCGTAATATCTATTTGTAGCTCAATGGTATATTATTTGACACACTTATGGTGTTTGAGCTTGATCTGATCGGCGAAGATTTCTTGCACGTAGACCAATGGAGAAGTGGATCTGCGATTATGTTTCTTTTTTATGTGCGCGATGACTATGTTTTCAAGTCAGCTATGTGGGCAACTTCCTAAGCCAGTAGTATTGGCTACTACATCACCTAGAAATTGGATCTCACTAGAGAGAATACTCCCTCCCTCTTGATAAGATCACTTTATTGTTGTGATGCTTCAATCATTTGAGTCTAATTTCAAGCTTCTTTTTTCTTGAAGCATATCTGCTTTATTGAGCTGCTACATGTGGGCCTCTTAAGCCACATATCGTAAGACTATTGGTGTTGGTCAAGATAGACCATTTCTATTAGGTGAGTCTTGTTGGTATTGCAAGAATTAAAGTATTCCAGATATTGAATGGGTGAATTCTGAGTTGCACTCTTCATGTTTGGCATTGTTTTTGTGTTGGCTATTTGACGTTTTGGCCATGTCTCACAACCTTCATAGCATGCGATTTGATCTAGTGTGAAAAGTAGCGACTCGATTGCAAATTATTGTTCCACTTCCATGGTGTCAAGGGACTCCCAATCCGCTTTGAGGGTGTTTCCTATCCTTTGATGTCATTCTACAATAAAAATATGAGTGGAAGAGGAGTAAACCTCCTTTGAGAGAGTTGTGGTGAGCAACTTGTGAATAGATTGTTGGCAAGTGGAGGACTCTGGAAGGTGATTTTCTACTGTTTTTTTCTTCAAGAGGAGTTGAAAGAGCTTGATGGTGTATCGAGTGAAGGTGGAAGAGAAGGAGATCCTGGAAAAAATCCAGTGTTGTGATCTCATGTAGAACCCCTTGTTGTTGCATTTATTAATTGTGAGCACCTTGTTGCCGCATTTGTTGATAGCCACATGTGTTTTAAAAAAAATTACGTATTTGTTGATTGATTGCTGTGAGTTTCTTTGAAATTTTCGTGAAGGCTTGGGAGTTTGAAGGGTGCATGGCTATTTGTTCAAGGCATATGCATAAAATAATTGTGTTTGATTTCAGAAAATGATATTTTTGATAGCAGTGTTCGATCCCATGGAAAAACATGGCGTGACGAGTTTTTCGGTTGAAATTTTGTCATTGTCATCACAATAGCTAAAGAGATTGAGCTAATAAAGTTATTGAGCCAATTGGTTTTTGTGATGGGTGAAAGAGATTGGTGAGCACAATGGATGTGTGAGTCGATATGTGATCAGTTCATGGCAGGAGTTCTAGTGAGTGCGATCAGAATCGTGTTTTTGTCACTTTCTATGTTAGGTACCTATATTACTAGTGTATTCCCTTACTGTTGTTATGGTAGCCCCCTTAATGTAATTTTTGTACCATTGTAGTCCCCATATTGTTATTATTGTGTCCCATTAAACCCCATTATTTTTATTCTTGTCCCCTTACATTATTATTGTTAGGTTGGATAGGATTATATTGTGACCCTATGGACTCTTATATATAGAAAGGAGGTTTTTTCATTTGAATCATTGAATATTTGTTCATTTATGTAATGTAAAGGATGTTTCCTCCTCAAATTGGTTGATTTATAAGGCGTTTATCTCTATTTTCTTCTATTTTTGGAGTTGGTTTCGTAACATTTGGTATCATAGCTTTGGATTCTAGGGTTTCACTTCATCGAATAGGTCATCGTGGGATTTTCACATAACATGTTTTCTGCGAAGGTTCAGAAGCTAAAAAAAACCAATTTGTGAAGAAATCCTCTTAAACGTCTTGTAAAAATTTCATATCTTTCTTCACAATATTTTCGGAGATATGATATGTGGAAGTTAGGGTTTTTGTAGGCTCATGAATTTGATCTCAAAGAGGTGACCTTGGGAAAATCGTCATAACTCTCTCTCTCTAAGAATCAGATTGGAATTTTATAATAAGTGGTCAAAATTAAAGGGACTTTAGTTTACTGTGTATCAATTTCAGAGCCAAAGGAGGAAAAATCGACAGGTGGAATGCCCTACAAGTTCGCTCTAATGAACTAGTCCATATTTAGGTCATTGCGGTAGATTAGGCATAAATTTTCCTTGGAGAATCCAAATTAGGTCAGACCTATGCCATTGGAAATAAGAGTGAGAGGGATTCTAATATACAGAAGATAAAATATTGGGGACCCAAAATAAATCAATTTTAATATTGAGCTCCTGAAAAGAAAGAAAAAGGTGTGTATTTTGTTTTCAAATCGCATAAGTCTTGTTTGAAAAATCAGTTTGAAGTGATTCCAAGGGAATATTGAAGCATAGATATTAGTATTCGGGTCTAAAAATACCCTTAAAAAGAATTCAACACCCATTAAACTCTCAGAAGGTTGTACTTTGACTCATGAAGAGGAAGAAGTGAAAAATGATATATCAAAATTAAAAGACCAATTGTACCAAATTTCTCTCTCACAAAGAGCAGCACAAAATGAAATGGAAGCTTTGAAGAAAGGTGTGGAAGCTAAGATGGATGGTTTGAAGAAAGGCATGGAAGATAATATGGATGGTTTGAAGAAATTCATGGAAGCTAATATGGATGGCTTGAAGAAAGGTGTGCAAGCTAAGATGGATGGTTTGAAGAATGGAATGGAAGCTAATATGGATGACATGGAAGCTAAGATAGATGAAAAAATTAAATCCAACATGGAAGACATGAAGAATGATCTAAAATAAGACATGGAAGGTTTGACAAAGTTGATACAAGAAATTATTCCTAATGGCGAAAAGGTAGTATAGGAAACTCATGATGAGAACAAAATAAATGTTAATCATGATTTCATTGATTATAATGTTGTATTGAAGACCCACCATATTCCAAATATTGATATGAGGAAGTTCGATGGCAAGGATCCCGTAACATTGATACTACAGAAGGATCAATATTTTGATCTCCATAATTTGCAAAACACACAAAAGGTATGCATTGCAACTTTACATTTAGAAAAAAAACATTTGTACGGTATTGATGGTTTTACTCTCGTAATTTTTTTTTCACTTGGTGAATTTTTTTAGGAAATGATAGCACATTACGAAGATATAGGGAGAAACACCTTCTTTAGCCAATTGATAAATCTCAAACAGAAGGGTTCAATGGTGGAGCACATTGAGGACTTCCAAGAATTGAATATAAGGGTAACAGATATTCCAGAGGAACACAAGATTGATGTCTTCTTTGGGAACTTAAACAATAACATCCAACATGAGGTTCGCCTTTGGGAACCTGATTCATTAGAGAAGTAATTCAGGTTGGCATGAAAAATTGAAAGTAAATTTATGGCGACAAGGAAGCCTACCACTCACATCTATAAAGACAGAAGTGTTGATACTCCTACACTTCCACAAACTACAAGGTTGACACCACAAAAATTGGAAGAAAAAAGAGAAAATGGGCTTTAATATAGTTGTGATATCAAATACAATAAAGGTCATAAGTGTGCTAAGAAGAAATTATTTTACATAGATTCTGAAGAGGAGGAAGAAAGTGAACAAGAAACTTCAAAAGAATACGATATACAGAAGGAAGCAACCCTAGAGAAAAAAAAAAGAGTCTAACCATGTCATGTAATGCATTGGTAGGAATTACCACTCCTCAAACTCTCAAGATAGAAGGACATATCAAGAAGAAAAATTTAATAGTGTTGATTGAGTCAAGTAGTACCGATAATTTTATTCATTGCAATGTAGCCAAGGAATTGAATAGCTTCCTATACCCAGCACCAGAGTGTCAAGTCATGGTTGCAAATGGAGGAACTATAAATTTCTTTGGAAAATTCCATAATATCAATATAACCATGGGGAAATATGTATTGAATAGTCTAATACTTTCCATTCTAATGGGAGGTGTCAATGTTGTACTAGGAGTACAATATTTACAATCTTCGGGGACGGTGGATTTTAATTTTCAAGAAATTTTCTTGAAATTTTTTTCAGAAGGAAAGGAAGTTGAATTACGGGGTATCACAGGGAAGCCGAGAAAGATAATAATCTCTAATTTCATGACAAATCTTATGAATAAAGAAAAATAGGCGTAATTTCACAATTATGCTCAGTATAAGTTGCAACATCAAATTCATCTATTCTTCCAGATCTCAAAAACTTCTTCGACAATCATTCCAAGGTGTTTGAAACTCCCATAGGACTCCCACCTATTTTTTATCATGATCATGCTATTCATTTCATTCCAGGAAGCGTTCCTCCAAACATAAAGCCTTACAGATATGTCCAAAAGAGAAAAATTGAATGTATGATCGCTGAAATGTTAGAGGTTGGTATAATTCAACATAGTCAAAGTTATTTCTCTACTCCAATAGTATTTGTGCACAAGAAGGATGGAACATGGCGAATGAGTCTAGATTATAGGGATCTCAATAATATCACTATTAAAGATAAATTTCCCATTCCTCTGACTGATGAATTATTGGAAGAATTACATGGAGCAGTTTATTTTACCAAGTTGGATCTTACTGAAGGTATTCTGAAAACAACATTTTGAACTCATGAGGGTCATTATGAATTTTTGGTCATGCCTTTTGGCCTTACTAATACACCTTCTACATTTCAAGGGTTGATGAATTCCATTTTTAATACCTTCATTAGAAAATTTGAGTTAATATTTTTTGATAATATACTAATCTACAACAGGTCTTGTAACGATCATGTTCAACATGTTGACAGGGTGCTCAAACTATTGGAGGCGAAAACATTATATGAAAAAACCTCCAAATGTTTCTTTGGAGTAAAGGAGGTGGAATATTTGGGTCATATTGTATCTCAAGAGGGTGTTAAGGTAGACCCTAAAAAAATTAATGCCATTAAGGAATGGAAAGTCCCCACAATAGTAAAGCAGTTGTGAGGATTTCTCAGGTTAATAGGGTATTATCACAATTTTTTTAAGAATTATGGGAGAATATCGGCACCTCTAACAACATTATTTAATAAAGATGCATTTTCACATACTACTGAAGAAAATAAGTCCTTTTAACATCTTAAATAGGAAATGTACCTAGCGTCGATGTTAGCTACACCAAACTTCATAAACACATTTATTGTGGAATGTGATGCATCGGGAAATGGAATTGGTGTTGTTTTAATGCAAGAAGAAAGACCCATTCCTTTCGAAAGTCATCCAATAAAACAAAAGTATTTACAGAAAGATATTTTTGAGAAGGAAATGTTGGAAATACTACATGCACTAAAGAAATGGCGACCTTACCTAATGGGAAGACATTTCAAAGTAAAAACTGATAATGATAGTCTTAAATAATTTTTGGAAAAAATAAATATCTTCAGAAGAGAAGCAAAAATGGGTCGCAAATATGTTGGGTTATGAATTTGAAATCATCTTCAAAAAAGGGAAGCTAAATGTTATTCCAGATGCACTCTCAACAAAAGGAAGAGGAGGTGGAAGAATTTTTTGTGTCATTTCTATTATCGAACTGGATTGGATAACTCAAGCAAGGGAGGAATGGAAGAATGGTGAAAAAGTGGACACTCATTCAAAAGTTTCATCAAGATCCCAATACATCTAATACATTTAGTTGTAAAAATGATTCTTTATGGTACAAATATCACTTATATCTTTGTAAGAATTCCCAACTAAAATAAAAGATTATTTTGGAATTGCACACCTCTCCCGTAGGATGACACTCGGGATTTTTAAAAACTTACCACAGGGTGAAGAAAGAATTCATTTGGGATGGAATTAAATCTAACATTCAATTTTTTTTTTGTTTTTGCAGAATTTTTGGTTTTCTAGCAAAGTAAAGTTAAGACAAGATATATCCTGGGTCTACTACAACCTTTACCCATTCGAAGTCAACGTTGGGAGGAGGTTTCAATGGATTTGATCACATATTTACTGAATATTGAAGGGAAGAGTGTGAACATGGTGGTAGTTGATAAAATTACCATGTATGCACACTTTTGTGCATTATGTCATCCATTTAAAGAAATTACAATTGCTATTTCATTTATGGAAACAATTAGCTACATGGAAACCCAAAGATTATTGTAAGCAATAGAGATCCCATTTTCACTGGAAATTTTTAGACAAAAATATTTTATTGTTTGGGTACTCAAATAGCCCATATCTCATCTTATCATCCTCAATCAGATGGGAAAACTGAGATAGTGAAAAAATGTTTGGAAGGATATCTTTTTTATTTTGTATCTGATAAAAAAACACAATGGGTTAAGTGGTTACATATGGCTGAATGGTGGAATAACACTTCCTTCCATACTAAAACAAAAATGACCCCATTTATGAAACTTTATGGATATCATCCGCTGTCCATCACATAATATTTAAGAGTAAATTATAAGGTTCAAGCAGTCGAAGATCACATCGAGCATCAACAAAAATTTCTCCAAATCTTAAAGGATAACATAAATTTAGCACAAAATTGAATGAAACAACAGGAAAATCAACATCACAACGAGATAATTTTTGATGTATGAGACTGGGTATTTTTATGACTAAAACAATACAAACAAATGTCCCTCAATCAAGCTAAGAAGGATAATAAAATATCACCAAAATAATATATTGGTCCTGACAAGGTGTTGCAAAATATTGGTACTATGGCATACAAATTAGAGCTTCCTCCTTCTTCTCGAGTGCACCTAGTTTTCCATGTTTCATGCTTAAACAAGGTTATAGGTGACAAACCTCAAGTTCAAACAATATTGCCAGAACTTGATGAGGAAGGAAAAATCATATGGGAACCAGAATCATTCATGGAAACAAGAACTCAACAGTGACAAAATATTTCAATTTCAAAGTATCTCATAATGTGGAAGAACTTACCCACTGAAGATTCCACATGGGAGGATGAAAACTTTATACAGAAGCATCCAGAGCTACTTAAGAGTTGAGGATAACAATTTTTTGAAGGAGAGGGGCATGTTAGGTCCCTATATTACTAGTGTAGTCCATTATTGTTGCTAGTGTATCCCCCTTATTATTATTGTTGTACCTATTTAGTCCCCATATTGTTATTATTGTGCCCCTTAAAACCCCACTATTGTTATTATTGTGCCTTTACATTATTATTTTTAGGTCAGCTAGGATTATATTGTGACCCCATGGATTCCTATATATAGAAAGGAGGTTTTTTCATTTGAATAATCAAAGAATCATTCATTTATGTAATGCAAAGGATGTTTCCCCCTCGAAGTGGTTGATTTATAAGGCGTTTATCTCTCTTTTCTTCTATTTTTGGACTTGGTTTCATAACATTCTACAAAATATTTGTGGCAAACATATGAGCCTTGAAGTAATAAAAATTTTCTTGAGATAATACTGACCGATAATTGATTTTCATCCCACATTAATTCAAAGACCAAAATTATTTCCATAGATACCACCTATGGAATGTGTTGGTAGTTGCATTGAATTTACACATCATTCATGTGGTTTGCGGTGGAAGGATGAGTATTCCACTCACTTGGGAGATTCATCTAGATGATGCAACTTGAACTTGATATGATATTCCGAACCCCATCTCATTATATAATTTTATATAATAACTGTATCCCATACCCATTGCAGGAGGGGATGATTTTTTGAAAGCCATTTCTAGTCATCGACTTGAGTTGGAGGTTCTGCCTATTTTCTATTGAAGTGTTTCGTTCAAAGCCACGAGGAACATCAATGAGCATTTATGGGTGAACAAAAGAGACTCAAAAATTCTCGAAGAAAACTAAAACATATGAGGAGAAAGCATCAAGAGATAGCTGCGATATATTTTTTAGGTGAATTTGGTGAAGAGTTTCAGGTTGACATTGATGGACTGGTAGCTGATCAGGTCAAGGATAATAATTCAGATTTGGAATTTTATGAAATCATTAAGAGGTTAATGGCATATCTACCCTATTTTTCAAGCATGAATTATGGAAGTTGGGCATGTGAAATGAAAAAAATATTGTGGAACATAGATTTATCAAATTATGTTGAAGATGACTTTGTTAAATCAAACTACGATATGAGTATAGATGCCTAAACATTACACCTTATAACAATTGCATCAGATGAAAGCATCTTATTGAATATACTAATCAATATGGTGAGATTCAGAGTGAAAAGTACTATGGTATATTTTAGAAATTAAGTACATTTTGAATGAGGATGAAAATTATTAATGTATTACTCTTAAAAATGATGATTGTGCTTTCAGCCTCATAAATTATTATGAAACTAAAGATGGCAACATTGAATATGAAATGATGGATGATGAATGTGTTCCTGTAGTTGAAATTGAACCACGTGATGATCAAGAAACAACCATTTTTATATAATCTCAAATGTTTTATGAAGAAACCTTCCCTGATGCAAAGACCTTTGAAGTAAAATTTGATGAGAGCTATGTATCTCATGACAAGTGGATCAATTTGTGTGTGAAAAGCATCTTATTGATGAGTTGTTGTTTTGTGAGAAAGAAAGCCTATCTCAATTTGCAGATCAAATGTAGGGAAACATGTTTGCAACAACAAAATTTATTAAAGAGGTTGAATACATAAATCAACAAACTATGTCGATAGAGAAAGATGAAGAAATGAAAGATATCTTAAAGGAGCGGGATGACAAGAACCAATATGGTTCCATTTATGAATATAATTTTTTTTTAAGTGTGCAGATATTGCAAGCCAGAAAGAAGCAATTGAAAATATTAAGGAAAAGTATAAGTCCCAAGATCCTGTAGCATTGAATTCAAAGAATGTTAGCATACAATCGAGATCAAGAAAGAGGAGACTAAGAGTTCAAGTGTTCCACCTTTCACTAGTACAAAATGGCTAATTAGTTACTAAAAAAACGACTAAAATTTGCATATAAACGACTATTTTTCGGTCGGTGACCAATAGTAGCTAATTTACAGTATCTTATAACGCGACCAACTTTTGGTCATTTTTATCTTAGTCATTAATTGGTTATCTCAAATTTGTTGTCTAGTTGTATATTTGGTCATTAATTTGGCCATTAATTTAGTCACTGATTTAGTCATTAATTTAGTCATTGATTTGATCATTGATTTGTTCATTTATTTGGTCATTGATTTAATCTTTTATTTGGTTTAATTGTCACAATTAATGACCAAAGAAATATGACTAAATGTTGGTCATGTTATAAGATATTGTAAATTAGCTACTAATAGTCATATATATGCAAAATTTAGTCATTATTTGAAACCAATTAATGACCGAAGAAATATGAGTAAATTTTAGTCGTGTTATAAGATACTGTAAATTAGCTACTAATAGTCGCATATATGCAAAATTTAGTCGTCATTTGTAGTCACAAATTTATCATTTGCAATAGCCATTTATTCATTATATAAATGGTTAATTTAGTAGTTTATATTCATTTCATTTACTTTTATTAATAATCATTATAAATGACTAATTTAGTCGTATATTCATTTTCTTTGTGTTCATCATTAATCAATATAAACTACTAATTTAGTAGTTTTAAATTGATTTTGTGTTCATTATTAATCAACATAAATTAATTTGTATGATTTAAAAAAAATCATACAATGTGCATGTTCATATAATATGAAAACACAAAGTCACATATTTTAATTACAATACTAAACAATATCATGTGCAACTATAAATAATTTCAACCACAAATTATATTATATGAAATGTTAAAGTATTACAATATGATTTTCCAACTTATTATTGGTTGGACTACAATTTACACATGAAATGGTGTTTCATCACTTCAAAACATTATCGTTGTGTTTTCAAGGCATTGCAGGTGAATTCACCATCTCTGAATACTTGACCATCATTCTTTATATGTGTCGTATGCGGGATATTAGAGTATCACCAGACCAATTCTCCTCTCTCTTTTTGTATTTGTCGCTCCAATTTTATTGCTCCCCTCTTTTTTCAATTCATGCTTCTTACCATCAATACTGAGTTCATTTTCTGAAAACAAAATAAGATACAATGCAGAATGTAAAACATGAAAGACAATGAACACCATAATATAAACTAAATTAGACTATAAATAGTTTATACGACATATACCTCAACATTAGCAATGTCAAAGCCATTTTTCCTCATACAAGTAAGAAAATCAAAAAAAAAATCTTCATTGGAGCGATAATTGCCACTATAATGTGGCCAGATAAGCTGTATAAAGAAAACAAATAAAATATCACCATATATAGAAAAGAACATCTTAGTAAATTAGTATTCAACTTTCAAGGAAAGCTTAAGAACAATTATGTCAACTAAGTTATATGCTAAAAAGCTCAAGCTGTGGATAACTTGTGAAAACAAATAATCTGAAGTGTGATGTTTAATCCTTTTCATTTTATTCACAACAACATTTCATTTTCTAACACATGAACTTAGTCAAGTATATAAACAACATGTACCTTAGTCAAATAACAACATGAAAGTAACTTTTTCTGATATTCATGAAAATATTTTAACACAAAATAGATATAAGGACTCAAATCAATATAGTGTAATACTAATTTCATCTTCAAGTTTTGGTTGTTGTTTAAATGGACATGGTACTAAGTATTTTCAATTTCATAGTTAAAAGCCAAAACAAAATGAAAAGAAACGTCCAAAATACAATCAAACAATAAAGAGAGGATATCATGGAATGGAAATTGCAATTATAAAAAAATTGTTTACCTGTCCATCTATGTCGTGTCTCGCATTCCTAAGACATTTTCTTTCCCAAAATAACCATGAAAGTGAAATAATCGCAACATTAAAAACCATAGGAATTCCCACTAGAAACATTTCCAAAGTTGATGAATAAGGTGTCTAAGCGATCTCTAACAATGAATGAACCATATCCAAGACGTGATATGCATCGTCTCCCCGTCCTTTTTCCAATCACATTTCCTATAACTTTCCCACAGCAGAGTCAAGTAACAATCAAACAAATACATTTACATTTGTTTTTATCTTTTATATCTATAAAATTTGAATCTGATTTTTTCATATTTAAAGCCTTCTTGACATATGAGAAAGTATCAATCAAATAAGACATAAAAAAAATCAACCTCAATGAAGTCCTCAGACAATTTGTACAATATCAATATTTTTCTTGTTGTGATATCTTGGGTATAAAAAATAACATATCTAAAAAAGAAAAATGCATATATTACTTATGGTCAAACTTTGTATATGGTGTATTCTTAAGCATTTTTTTAAGATGTTCCTCCGCCTTCACCAAAGTGAATTGTAGTTTCGTTAACTATGTATCCTTTCATTCAACATCAATTTCTGCAAGATAATGTCACACATTATTCTTTCCCATTTCTCAACAATATATATGATAAATTAAAAGTCACATAATACTAAGAACAAACCCTTTTCTAACCAAAACAAACAAACAAACGGTGTCTCTAATAAAACTTCATTATAATACTAGAAAATGAAAAAAGAGTGGGCCATTTTTGTTGTTTGACTTTGCCTGTTTTTGTCATGAAATTGCTCGAGCTTCAAGAACCAACAAATGTGAGGGAAATCGTAAATGTGAAAAAAATTATGTTGATCTAATTTGTAGACTTCTTCAAAATTATGTGAATGATGCCATTTTCGGATGTGGTAAATCTCATAATAAGAAATGGCATGTATTCTAATAAATTACATTGCTATAAATACCATGGGCCTCTACGAGTTATAGGTCCTCAGTATGTTAATCTTGATGATGAAAGAGAGATGGCAATGATAAGTATGGGTGGTCCTAGTTTGTATGGTGGATATCTTCAAACCAAGGTCGCCATCTCGATGAACCTAGGTTCTAACATGGTAAACCTGGATCTGGTCTTCACCCAATTTCATTCCATCATACATTTTCAGGACTCAAGAGGACATAATGGTCCTTCATCTTATAATAGGGTTGCTTTTGAGGTTATAAATAAATCTTATCAAAATCAAATGGATTTTTGGGCTCCAAGAGATATGGATAAGTTAAATGATAACAATTATATGTTTTTTTCCTAAGATTCAAATGTAGGGATACATTTTGTGGATTTTACTAATAAATAGAATGAGAGAAATAATCCACGAGGAGAATCTACTAGTCATTGTGATTAGGGAAATACTCGGAAATAATAATACTATTTAGGTTCAAATCAAAGATGGTGTTGATTCTTGTAGCTTCTCAATTGTTGGTAATTTTTAAGGTAGGAATTTCAGTTCTTCAAAGGCAGGGTCCTTCAACATAATTGCATCTACCTTGGTCATATCACCCAAAAGAAAAACATAATCAACAAAGAGTAAATATGTCAAGTCTAGGGAAAATCCTATTTGTATAGCTGTCAAGCTTATAGTTCTTTTTGACTATGTTATAACTCTGTTGAGACCACCTACTCTATAGTAAAAAATGGCAGAGGAGCCATTCGTCATAGCGACCCATGGTCTATTGTAGACATGATAGAAGAATAGGCTGAGCCATTAATTATAATTCTAGTTAACCAATTGCACATTGAACCCTATATGGATGAGTAGCCTAAATAAATCCAATTTTCTCTATCATATGCCTTGGAAAGACAAACTAACATTTGTTGTAATTTTTTGGTTTCATGTTATAAATTCCTTCTTAGGAAACTCCTATTCTGTAATGGATTTGTTTCCCAAGAAGGATGCAAAATTGTTCTAATGACATGGAATCATCTTAGTCGATTTGTTTCCCAAGAAGGATGGAAAATTGTTCTCTTGAACCTTATAAGAATTATATAAATCTCAGTGGGAGCTGCAGCATTTGGCTTACTAGAAAAATCCTTCTTTTTCTTCTTCTTGTTGACAACTACTACCTTGGCAGCATCACCAATATTTGCAACATTATTCTTCGCAGAAACATTGGAAGATATTTTATTCTCCTTTTTTGTCAATCTAGCTACTAAATCCTTCTTTCCTTCACTTTCAACAAGCAAATATGACACCTGAAGTTAAGTAGACATTTCACAAATATCACTATTAGTGGTGGATACTTTATCCTTATCTTCTATGTCAAATGCCTTCACATTGGCAGTTGAACCTTCCCCAAGTACTTTAGCACTGTCATGGTTAACCCTACCTTTGTTTCTATATCCAAAATATTGTTTGCAGTCAACAACTTTGTTACCAGATAGAAAACCTGGTTTTTCCTCCAAAATAGCCATATTAGCTTTAGGGACAACTGTTGTATCTTCTAATTGTAATTCCCATTCAGACACCTTGCCTGTATTTGTTATTGACTGCTCAGATACAACTAACACTTCACCCTTTTTCCCTTTGAGCAGATTTTTATCAACACCCATTGTGCCATTGTTATGTGTAGCCAGTTCAGATGCCAACGTACTCTCATTCATTCCATTGATTTTTTTCTCCCAAGCATGCAAACTAGATTTTTATTTTCCAATGACAGAATTGGAAAAATGAGTTAGCTCTTTGTTTATGCCAGCATCAAGTGAACTTGACAACTCAGATGGGGAATCAAAAACCACAATAATCCCATGCCCAGGATGGAGAAAATTTCCAAGATCTTGCTTCTCTCCAATTACAGAATTAACAAAATTATTTTTGCAGCTTTGTCTAGCATTATCGCTTGTTGATTAAAATTGTTTATTCTTCACATTTCTAAGTTTTGAATGGCTAGACCACGGTCACCTCCAAAAATTCCCTTTAGGGTTCTATAAACTGAAGATAAGGGAAAGGATTGTGTTAAAAATCTTTTAGCATCCAAGTAGAATGAATTCATAATAGTAGAAAAGACGGTGATCTACCCATCAATTGAAGAACACTGACGTTGCTTTCATAGAAACTATACTCCCCTAGTGAACCCAACCACACCATGACTTCAGTTTGGGTGGAGAATGTCAAGAAATTAAGCCTAGTCATAATCAACACTTAGAATAAAGAGGTAATCGATGTGACTATCATAGCAAGATACTAGAGCTTATGGTGTATGAAGGTAACCACCGCCCTGATGAGCAAAGATAAGAACCTTTGATCAAGGTATCTAAGAAGACAAAAATTTAGGCCTATAATTATTGAAGAGGAAAATTCATCCTAAGTCATTGTGTTCACTAAATTTGAAATTTAAAACTTGAATTTAGACATACCTTAAAGTTGCAAGCAAACTTTGTCAACTGTTTATACAAATGCGTCATGTCTTAAAGGGATCCACAATGGTTGCTACTTAATGGACTCCAATGAATGATTATATAATTCTAACATTATAGTTAAATTCAAAGACAAACATGAACCAAGTTACTCATATTCTATCTACACAAAAATATTGTAAGAAATAGAGCAATGAAAGAAGTTCCCCTTTGTCTCTACATCACATAAGAAGCATCACTTGCAAATCCATTTTCCCCTTTAAATATGGAAATTCACCTCCATCCTCCAGTAGTGAAAACATACCCACTATTGTCAATAAGAGAAGTGTAAAGCTTGTGCATCAAAGGGTCAAACTTGTGTAAGCATAACTAGTGTTATCCAAGAGCAACATTGTGCTTGTGCATACAAAGGAAGTTGGAGGTAGCCAAGCTAAATAATGAATAACTTAGAGATCTAGAGAACATAACATAGCATAGGAGAAGCCCATGACATTAAACTCAAGAGTTGAGATCAATTGTTTGTGGATTTGTGTCCTTACCAATATGCAATGAAAACACATTCAACACAGTACCCATATTATTGGTAGATATGCCACCCATGGAGTTATATGAAAAATTTATAGTCATGCATAGTCAAAATGGTGGGAATTGAACTCAAGGAAAACTACTTATGGATATGCGACCTTAAACACAATGTCAAACCAAGGCCTTCAACAGGAGACCCACATCATATGTAATATACTCAAAAACACAAAAAATTTAATAATGTCATTGCTAGAACATGAGACTAGGTTTAAATTAAGAACGCTTGTCTTCAACAATTTTCCTACAACCACATTTCAATGCCATTTTCCTTAACTTAAACCCTAACGGTAGGAAAATTTATATCCACCACTAAAACTGGCAGAGGTAAACTGCATTCAATCGAATAGGCCACTGGCAACAGTGACAACAATAAAAGCAGTATTATATTTTCATCAATATTCCAACCTATAAATATAGATGTGGATACTCAACCTCGAAAACAAGGCTCCTGCACCACTTTTATGTGGAGAAACCATCAGGTCAATGCTTTTGGTATACAAATTGACAAGGACCTCCAAGGCTTAAAGTGACTCCACCATGAATATTTGGATGCATTCCATTTGTTGTTTGTGGTCCAATTTGCACATATTTCCCATGTAAAAGTGTTGCTAGACCTTCAACCCCTACTATTACATTTCCAAAACTTGCGACTGGAAAAGAAGTCATGGCTACAAAATGCACATTTTCTCTGAGTAATTGCAGGATGATAATCTACAAGAGAGGCAAATTGAGGAACACTTGAAGGTAATGGTTACCAAACCCAGTGTCTAGGACCAGTGATAATGGATGGAACATGACCAATTGAGGAGGGGGTTTTGGGGAATTTTTGCATTACACCACCAATCCTTAGATGAGGAGGCCCATGAGGGTGCTGATTATTATCTCTATTCATTCTTACACTCCCTAAATTATTACAAATAGAGGCACCAGAATTTTCTCTTGCACTGAAATGAATATCATGTGTTGGTCTTTGTAAATGTACCGATGGACCTCTATTAATATTTCTAACTATATTTGGAGCCACAATTGCACCAATATGATTTTCCTCCCTAATTTATGTTGTAGAAGAAATGGAGAAAATTCTGGCAATGGAAGTTGGATGAAGTAATGCACCAATGTGCATAGTGGGTATACACAAACTGTTTCAGGAAGAGGGCATACACAAGATTTTGGGATACAGGACAATTCTTTATTACCCTGAGATGGATGGGATTACTTCCATTATTTGGATGATCATTTGACAGAAAAAAAAACCAAATGTCCATGAGTTCAAAACTACTTTGATTTCCCTGAAGTCAACAAATTTGATATCTAGTCTCTCGAAAGATGTCGAAGTAAATGCAAAGGACCTGATGACTCATGTATAATAAAAATATATAACAGTATTGACTCAGCTATAATAACAGTATATAACAGTATTGACTCAGCTATAATAACAATATTGTCCAAGGAAGGAAATTGTAGAATTATAAACCTTAGTAAAAATTTCCCTAGGATATTACATGAGATATCCATAATAAAAATCTCCATCGACAACACCACAGATTTCAGCGCCTGCCTACTTATAAATTGATGAAAGCATCAATACTTTTATGACAATTCTTGTCATATACATAAAGAAAACCTGTAGAGAATTTTCTTGAATGGGAATTGAATAAAGAATATTTTACTTACCAGATTAGGGACTGAAACCATTCCTGCAAGGCTGCAATTGTGGCAGTTTATCAAATATATTTTGAGTTTTGGCCTTCATTTTTGAATAGTTTTTGAAGTGAGATCTTGGGCAATATTGTTTGGGACATTCTCAAATGGAGAAGTGTCCATGGGAGTCGGAGTTTGTGAGACAACGTCAAATGAAATGAATAAAGAGGAGAAACCAAAGAAGGGGAGTTACTTTGTTTTAATTCATTTTCTGTTGATATTGGAAGGTTAAGTTTTGAACAATTTTTGAAGTGAGGTCTTGGGAAATATTTTTTGGGGAATGTTCAATTGGATAAATGTCCATGGGAGTTAGAGTTTGTGAGACAACATCAAATGAAATGAATAAAGAGGAGCAACCAAAGAAGGGGATTTATTTTGTTTTAATTCATTTTCTGTTGATATTGGAAGGTGATCTCATCTCAAGGAACCAACTCGATCAATAGCAAGTTAGTTACTACCGTGACAGGAGATAAGAGCAGGCTGGAAATAAAAATGAAAGAAAAATGCACAATAAGAAAATTCTCAAGGGATGATGCATGCACAAGCTCCAAACAGTTATATACAAGTTCAGATGACATTTGCAGAAATGATCCAACAAATTAATATAAACTAGGTGCCTCAACTTGGAAAAAGCGCATTTAATGTGTCTGTAAAATATTAATATCCTAAGTCCAACTATGAACTAGAAACACTGATTAGGGAAAACACTGTCAGCTGGTGAAGCTAGAGGCTTGTAGTTTTCGCATTGTACTCCATTTGCAACAATAGAAGATAATGTTAGGATTATAAATAAACCAATTCCATTTAAAATATGGGCTATTGAAACCTCACCAAGACCCTTTCAACATTGATCAACCCATCATGTTGTCCAAATGATTGTTGGAACTAGACATAGCAGAGGAATGGGGGTATCCGAAAGAAGACATCCCAGAATCACAAGAAGATCAATTCTTAGCTTCTAACCCTAGCATCACTGTAAATAGTGAGCAATCCAACACTACAATAAGATGGATCTTTGTCAATGATGAGGCATCTATGTCATATTTCAGAGAAATTCAAGTAAGAAATGATTTCCATAAAGACCACTACACAAATTTAGAAGCACTTGATGATGAAGGCCCTGATTTCCACTTTTTCACTAGTGTATAGACCACCTACAATGCTCAGACTAATGATATGGATGTGTAAAATTTTTCTCACTTTTGACTAGAAGAAAAATCAGGCAGCAGATATGATGAAGCCCTAAACACATCCAATCATAATCTATTTGGAGATGCATTGAAACTTGAACATGCTTCTTAGGTTAGAGAAGTGTATTTTGAACAACAGGAAGTGATATAAGATGAGATAAGATTATTTTATATATCCAATGAATGACAATAAATAGGTCAATGGGCCTAAAATATACATTTAGTACGAGTACAATGTGGGAGTGCAAACACAACTCCTAGAAAATGCCAAAGCTAAATCTAGGGTAAAATGAACAAAGAAGAATACAATAATAGGACATCCTCATAAACATGTATATAAACCGATCATGTAGAAGTCTAAGTGAGGGTAATAAAGCTATGGGCATTCATGGAAACACATTTGGCATCTCAAAACTACATTCTGAGTTTGAGCAAAACAAAAATATAACACCTACGTTGCATTTTGATGTCGATGATGAGTGTGGTAGAGATAAAGAGAGGTACGTTCCTATGACATATTGTGATGTGAAAACAGTGGGATGCTTCAGTCTAGCCATTACTCATTTTGAGGCAGTGTTAATGACCACCCTATTAAAGAAGACAAATAAAAGTTTCCAACAAGTTTTTCGGCCTGCTTAGTTGGCTTGCTACACTTGGACAGGGATATGCTACACTTCTCTTGATTTGATTCCCCCCTTGAAAACAATCCATATTTCCAAATGATTGATAGTGTGAGAAAATCTCTTGAATGCAGAGGAGGAATATCAGCAAGAGGGTAGGAAACAACTTTCTACCACTCTTGCAATCACCCTAGAAGACTTGCATGTGATGACATGGGTATCATGCCATGCCTTTTTTCTACACTGGAAAATGGAAATTCAACCAACATATGACAAAATCCTGAGCGCAGATGGAGATAATGGACTGGACTGTAGTTCTAGTTATCCTGATAATGAGAGTAATAAGTCACTCATTAATGAACGGAAATCCTGAAGGTCCCTTAAGGTTGAAGAGACCAACACTCCTATCTCTTATTTTGAATATGGTGAAAACTTTGGCACCCATAATTATGTGCATATCCAATCAGCATTGCCTATTAAATTTGAACAAAACAATGCAAGATCTGATATTTTTTCCTTTGACAGTCATCATACATGTGACATGGACTCTGATGAGAAATAAAAGAAGGCTATTCATATCATCATGCCGTTTTGTGAACCATATGAGAAAAAGGTAGAAAGGTGCATTCCATTTTTTGAAGGCATCCTTATTGAAGATGAATAGTCTTGTCATATTGAAAGAACAAACCAATATCTAGGAAAACAAGAGGACTTATGCAAACCCATAATTGATTAACTACACAATGAGAAAAATCATTTCCAGGTTTGTATCTTATTTTTCATAGGTATGATAATTCACCTTCAAAGGAGTTTCTTCTCCTAACTATAAATTATATTTGGGTAACTTTAATTTCTCATATAAAAAAACCCCTTGTCTGCAACACTGATTTTCATGGGCAGCATAAAATTGTTCCTATGTTTGATTCAGAAACGTTGGAACTTATGAAATTGAGGATAACGATGGATCTGTGGCTTGAAGCAGTCAAGTATTAGCTCCCCTCGGATTTCCTTAAATAATGTCTTCCAAAACATGATGCTATATTTATCAATACCATACCGATCCAAGAGTATTCCCATCTTGAATATGGGATCCTAAAGCTCGCTAAAAAGATCCCAACAAAATGCCCTAATCTAAGCCTAATTTATTTGAATGTTTCATTCATGAAGATGGGGTCAGCCAAATTACTAAGAGAAAGACCATGTGGATCAATTACTCATGTCGAAATGATGGTATATTGGATTAGGTGTGGGTTGCACTTGCATTTGAAAGAGTGAACACAACATGGATAAAGAAAATTGAATACACTAGGAACCTCAACTATGGGGTTCTAATAACATGGCCAAAAATCCAAAATTCACAAAGTACAATTTAATGAGCATTGATTAGTCAAAAGTACAATGCGGATCAACAACTCGTGTTGAAATGATGGTATATTGAACTAGGCGAGGGTTGCAATGACATTGGAAAGAGTGAACACAACATGAATAAAGAGTCACATGGAGAAGGAATACAAGGAATCACAGTCTTGGTTGCACGTATAGGGATGGTCAAACAAGCAAGTAGAAGCATTTGGGACACCATAAAAATTGGCAACTCATTTTTTCTGAGACATCCAAAAGCGCATTTTTTTATAGGGAAAAACTTAAAATCCTCCTTTTGGAAAATGCATCCTTGACATTAGGGAAAAGTTTCCATCTACATTTCCCATAGAGATATGTAGAGAAATGTTTCTTGAATTGTCCAAAAAAATGGAAAACTAAAAAACCCTTTTGGGAAAATGCATTTCCCTCTATGTTTCAGAGCATTTCCCAAAAGTGATATGTGGAAAAATGTTTCTTGGAGCATTGTACAAGAAAAAGACACCTTGGGAATATGGGAAACATGGAGGTGCCCCCTCCCACCCTAAGGGACACATCCCCATAGAACAGTGGTTTTTTCATTCATTTAGTGGCATTTTTGAGTCATCACTGCTCATTTGTTTATGAATACAAAGTTTATCATATACTGCTATGTTAAATGATAAGCATGCGTCAAAGCCCTATAACAAGAGGAGCTACTTCAGATAGAATCAAGGCCAAGGCCTGACAATTGGGACTAAACTTTCATAGTTGCAATATAAGCATGTGGACAACAACACAGTGGAAATTCATTATAATACAACGACCTTACAAAACCATATTTTCTTGATGGTCATAGAGACTTTGGTATTTCACTTGCACTGAGCATAGAATGTACTTTCATCTATTGGTAAATTACATCTATAAGACCTCATTTACATATAATTCCAAAAGTCTTCCTTGGAAATATTACTTTTATTTTAACAATCAAAGAACTTCTCTAACAATTATTGTTGACTAGTGTAAAAGCATAGCTCTGAAAGAATGGAAAGGTGTTATGGACTATATCTAACATGAAGAAATCAAGAACGAAATAAGTAGGAAGTGATGTTAGCCTAAATCATGGTGTAAACTAACCATTATTAAACTTTTTCCACTTCATACCGTCACACTAGTGTGTTTGTAGCAAAAAAAATGGTATTGCTGAAAGTATAACTACGACAATGTAAAAGAAAATATCCACAGTGAAAAATTTTCAGTTTGAACCAGAGATATGAACTTAAAACACATTTTGGATAAGAGAGTACATACTTGTTCAAATGTTGAGCAAAATTCCAAAAACTGCAATGCTGATCTAACATCATTTGATGAAAATTCTATGACTGCAATAAACTGCATTGGATTCCTTTGAGACAAAATTCAAGGATTTGGATGTGCAGGAATTTACCTCAGAAATAACTTGAAACTTGAGTAAATTAGCAAACAGAAGCAAAGCCTATAGCCTTACCTGCATGGACAAGAATTAGAGTAGGAGAAAAACCTTTCTTTTTCCTGCAACAATGAATTCAACAACTTTATTTCTGTAAATCTCAAACAATGTTTCCTATAAAAACCTGATTGAAAATTTGACTTATAAAAATAAACATAACAATTAGCATGTTTTTGCCTAGGTGCATTTCTATATTCGAGTTTACATGCAAATACTGCAATTGCAGATACTTCTACATTTTGGACACTTCCACTCCTCATATTTAGCAACCTCTTCAACGTTTTCTCCATATCGCACATTTACTCTTTATGTTTTCTTAGAAGACAGGTTGACAGAGGATAAAGGCCAGGCATATATACTTGAAATTTTAGCTCGTGGTCACAAGTGTTGTCATTTTCTGCCATTGCAAGATGCAAACATTCGATCTTAACATCATTCGAGACCATCAGAACTCCTTTTGCTTGTGGTTAAGAGATGAAAAGAAGAATTTGGCTCCTTTCCATATTCAATTTATGATTTCGCTGACATCAACATGCAAGGAGTAACACTCTGTTAAGATTAATAGCCAAGGCTTAAAATTCCCTATGACTTTCATCTAGGGATGAAGGGATTTGATTTTAATTTTGAGTTGGTGAAGTTGGGCTTAAATGTAATTCGTAGTGATGATTATTATGAAAATTAAATAAATATTAAATATATTTTGTTAACAAGTTTGAGAACTTCTCAAATATGACACAATTACCAATCTGTTACATATAGACATATAACAAGAAACTTATGGACCTATTTCCTTAACCAAAGGCTAGATTGAACATGTTTCCTTCCCTTCAAAATAAGGAAGTACCAATATTGCAATTTTTCATTGAAGTACCAATATCATAGTTTTTCATTCCAACAAAAACAACATAGCAAAACTATGAAACAGTGATCCAGATTCGACAATTAAGTGAGTGAAAAAGTAAGCGCAACTTTATTTCTTGTAGAGTCATGAAGTCTGGGCACTCCACTAGTTATGATACACAATTAGGCCAGTGAAAATTGAGGGAACCTTTCTTTCTTGCAGTGTTATGAAGTTTGGGCACTCGAGTTGGTGATATTTATCTTTCTGCGTGTTATGTTCTGATTAGTGCAGGTTTTCAAGATCAAGTTTTGTCACAGTTAAAAAATAAACCTCCAACATCATAGGACATAACACAGAAAATTAGAATTCGATAAACGAAACTAGGCGAAGATACGCTGCTTGAAAGTATGAAGGTTCACACAATGCGGGCACTATATAATTTAAAACAGAGTCAAAGTTCCAAATAATTCTACCAAACTATCACTGACATACCCTTGCAACAGAAGCAAAGCCTGTAGCCTTAGCTGCATGGACAATAATTCCACTAGGAGCACAATCTTGCTTTTTCCTGCAACAATGAATTCAACAACTTTATTTCTGGAAATCTCAGACAATGCTTCCTATCGAAACTTGACTGAAAATTTGAGCTATAAAAATCAACATAACAATTAGCATGTTTTTGCCTAGGTGCATTTCTATATTCAATTTTCCATGCAAATACTGCAATCATAGATACTTCTGCACTTTGGACACTTTCACTCCTCAGATTTAGCAACCTATTCAATGTTTTCTCCATATCTGGAGCATTTACCCTTTATTTTTGCTTAGAAGACAGGTTGACAGAGCATAGAGGCCAGGCATATATACTTGAAATCTTAGCCCGTGGGCACAAGTGTTTTTATTTTCTGCCATTGCAAGATGCAAACATTTGATCTTATCGTCATTCCAGACCATCAAAAATCTTTCTGATTGTGGTTAAGAGATGACGTTAAGAGATGAAAAGCAGAATTTGGCTCCTTGCAATTTTCAATTTATGATTTTGCTGACATCAACATGCAAGGAGTAACACTCTGTTAAGATTAATAGCCAAGGATTAAAAGTGCCTATGAATTTCATCTGGGGATGAAGGGATTTGATTTTAATTTTGAGTTGGTGAAGTTGGGCTTAAATGTAATTCCTAGTGATGATTATTATGAAGATTAAATTAATATTCAATATATTTCGTTAACAAGTTTGAGAACTTCTCAAAGATGATACAATTACCAATCTTTTACATATAGACCTATAACAATATTTTTACCTATGGACCTATTTCCTCAACCAAAGGCTAGATTGAACATGTTTCCTTCCCTCCAAAATAGGGAAGTACCAATATCATAGTTTCTCATTCCAGAAAGAACAACATAGCCAAACTATGAAATAGTGATCCAGATTCCACAATTAAGATAGTGAAAAAGTAAGCGAAACTTTATTTCTTGTAGAGTCATGAAGTCTGGGCACTCCTCTGGTTATGATACACAATTAGGCCAGTGAAAATTGAGGGAACCTTTATTTCTTGCAGTGTTATGAAGTCTGGGCACTCTAGTTGGTGATATTTCTCTTTCCGCGTGTTATATTATGAAAGTGTAGGGTTTCAAGATCAAGTTTTGTCACAGTTAAAAAATAAACCTCCAACATTCTAGAACATAACGCATAGAAAAGTAGAATTTGATAAACCAAAGAAAAATAGAAACCAGGAGAGGACACGCAGCTTGAAATCATGAAGGTTAACACCACGCGGGTGCGAGATAATTTAAAATAGAGCTAATGTTCTGAAGAATTCTTCTACACTATCACTGACATACCCTTGCAATAGAAGCAAAGCCTGTAGCCTTAGCTGCATGGACAAGAATTCCAATAGGAGCATAACCTTGCTTTTTCCTGCAACAATGAATTCAACAACTTTATTTCTGGAAATGTCAGACAATGTTTCCTATCAAAACTTGTTTGAAAATTTGAGTTATAAAAATAAACATAACAATTAGCATGTTTTTTCCTAGGTGCATTTCTATATTCAAGTTTACATTAAAATACTGCAATTGCAGATACTTATGCACTTCGGACACTTCCATTCCTTAGATTTAGCAACCTCTTCAACTTTTTCTCCATATATGGTGCATTTACCCTTTATGTTTGCTTAGAAGACAGGTTGACAGAGCATAAAGGACAAGAATATACTTGAAATTTTATCCCATGCTCACAAGTCTTATCCTTTTCTGCCATTGCAAGATGCAAACATTCGATCTTATCACCATTCCAGACCATCAGAATTCCTTTTGCTTGTGGTTAAGAGATGAAAAGCATAATTTGGCTCCTTGCCATATTCAGTTTATGATTTCGCTGACATAACATGCAAGGATTAATACTCTATTAAGATTATTAGCCAAGGCTTAAAAGTCCCTATGAATTTCATCTGGGGATGAAGGGATTTGATTTTAATTTTGAGTTGGTGAAGTTGGGCTTAAATGTAATTCCTAGTGATGATTATTATGAAAATTAAATAAATATTCAATATATTTCGTTAACAAGTTTGAGAACTTCTCAAAGATGATACAATTACCAATATGTTACAAATATACATAACAATATTTTTACTTATGGACATATTTCCTTAACCAAATTCTAGATTGAACATGTTTCCTTCCCTCCAGAATAGGGAAGTACCAATATCATAGTTTTTCATTCCAACAAGAACAACATAGCCAAACTATGAAACAGTGATCCAGATTCCACAATTAAGCCAATGAAAAAGTAAGCGAAACTTTCTTTCTTGTAGAGTCATGAAGTCTAGGCACTCCTCTAGTTATGATACACAACTAGGCCAGTGAAAATTGAGGGAACCTTTCTTTCTTGCAGTGTTATAAAGTCTGGGCACTCTATTTGGTGATATTTCTCTTTCTGCGTATTATGTTCTGATAGTGGAGGGTTTCAAGATCAAGTTTTCTCATAGTTAAAAAATAAACCTCCAACATTCTAGAACATAACAGATAGGAAAGCAGAATCCGACAAACCATAGAAAATTAGAAACCAGGCGAAGACACGTTGCTTGAAAGTATGAAGGTTCACACTGCGCAGGGGCGAGATAATTTAAAACAGAGTCCATGTTCCGAAGAATTATTCCACAGTATCACCGGCATACCCTTGCAACAGAAGCAAAGCCTGTAGCCTTAGCTGCATGGACAAGAATTCCAGTAGGAGCACAACCTTTCTTTTTCCTGCAACAATGAATTCAACAAATTTATTTTTGGAAATCTCAGACAATGTTTCCTATCAAAACCTGATTGAAAATTTGAGTTATAAAAAGAAACATAACAATTAGCATGTTTTTTCCTAGGTGCATTTCTATATTCAAGTTTACATGCAAATACTACAATTGCATATAATTCTGCACTTTGGACACTTCCACTCCTCAAATTTAGCAACCTCTTCAGCTTTTTCTCCATATCTGTCACATTTACCCTTTATGTTTGCTTAGAAGACAGGTTGACAGAGCATAAAGGCCAGGCATATATACTTGAAATTTTGGCCCGTGGTCACAAGTGTTGTCATTTTCTGCCATTGCAAGATGAAAACATTTGATCTTATAGTCATTCTAGACCATTAGAACTCATTTTGCTTGTGATTAATAGATGAAAAGAAAAATTTGGCTCCTTGCCATATTCAATTTTTGATTTCGCTGGCATCAACATGCAAGGAGTAACACTCTGTTAAGATTAATAGCCAAGGCTTAAAAGTCCCTATGAAATTCATTTGGGGATGAAGGGATTTGATTTTAATTTTGAGTTGGTGAAGTTGGGCTTAAAAGTAATTCCTAGTGATGATTATTATGAAAATTAAATAAATATTCAATATAGACATATAACAGTATTTTTACTTATGGACCTATTTCCTTAACCAAAGGCTATATTGAACGTGTTTCCTTCCCTCCAAAATAGGGAAGTATCAATATCATAGTTTTTCATTGATGTACCAATATCATAGTTTTTCATTCCAACAAGAACAGCATAGCCAAAATATGAAATATTGATCCAGATTCCACAATTAAGCCATTGAGAAATTAAGCGAAACTTTCTTTCTTGTAGAGTCATGAAGTTTGGGCATTCCTCTAGTTATGATACACAATTAGGCTAGTGAAAATTGAGGGAACCTTTATTTCTTGCAGTCTTATGAAGTTTGGGCACTCTAGTTGGTCATCTTTCTCTTTCTTCCTGTTATGTTCTAATAGTGCAGGGTTTCAAGATCAATTTTTGTCATAGTTAAAAAATAAACCTCCAACATTCTAGAACATAACACAAAAAAGTAGAATCTGATAAATCATAGAAAAGTAGAAACTAGGCGAAGACACGCTGCTTGAAAGCATAAGGTTCACACAGCACGAGGGTGAGATAATTTAAAACAGAGTCGATGTTCCGAAGAATTCTTCCACACTATCACCGACATGCCCTTGCAACAGAAGAAAAGCCCGTAGCCTTAGCTGCATGGAAAATAATTCCAGTAGGAGCACAACCTTGCTGCTTGAAAGCATGAACCTTCACACCACGTGGGGGAGAGATAATTTAAAGTAGAGTCGATGTTCCGAAGAATTCTTCCATACTATCACTGATATGCCCTTGCAACAGGAGAAAAGCATGTAGCCTTAGCTGCATGGACAAGAATTCCAGTAGGAGCACAACCTTTCTTTTTCCTGCAATAATGAATTCAATAACTTTATTTCTAGAAATTTCAGACAATGTTTCTTATCAAAACCTAATTGAAAATTTGAGATATAAAAATCAACATAACAATTAGCATGTTTCTTCCTAGGTGCATTTTTATATTCAAGTTTACATGCAAATACTGCAATTGCAGATACTTCTGCACTTTGGACACTTCCACTCCTTAGATTTAGCAACCTCTTCAACTTTTTCTCCATATCTATCAGATTATCAGCGTGAATGGAATTACTATGAATTCGACTAGATTAATGAAGCCTTAAACAAAAATTTCAACCTTTTATACCTGAACAAGTATATATATAGATAATGTGTGTGAAAGAGATAGGAAAGCACAGAGGTGCAATCAGGAGATATTGATAAGCTTGTTCAGGCAAAAAATGTCGAAATTATCTTTTCGAATTGCACCTGTGTATGAGAGGACAGAAACTAAGCACTAGCATTGTAATGGACGGGTTTATGAATTTAAACCATTGTGAAGTAGGTTTTATAGTAAACCAACCTATTAAGCAAACACTTATGGAAAACATTTTTTGTGTGCATGATTTCTTGCCAACAACATTCTTGCAAAACACCATGAATTCCACAGTCTTTTTTCGGCACTGCTACAATCTCAAATGATGTGATTGGAATTAAAAATCCTTGTGAAAGAATAAAATGAGGAATACATATCGAGAGAGAAATATCCCCACACACCTGGTGGCAAGTCTTGCCATTTTTAGAATCATAAATTATCCCTCCAATAACATGCACTCCTGGAGACTTTGCTCGCTTCTACGCCCCATCTGAAGCTGAAACTTTCTTTTTGGAAGCGCCTGCTCGAGGAGAAGGCATGTTCTCTTTGTTATTTGCCTATAAGTCCTTATTGGGATCAAACCTCAAACCCTTTGAGTTTGCCTTTTCATATATTTTGTGGTGATTTTATTTTTTGGAAGAGCTTCTTGGGGAGGACAGTTTTGCTGCTGTTGCCGTATTTTTTCTTAAGTCGTGATCTTTGTGACTTTTAATATGAGATACGACTTCTTTTTAAGGGCATTCTTTGGACTTGTCACAGTTTCACCCTCACCGCATTTTGTGCCATGATTTGCCTTAAATGGGCTCCTTTTTTCCTCGGCCTTTACTTCATTGTCGTCGGTTACGAAACTTACAATAGCATTGCCATTCTTCAAGGTGTTCTTCTATTGAACTCTATCATTATTGGGGATTTCATTTCTAGGCAAGGGGGAGTTGAAGGATGATCATGAAGTTGTTTGCAGTTTGCTTCACCAACAGAGTTTGATGACCCAATCTTTCTACAGTCACCAATGCCTAATGGAGGACTCCTCCTTATTTTCTGGGCGAAAGGGCCATTTTTCCTCTTGACCTTTTATATCATCAATATAGAAACCCAAGGATTTGATCTACTGCATTGACATAAATAAGAAAGCATGCATAGAACATCAAGAAAAAAGTAATTCCAGTGAAAAAATGAGACATCTTACAAGCAAATCAAAATTGATGAACATGACAATGAGTCCACCTTGTAACGAAGTGTAAGAGTATTATCATACATATCAATTTTCATAAAAGATGTGAGCCAAGGTGAAATACAAGACAAGAGACTCCATTACAAACAGTTACTGTGGTCGATTTTCTTGGGGTAATTTCGAAGAAGAACCAATTTTCAAAAGAAAGATACAGAGCACTGATAATATAAATGGACATATAAAGAGCTTCACTTCAATGTGGAAATGAAAATAATGGGCACGGGCAGTGAGATCCAAAAGAAGCAACATCTTACCTGTTAAAGTAAATATCCAGGTGGGAAAGAGGCTTCGAATGCCACTCCCTATCTCTCTATTTCAATCTGAATCTGAGAGCTGATTCATTGATGGTAAAAGAAAAAAAGGAGAGGGAGATGAAGAAAACAAAGTGATATGTTTTTGGTGGCAAAAATGTTATTTTAACTCGTAAAAGGTATAGAATTTAAAGGAAAAATGAATACTCCCTTCCCTCCCTCCATTTTTTCAAAGATCATTTTTAATGTTATGCCCTTCAAATATGATTTTTGATCATACTCGTTGTTGTTGTGATGGATGTTGAGTGCACTTAGTGATTCCTTGTAAGTTTAACAATCGATTTAAAAGGAAAGTTTCAAAAATCAATTTAATTTCATTTTAATAAATTTATTTTAAAAACATTGAAGATGAATTAGATAATGAGTAGTTTATTGTAAGTTTAACCATTGATTTAAAAGGAAGTTTCATAAATCAATTCGATTTTATTCTAATAAATTTATTTTAAAAACATTGATGAATAATTACATAAAGAGTAGTTCCAAAGGTGTCGACCTTAAAAAAATTATATGATTTATCCATAAGTGTTTTTAAAGAAATTATTAAAATAAAATTGAGATAAAATAGTAAATTTAGGAGAGGTTTTTGGGTTCCACTTTTTTTCAACCCATGGTTTTGCTCACTGTATTCCACCTTGCCCACAAGGGGGAATTAACCTATTCGTAGGTCCCAACTAGACCTTCTCTCGTTTGGAATGGCTAATCACGGCTAGTTTTAAGGACTTTTATAAGGGTTAGGGGAATAATGAGTTTGTGGTTAAGGGATTACGGATTAGGGGCTTAGGGGTTAGGGGAATATGATATTAAGGATTAGAGGTTTAGGGTTTAGGGAATAATGAGTTAGTGGTTAAGAGGTTGGGGATGGGGGCTTAGGGGTTAAGAGATTTAGGCGCATTTAGGGGTTAGGGCAATAATGAGTTAGTGGTTAAGGGATTAGGGATTGGGGTTAGGGAAATAATGAGTTAGTGGTTAAGGGGTTAGGGATTGAGGGGGAAGGGGTTATGGGATTTGGGCGCATTTAGGGGTTAGGGGAATAATGATTTAGTGGTTAAGGGATTAGGGATTGGGAGCTTAGGGGTTAGGGGATTTAGGCGCAGTTAGGGGTTAGGTGAATAATGAGTTAGTTGCTAAGGGATTAGGGATTAGGGGCTTAGGGGTTAGGGGATTTAGAAATTAAGGATTTTAGGGGTTAGGGGTGAGGGGTTAATGGTTTATGAGTTAAGCTTTAACGGTTTAGGGGTTTAGGGGTTAAGGGGTTAGGGGTTTAGGTGTTAGTGGTTTATGGGTTTAAGGGTTTAGAAGTTAAGGGTTTAGGGGGTTAAATGGGTTAGGTTTTTAGGGGTTTAGGGGCTAAATGGGTTAGGGTTGGGAATTAGGGTTTAAGGGGTTACGGGTTGAGTGTTTAGAGGTTCAGGGTTTAGGGGGTTAAATGGGTTAGGGGTTTAGGGGTATAGGGGGTTAAATGGGTTAGGGGTTGGGAATTAGGGGTTAAGGGGTTAGACATTTAGGGTTTAGGGGGTTAAGTCGGTTAAGGGTTTAGAGGTTGAGGGGGTTAGGGGATTTAGCAGTTAAGGATTTTAGGGGTTAGGGACCATTAAGGGTTAATGGGGTTAGGGTTTAAGGGGTTAAATGGGTTAGGGTTTTAGGGGTTTAGGGTGTTAAATGGGTTAGGGGTTGGGTATTAGGGTTTAAAGGGTTAGGGGTTAAGGGTTAGAGATTTAAGGCGTGGGGGGTTAAATGGTTAGGGGTTTAGAGGTTTAGGGGTTAGGGGATTTAGTAGTTAAGGATTTTAGGGGTTAGAGGTTTAGGGTTTAGGGGGTTAAATAGATTAGGGGTTTAGAGATTTAGGGGGTTCAATGATTTAGTAGTTAAGTATTTTAGAGGTTAGGGGTTAATGGGGTTAGGGTTTAGGGGGTTAAATGGATTTAGGGGTATAGGGGGTTAAATGGGTTAGGGGTTGGTAATTAGGGTTTAAGGTGTTAGGGGTTAAGGGGTTAGAGGTTTAGGGCTTAGGGGGTTAAATGAGTAAGTGGTTTAGAGTTTTAGGGGGTTAGGGGATTTAGAAGTTAAGGATTTTAGGGGTTAGGGGTTTAGGGGTTAATGGGGTTTGGGTTTATGGGGTTAAATGGGTTAGGGTTTTAGGGGTTTAGGGGGTTAAATGGGTTAGGGGTCAGGAATTAAAGTTTAAGGGGTTAGGTGTTAAGGGTTTAGAGGTTTAGGGTTTAGGGGGTTAAATAGGTTAGGGGTTTAGGGGGTTAAATGGGTTAGCAGTTAAGGTTTTACGGGTTAAGGGTTTAGAGGTTTAGGGTTTAGGGGTTAAATGGGTTAGGGGTTTAGAGGTTTAGGGGGTTAATGGGTTGGGGGTTTGGAATTAGTGTTTAAGGGGTTGGGGTTAAGGGTTTATAGGTTTAGGGTTTAGGGGGTTAAATGGGTTAGGGGTTTAGGGGTATAGGGGGTTAAATGGGTTAGGGGGTTAGGGGTATGGGGGTTTAAATGGGTTAAGGGTTGGGAATTAGGGTTTAAGGGGTTAGGGGTTAAGGGGTTATAGGTTTAGGGTTTAGGGGGTAAATGGGTTAGGGTCAGTTTAGAAGTTTAGGGGGTTAGGGGACTTAGCAGTTAAGGATTTTAGGGTTTAGTGGTTAGGGGTTAATAGGGGTAGGGTTTAGGGGGTTAAATGGGTTAGGGTTTTATGGGGTTAAAATAGTTAGGGGTTGGGAATTAGGGTTTAAGGGGTTAGGGGTTTAGAGGTTTAGGGGGTTAGGGGATTTAGCAACTAAGGATTTTAGGGGTTAGGGGTTATTTTCCAAAGTTTACATGATTCTTTGGGTTACATTAGATATGAATTTAAAAATAAAGTTCCCTATTTTTTCTCAATTTTTTTAATCCCGCCACGCGATGTCGCTCTTGTGACCCCGATGTGGTATGTTGAAATAAACCTATATTATTTTCCAAATTTTTCCTTGCATGTTTACAAACTATTATTGGCTATAACATTGGAATTTTCTAAGAATATTCTAATTATACTTCAAACATGATGCAAATGTTGCATGGGACACAATGACACAGATGTATCAGTGTTCCAATCTATGAACATTGACCATTGCACCAATATTATAAGGCATCACAGTGCTCTCCGAATAATGTGCAGAGATTTTTCAAGAAAACGTTCGAGTCTGGGCAAAGCTTGATTGTGTGGACTCTTAATAGATTAAATGAGAACCTATAAGTGCGAAGAATTTAGGCAATTAGAAGTCAAAGGATATTACCTTGTTCTTTTCTATACCACCACAAAAGTGGAAGACTTCATAAAGATCTCGAGGAAAAGGGAGTGTAAAATTCATAACAAACAAAGCCCAATCAAGAATAAAGTTCCAAATCATTAAAGGACCAAACTTGGCATAAGATTCTGAATGTTAACCTGAGAATAACTCGAACTTAAAAGAACAAATGCTAATCTGCACATATCTAGATGTGCTACAGATGTGCAGCCTTTTGACCAAATCATCCTCACAAAAAGAACATAAAATTACATTTTATGCTAGAAACTTGATTGGTCTCGTTGACTATTCAATGCATTTACTTGAATGTTGAATGCTTAATGGATATCCCCCATCTGAATTCAACATAACAAACCTTCATATAGACAGATCTTCAATAAATTCCTCCAACCCACACTTAACCCAACATATCACTCATTTAGAAAACAAGCTTTGCATTCTGCCATCAATAGTAGATCAGTTAGGATTTAATACTTATCCAATTTCTCATCATGCATGAGTTCACATAAATTCATTGCTAGAGATACTTATAAACACAACCCTATCTGAATATTTCATAATGCATAAGTCCATATCCTTGTTTTTCATGCTATGAATTATGCATCAATTTCTCATCATGCATTAGTTCACAGACATTCATTTCTAGAGATACTTAGGAACACAACCCTATCTGAATATTTCATAATGCATAAATCCATTGCCTTGTTATTCATACTATGAATAATGCATCTCATTTCTGTCCCCCAAAAAAAAACCAACATAAATGTTTAGAATGCATCCATGGCATAATAACTGGAAATTAGTATACGAGGTCAATACCTTGACTAGCATGCACACATTGAAAGATTTATCATAAGTAATGGGCATAAAGTGCTTGAAATAGTGGGGCTAAAAATTATGTTTTATTCAACTCAAAAGACATCCAAGCATAGATATTGTGTACTTGTGCAACAATTTAAGGTGTTAAATCTTAAAACTATCTAGTATGTTTTTTAATTTTCTCATTAAATAAATACAAAATCAATATTCTCTAAATCTAATAAAATGCTAAAGTAGAGTTGAAAAATGTAGATCCGATGAATATGTAGATATTTGGGGGGGGGAGGGGTGTGGTTGATTGAAATATGGATCCAACATAAAAATAGTATACAAATATCTTAAGTCAATGGAAGACCTCAAAAATACCACTAGATGGTTGTTTTGGGGTTGTTCCAAAAATATACGAGAGCCATTTATACACACATTCAAAACCAAAATGTAAGTCTTCCAACACAATTCAACCCAATAGGATCATCAAGTTATATAAACAAATGAGCTTTCTAATGTTCTATTAGAAAAGGCTACTAACCACGCCAGATTTAAATCTCTTATTTTATCAATATCATATCTGGATCTAAAGTGTTAAAATTTTGACCAAAAAGGATAATGAACTAGATATACAAGATGATTATAGCGCACACAATAGGCCGAAAAAGGGTAAAGGCAAAAAAAAACAACAACATTTCCAAAATATGGAAAATTTAGAACACTTCCATGTGAAACGAGGCATTGGACACTACCCAAAACCTACCATGAAGAAAGAAACTTTGAATTCCATAAAATTAGGGTAGCAATAAAAGACAAAAAATGCCCACTCCAGACATCTATAGTCATTTTTAATTGAATTCTGACTAAATTGAATTCACAATTTTAAAATTAAGAAAAAGAAGAAGATCATATATACTTTCAAAAGGACGTTCAAAGAAAACCAAACAATACATATGTGTCTGTGCATATAGATAACGATAAACCTCAAAGGTATAGTAGTACACATCTTAACACAAAAATAACAGAGAGGGGAGGTTTATGTAACTTACAGCCAAAACATATGCAAAGTTTTGGGAAAACAAGCATTTCGGCATAATAGAGTATTCAATCTGAGAACTAGTGCCAATGAGACTTTGGTTCATTGGTGAGGTCAAAATATTGTAAACCCATCTACAGGTGGTTCCATGCTTCTTGTGGTATATGCCCTACTCCAATGGGATGTTAAAAATAAAGAGAACGACGATTGTGTCAAGTCTCTGGTTTGTGAAGCAGAATAAATACTGCTCAAATCTGGGACCTAACCCAAACAAAATGCATGTTATGTAATGCAGCTCACTATGTCTAGGTGTGTTTATGGTATCCACTTCATGTTAATAGGTCGTTCCCACACAAAAGAACAAAAAAAAAACCCCTAAATCGACCAAATTAACAAATAATAGACTGAAGGGATGGATTGTGAAGGAGAAATAATGCATACCTGTAGGGTTGTGTTTGTAGCGGCAGCTGGGGCCATAAGGACAACCCTCGTTAGTTTTATAATGCCTTCACTCGAGATCCCCCACATTACTTCCCTACTCATGTTGCTATTGAAACCCTAACCCTTCAAAATGGGTGGAATGGTTCCCATTTTCATATGACCCCCCTCCATATGACCCTCCTCTATATGACCCTCCTGAGCCTCCTCTATATTGCCCTATGCCCATCGCAGGTGGGTATCTTCCCTGGGGCAGCACTAGAATAACCTCATTAGCCCTAGGGTTAGGGTTGAGGGTGGGGTTAGGGTTAGGGTTATGGTTAGCCCTTGTTGCATTGGGATTAAACCCATGACCCTGGTTGGGGTTAGGTCCAGAGTGAAATTAACACCAGAACTGAGATTCATGCCAGGATTCATATTCATGTTTCTAGCGGGTGAGGATGAGTTCCAGGGCATACCATTAGCACCATTTGTGTCATAGACGTGCGAGGCAAGATTTAAACATGGGTTGTGAATGTCATCATTCAACAAAAAAACACTAACTGAGTTTGTGTGAAAACGATCATCATAGGAAAGCAGATACCCACATATTATGATGATAAGGGAATGGATAGAGGGTTTCTCAATTGATAGAAAAATGAGGTAAAAAACAGAAAATCACTAAAACAACAAAAATTCCAACCAACTGCCAAACAAATGAATTAGTGTAGTAGAGAAACCGAGGTAACGAGGAGAATTAATTTAGAGAACTAGGGTTATCACTTCACACATTTGCATGGGTGACTGTTTATCTATTCATATACAGCTCGAGTGATGTTGTATCTATATATAGCTAGAGTGACGTGGTTGCTTACACGTCATATATGGTGCATGCTATTTGGATTTCTTTATGTTTTATATGTGTTTTAGTGCCTTTGGCTCAACCATTTATGAACAATGTCTCTAGTCTCTCTTTTGTATTTTTTTGCATCTGGTGCAATTTTTTGTTAACAAACCCAGTCGGGGTGAGACCACCTATTTTGTAAGCGACTATATGTACTTTTTTCCTACATGAATAGAACATTGACTTACAAAAAAACAAAGGTTCATACATCATTAAGAAAAATAATTAAGGTTCATACTTAAATTAATAAAGGTTCAGACCTATTTACTAAATAGGTCTATAAATATATATTTTAGGTTTATCTATTTAGTATTTATCAAATGTAAATACGACAATTTAATACTAGACTTAAATGAACTCACATGTTTAACATAAGAAATGTTATATTTATCTATTTATTAAATGTAAATATGAATATTTAACCTTAGATTTAAAACAACTCACAATTTTAACATAAATCAATGAAGTTTAAAAATTAAACTTTATGGCCAAATATTAAATATAAATATAAATATTAATTTACTATCTAAATATTACCTTTACTAAAATTATAATTAAGGCATTAGTGTAAAGTTGATAGATGACACATGCAATTGTAGATGAATCCATCTGCAATGTTAAACATTAGAGACAAAAGGGTATTCATAATTTTAACACTATAAATTCAGATACCCCTTTGTCTCTAAATTTTAACATTGCAAATGGATTCAGAGACACCTATAGTGAAATGACACTTCGGTACCAAAATTGGAATTTTCCATTTATGGAGCGACATCATTAAAAATTACTAACATAAATGACTAATTCATATATTTGTTGTACTTTTTAGTTGGCCATATTTTTATTCTTGGACTATAATAGTCATTTACATTAATCATTATTAATTTTTTCACTTATTATCTAGTCATAGATTTTAATGCTAGACTAAATTAGTCATTTAAGTTAGTCACTTTTAGTTTAGTCATTTATTATCTAGTCATATATTTTATCCCTAGACTAAATTAGTCATTTAAGCTAGTCGCTTTTAGTTTAGTCACTTATTATATAGTCGTATATTTTATTCCAAGACTAAATTAGTCATTTAAGTTAGTCATTTTTAGTTCGGTCACTTAAAATTGCTCAAATTTAGTAGTAATTCACTTGAAATAATAGCGGTGACTAACATTTTTAGTCACCTAGTCATTAATTTCATCATTTTTTACTAGTGTTTTGGGTAGGAAATGTTAAAAAGAGGAGAAGCACCACCACTATCATATGGCAAGGAAAGTGAAGATGAAAATTCACAAGAAAATGAACAAGCATGGACTATTTAGCAAGAAGACAAAAATGAAAGCTCAGTTATCAAGTTTTGTATGTACCATTATATAACTAGCTGAGACTAAGACTGAGACTGAGACTGAGATCAACATGTGTATGAAAGTATTGGAAGAATTAAATTTGAATTATTTAGGTAGATTTGAGGAGTACTAGTAAACCCTTTCTCCATTAAGGGGGAGTGTTGGAATTAATGGAGGATGTATTATTGCAGAGAGCCAATTCGTTAGTTGGTATTTTTTTCCTTGAGAGGTGTGAGAGAGATTGCCACGAGATTGCCACATTTGTTACATTAAATAATAATAAAATAATACTAATATTAAGAAACAAAAAATTAGTAATAAGAAAAACATTCAATGTGAGACATAAATAAAGTCTTCAATTTGGACTTTAATTTTAAATAAACTTTATATAAGGAGATAGATTAGTTAAAAATATAAAAAAATAACTTAAATTTCTCTATGAAAAAATATATAACTACTTAATATGAAGTTAACACATAACATGTGAAAATAATATTATTGTTGTTATGTGATGTCTAGCTCATTTTGTGCTGACTTTACATCTAACATTTATAACATAAGTATATTAATAACATAAAAATATTTAGTGAATCAACCAAAATATTTCAATATCCATATTAAATAACATAATTATTTTTTTTAATAAATAAAAATATAACTCATATAAATAACATCAATTATAGTATAATATAGTATTATAACATAATATTATAATGTAATATAATATAGTAAATTACATTCCAAATTTATTTATTGTAATTATACCTAATTAACATAATTTCAATCAAGTATATAGGTATACATTTGTATATGTTTATTTATTTTACTATTGTATTTTTGTTCACAATGATAACTCTTATTTATATTTGAATATTGTTTTTTAATGTTAAAACTTACTTTTGTCTTCCTACTTGTTTTAATAATTATAGTTATGAAATAAATTTATTTTTATATTATCTTTACTCTGTTAGTATGAATTCAGTTTATATATGTTGACACTTATTCCTAGGGATTGAGTGAAATTGTAAAAATAATGTAAATACAAAATAACGAAGCTAAAGAGACAATAGGAGATGAATCCAAAGCACCTCATCTCCATGTATATATTTGTATTCATTATTTAATGAAAAACAATTTAGTTTGGTGGAGTTACCTTCACGCTTGACATGTTATTAGGGTCAACTCCATTTTTGGGTTCCCTACCCTTGTAACTCACTCCTCTATTCTGCATAAATGGCTCTGCATTTTTTGCAGACTATCACCTCTGTTATACTGAATAATCCTACCAAAATTCCCTCTGTAATTTGATTCCATCATTGCAGCATAATGTTCTCTATACTGCGTAGTCAACAGATTGTTGCGCTCTTGTACACTGCAATAGAAAGGCTGTAATATACATCGTTTTCTATAAGCCCATTGCCTCCACCACTCCTATTCAACATCTGACTCCTACAACTTATCTATGAGCACTCGTAATCCTTGAAATAGGGACCTTGACTCCACTCATCCATTACATATAACCCTCATATGCCCAACTTATCAGTTCTTTCGACCTCTCCGCACCTGTGGTATCTCGCTCCTTCAACAGTGTTGGCCACTCAACCACTGTAATACAACTTCTTGACATTTAAGGTGTTCAGGCACTCAACTGCAGGAGTGTTCCCTCTAACCAAAAACCATAGAATCGGACTCAAAATAACATTACATCCAAGTGCATGTCATCAATTATACTTCTTCGTTATCTTCGAGATCTAGCCTAGACTCCTTATATAGTCTTTTACATTATAATATGATGGTCCTAAAACCATGGGTGGAGTTCAACGTTCACAAGATATTCCCATCCCTTTACAAAATAAGGGAATTTGACCCACCCCAAAGCCCCTAAGCCTAAAAATGCACTTTGCACTGTGTGCTCCTCTCCTTGATCTATTGGTTCTTCCTCTAACATTCTTCCTGGAGGGTTACTTTGTCCAAGAAGTCCCCAATGCAAAACTAGGAATCGTCTTTAGTCACAATTCTTATGCGACATTGATCTTTGCTTCGATGCATCTTAGCCATCCTTTAGTGCTAGAATCAGTTTGGCACATTTCTTTTCAAAATCTTGGACCTCGCTGAGAAATGTATTTATAACTAGCGTAATTGTCCTCTGTTGAAATCGACTTTATGTGTGGCTCAGTGCTTTCAAATTATTTGTTTTAGTTTGGGAAAGCTAACTGGTTTCAAATTTCCATGGTTTCATTCTAGCTGTAATGAGCTACTCCTTCCTCCACATCTCATCGATCTATTCCTGCAAAAAATTACCTTCTTGGAGATGGGTATACTGTTTCATCAACGCTAAGGTATTTTTTGTGACCTTAATATGGTAAATATGTTTGATCTTCTCATGAAATTATTATTCTATCTTCTACGCCTAAGGGTCCTCCTACAGTGAGGCCCATACATCCATGATGTATTTGAATATGTGTGCATACTACTAGATAGTGGATTCAATTTGTTTAGTGGAAGCCTTTAGCTCTGTTGCGCATTGCTCCCGTAGTAGAGTGGCTAGATGCAATTGAAAATGCAACTTAACAATTTTCGTTTGCATTTCGAGGCACAATTCATCAACCTTGGATTTGCAATCCTTTGTTGTTGTCATGTGCTCAACCACCTTTTCCTCGGGTGCAACTGCAGACTGAACTGAGCTCTAGTAGCTCAATACAAGCCTTGGATATGGCTTCCTCCATATTCTATCTATGTGCAGCCTCAACATCGTGCTCTTGTACAACCATATGCTTTTTGTTATCCATTCTATATCTTTCCATTCTGATATCCTGAATAATTAACAAGGCATGATGTTATTTGATTTGTGATTCCTTAGTGATGGCTTTGTGGAACTCATGTAATGTTTGTAGTGGCATTGTAGCAAGGTTAAGTCGTGTGTTCTGCCAATGCATTATGTTCTTCATCTCCTCTGTAGTATCAAAACTCAATGTGCCCATAGGGATCGACACCGCGGGAGTATTAGTGGTTAGTGCCAATTCATGCGCTATTGTGCTTTCACCTGTTTTTCCCCTCTCACTTGAGTCATGCTTGCTTCCGGTTCAATTTCTTGGCTCATGATCGCCTGAACCACGCTCGTTTGAACCTGCAAGTATTTTAAGCCCTTATGGATGTCTTCCAACACCTTCTTGTAATGTTATTCAATATTACCCTGTAGGTGCTCCATGACATTATTGAGAGTATATCCTATTTCTTCAGGGTCCCCCTCAGTGAGGACCATTGCTTATGGGTCGACGAACCTACTAGAGTTCAAATTCTTCTTTGTGCCTCCCTTCTATGGCTCTTGCCTCTTGGTAGTAAAAGGGGAGGGGCGGTTGGATGGATCCATATTTGTTTCATCACTCTGAGCATCACCCCCTCCTATCTTGAAAATCACCATCTCTGTCTATCCCAGGCATGAATGTAAATTTCTTTTTCATATTTTTGGTGACCTTCTTTCCCATCTTTATTGGGGACTTCACATAGCTCATCTATGCCTACTCCATGCCTTTAGTAAGTAGAGTTAACCAATCTCTTGGCCATGCACTAATGATAGCTTGAACATCCTCTTCTTAGAATAGGTATGGCAGCTCGTACTAGACCCTAGTGAGGTCCTTCTTCACCTGAATATGAATATGGTGAAAATATTATTTTAGATCTATGACCTACCAGTATTGGTTCAGAATGATTGATGATAACTGAGGGTTTTGGCTAATCACGATGCATAAAATCATTTCAAATCAAACAAAAAAAAAAAAATTCACCATGACCCTAGATCGCTCCTTCGAATGCCATAACAAGGCATATCTTGTAATCATGCAAAGAATGATGTTTACAGTGGAGAAATATGATTCCTAGGGCTCCCTCCAAGCCATCATTGCTATTAATAGCAAGAGCCACGTGTAGTGGAACTATTTTCCCTCTTCTTGAGCTTCTTTGCAATCTGTGAGGAACTCACTACAAAGATATTCTACCCAATTATAAACTACTCCTTTGGCGCACTTCGTAGCCACTGATATTACTCACGCAGAAACCTCCTTTGTGTGGATCTTCGTCATTACATTCCTAGTTAAAATGTCTATGAAAAATAAAACTAATCTATCATAGATGGATTTAATTTAATAACTTGGATTTCCGTTCGTTAGACTGAAATATTTATTCATCTCATCTATGGGCTTCTTGTCTTGATTTTTTCCCACAAATTCTTCTATAGAGTCCAGGTTGAGGAAAGGAAGGGCCAAAATATTTCGTATTAGCATCGTGTTAGTAGGGATCTTCTTCCATAACCATAAACAATCATCATGCTCTAATTCCAAAAGTTTGCGTGCACAAATAGTGTTGATTATACTTCGCCCAAAGTGTGGATCATTGTTTGCTCGAGGGGTCTCGACCCAAGTTTGGACGTTAAGGTTTTCCAAAAAACCCCTATACTATTGCCCCTTTCAGTAGTGACCTACTTCCGCAGGCCAAAGTCTCACTCGAAGCTATATGGGAGGGTGCTAGAACCAGGTTTCCACACCCTGAGAGAGAGTAGGTAAGTCAAATAGGGTTGTGTTCCCAGCTTAGCAGCTTGAGAGCTAGTTATAGACTTACATCATAGGGCTCGTATCTACCACTATCTTCGCATCCACATGCACAACACTGATCTATCAGTACAACAACTATACTCACAGTAATCAATAGATCATAGGTTTATAAAACAAGAACAAGGATATTCTCGCAGCTATAAAACGGATCTATTTGTAGGTCAATAGTCCACAGTTACCAGAGTTACTATCAGTCATAGATTAAATCAACACCTTCATAGTAGTAATATTACAAGTAAGATCATAAACGCATAAGAAATTGATCACAATGTATAGTCAACCATAGATCCAACAGTTCGCATCAACAATATTATATAAACTCAAATAACGCAGAGATACTCTAACTAGACTTGCATATATTAACATCCAAAACAGAATACAATCTAACACAGCCTATGCACACATCCAGCAGGGTCCACACACAACAGAACTGAGGATCTCTGTGCACACAGCCAACATGAGTCCTTACCCTAGCAACCCAAACAGATCTAACACTGCAACTATCATCAATCTCTATTCCTTTCTACCTATGACTCAAAAAGGTTCATCTATTTATACTGATTTAGCCTATGCATCCAGTGGATGGTTTGTGGACTCTTGGTCTACCCTTGACTCGTTACAATGCATTAAGGGCTTTGACCCACCCAAAAACCCTTGCATTAGATTAATTAAGACCAAGATATACAAAACTTATACAAAATCGCAGCTTTTAAGAAACCTTGTTCCAACAGTCCCCCAACATAATGTTGTGACTCATCCCGAGTCACTGAGATGGTGGGTTATCCACCTGTGCATGCAAAATTTTTATCAATGTGGCTAATGGAGGCAGCACGCCTTCAGTATGAGCAATGGAATTCTATGCAATGTGGACCAACGTTTCTAAAATCGGGCCTTCCATCATGGCGGTGATACTCTCTAGAATCTGGTTCAACTACTTAACTGTGACATCCACATCTTCTGAAAGCCTGAGGGCCTAAGCAGCCCAAGCCTTTAGGTGGACGCCAAGGGCATTCTTCTTTTGCCAAATTTCATCAATATCATCTTGGAGGGTGTGACTAGTGTGTAGTTGTGTTAAGCGTTGAGCAGGAACTAATGTGGGCAGGGTGGCTTCTAACTTCTCAAACTCTTCTTCTTTCTATTGCAGGTCTTGATTAATGCTACATAGGAGCGGGTCATGCTCGACCATGGTCCATAGCTCCGTGGCCATTTCTAATAATTGGGCACCCTACACGATTTTTCCTATAATATTGTTCGTAGCCTCAGTGACTAGTGCAGTGTGTTGGGCCCATACCTTTGGAGGTGTTTCAGGCTACAACTTAGCCTAGAGGTCAATGATACATTGCTCCATTCGTGCTTGGACAATTTGAACTTCCTTAAGGGAGGCCTTCAGTGCTGCCACCAATTTCTCAACCTTCTCCTGAGGGGTGGCAATGGCTGGGATCACTGTGGTAACATCTGCGGAAAGTTGATGAATCACAGTTTCAAGCTCTATGTGCTTCGCAGTGGTCTGAAATGTATTAGTCTTCATCTAGAGTGCCTAGAGCATGGCCTGGATTGTGTCGACTGCAGCTTTCTTCCACTCCTCTAAGGTTACCCGTCTGTCTTTTGTAGCTAGAATGACCACATCTGTAATTTGTTCTAGGTCTCCATCAGTCAATGTGACTGTCTCGTCATGTGTCATCCGCTAGGAGCACTGCATCTTGTAGGACGTTTTGATAGGTACGCTTCTTATCTTCGTGCTATGGGGGGAGGCAGGTCCTCCGACATTCAGTCCTTCTGTTCCTAGGGCTGGTTGCAAATCTACCTGAGTCTCTACCTCAACGTCCTTCTCAAAGTTCTGCATTTGTTGTGCATCCTTTTGTGCAACCATGATTATGTCTTGTCTGGTACTCTTGGTCACACCTCCAGTATCTCTGATGATGACGGAGGGGGTGAATTTTGATGTGTTGGTCCCTTCGATACCCTTCATGCCAATTTTGAAGCCAATATTCTAGTAAGGAGGCCAGAGTGTAATGATTTTGTTAATTTCTGCATCTGCCACCATATAGGGGAGCGAAGTCTAGGCTTAATCCCTGTGTGATTTGATCTAGACATTGTGCATAGTGATTTGAAATGTTGTAATGTGCTTTTATTTGTCATACATGGTAGGGGACAACTGTGGTTAGGAGTTAATATCTCCAGGCAAGTTACCCTGAAAGAGGACCCAGAAAACTTGGTTGTCCTTGAGACGTTATGGGTCCTTAGAATCCAACAAGTGTGCATAGCGAGCCCTTTTGCACATGTCCAGGGTAAGTGCAGGAAGGACTGACTTCGCAGGGGCTTCCCAAGCAACCAACGCTATTAGGAATAGTAACCAGGAATAACAAAAGGCATGGTCCTGCACTTGGGACTCGCAAACATTAGTTAGAAACTATTCACACAAATACTCGACCTAGTTAAAACATACTCCTTTTTTGCATTGGCCTGCTAACTGAATTACGTAGGCTAGGACAGAGGAGACCTAACATTTCCTCATCATTTTGGATGCCAACAACATCGTGCCTAGTTGCGTGCATTGGTCACTGATAGACTTTATTATAAAAGCCCAAGTATTGTGCTCCACATGGTAGGTCTTGCACACATACTCAGCCAATTCTGCCTCATACTTTTTACCCGCGCACTACAGAGGGTTGGGGCCATGCATGGGAAAGCTAGTAATTTTGTGCACCAACACAGCGGTGATGGGGATCCTATCTCGGATCCATAGGCATCCATCATGAATTAGGGAAAGCATCTGTCGAGCTAGTCAATATGTCACGTTGTAGTGACCAAAGCGAGGCATCCTTAGGAAGTTCAAGAGCCCAAACCCGACCAATCCACGCACCCAGTGCTAAGGAACAATTTTGATCCCATTGTCTTCCTAAATCCTATCAAGGTATAATTCAGGCGCCATCTCAAGGAAGGCCTCCAGGTTGGTGTAATGTTCCCACATTTTGCAGGTAATGGGAATATTGCATTTTCTTTTCAGTTTTCTTAACTCATGAATAAAAGTGTAACGGAGGGACTCTAAAACTCCTAATCAGAAAAATAAATCAATGCCCAATGTGAACATGGAAAAATCTGGGCCATTTCAATAAAATACACTTAGGTGTGAAAAGGAATGGAGAAGGTTGACTAGGTCAACAAGACCAAATCACAGTAGTGTCTAGATGCATTGAACCTCCTTATTGATCAGCGTAGTTTTAGATGGAGACCCTTCATGTGAAAAGGGTTAACTCATTGGATGTGGTTTAGGGTTTTCCAAACCCTAATGTTACAAAAGAAAGAGGAAGGCCACAAGGAAAGGGAGTTGAAGATAATTCAATTTTGATATTTCTTAGGCAACTCAAGCTCTCTTGGTTGTTTAGCTAGAGAGAGAGGAATCTCCTGTCTAGTAATTCCTCCTCCTTCATTGAGGAGCTCTTGAAGGAGTATGTTTTGTAATTCCTCACATCTGGGCTTGAGGCCAAGCTTCCTACTCCAGCTACAGCCTTTTTTTTTGGGCAGGAATTTTTGTGTTGCAGGTGTTGCAGTGAGGGGTTTTCAACACCACTTCCAGATCTAGTTTTGCAGAAAAGGGAGCATTCCTTTCTCTAGATGATTAGTGAGGAAACCTTTAACTTCATATTAATATATTGGCATCAGGCCAAAGGAAATTTTTACATCATCTGTGCAGTATACTTCAGAAACTACGTCATTTTTCCAGTGCATTGTTATAGCAGGGTTTCTACTCTAGTTTGGTGGTTATTTCCTTGAGGAAGGGCCATCCCTTCTTCTGGAAAGTTTGTATTTAAGCCCTCTTCTAAAATTTTGTATATTTCAGCTCATCTAATCAGAGTTTCAGTGATTGTACATTTTCCACATCCATATTCTGTGGATCTAATACTTGTATTTGTTCCGTCATGAAATTCCCTTCCCGGATGATCTATTTGATGTATAAAAGGAGCTGAACCTCCATTTTTCTTCATGATCTGTTATAATAAACTTCAGATCTGATGTTTCAAAAATATTTTGTCTAATTTCTTCAGAAATCACGAAATGTATACTTCATCCATTTTCTGCATACTCTAAGTCATGGGAAATCAACATTTTTAAGCTTATCCGGGGATGGAGGAACTGTTTAGCATATCTATAATGCTTTTTTTAATCTAAGATTTGGAGCATAAGTCCCTAATGACATAATATAAAATAACCTCCTGCCATTTCCTTTAATTTTACCCAAATTTCTTAATACATCTATTTTAGGGTCGAAATCACTGCTTTTCCCCAATTTTTGGATCCTAAATTCAAACCTAAGTTTCTAATGTACTTGAAATAAGTTTCTGAGTGTCTATAAGCACATTTTATGCATTTATAGCTCTCTTCACTTACAACAGAGCTTTTTACTTTGCTGCAATCCCTCATTGGGCCTTTTCTTGAAGATAACTAAGTGCAGAAGATTTGTTTAACCCACCTAGTCTTATTTGTTTCAGCTCAAATATTGGATTTAGCTTTTTTATTATCTGATATAAAGGATCCAAGAGTCATTTTCCTATTTCATTGCATATTTTTCTGAAAATGTATTTTTCAGTGCATGATTCATGAGTTGTTCCTAAAAAGGGATATACAGTGGTATCAGAGCATGATCTCTGGCACAGCCTATGAGATCAAGCTATCAGAAAATTTAAGAGAAGAAAAATAGATCAGAATGATGGAGAGGATGAGATTACTCTCATCAATGTTCAGATCTAATAAGGGCCTCTCCAAAGAGGTAAATCAGAAAAGAGAAAGAAGATGCACCGAGACTCCTAGTGCATTTTGAGAAGAAGCAAGCTACAGCAAAATATTCATGAGGTTTCAAGAAGAAGAAGAAATCCCAAACACTTCCTATCAACAAAGTAGAAGACCGGAGATTCCTAGATCTCCTCATAGATCCACTATGCCCACTTTCTTTGAAGAAGGTGAGAGGTATAGCAATGAAGAAGAGATATGCAAAGAAACTCCTAAAGGGTTTCAAGAAGAAGAGGAAGAACTATACACTTCCTATCATCAAAAATCAGGGAGAATGACTGAAGAAGAGATCTCATTGCTTCTTTTTCAAACATTGAAGAGTATTGAAGAAAATCTCAAGGAGTTTGATGAGGAGAGGGAAAAGATGAGCTACAAAGAGACATCTCCCAAGGAAACAAAGGAGAATGTAAATCTTGTCACTTTGGGCAAGAGATCTCCATTTTCACCATTTACTGCTAAGGTGCTTGCATATAGAAAAGAAACACTTGCATCTTTTAATGGTAGTCTTGAGCTCTTAACATACGGAGTCCCATGGTTGAATCAGGATATGCATGAGGAGGAGAAGGAAGATACCAGCGCTGGTATGCTTGAAGAAAGGAGACCATCATTCTTGCTAGAAGTTGGAGGCATCATTGATCTGGGTGGACGAACTCTTATGTTTTTTCAAGAGGTTCCCACATATCAGTTGATCCAAGGTATGCATGAAATTTCAGCACATCTTGTTTCAACATTAATGCATAGGAAAGGATTAAATCAAAATGATAATTTGAAGAAAAGAAATGTCACAGCGCAGAGGACCCTTGATCTAATCAAGGATGAGACTGGAAACTATCCCTATGCATCATTGTTGAGCTGCATTCAATCTCTTGGGTTGAGATGTAGGGTCTCAAGAAAGGGGATTAGTACTATCCTATGTTCAATGGCTGATTGTGAGATCAGTAATGAAACTTTCTTTGAGACGGTACATGCATCACTTTGAAAATCTACAGTGTTGTCACTTAGTGACTGTGAAAAAGAGGCTTTAGATTTCTTGGAGCATTCTAGAGGTAGCTTCAACCTTGAAGTAGTGGAGAAGAAGAAGATGAAGAGTAGACATCTTGAGATGAGAAGAATTTTCTCCCCTCTAGATGACACTCTCTCAATGAGCATGCTACGGCTCAAAGAGAGACTTCTACTTACTATAGATTCAAAGCCTCACTAGTTTTGGAAGGCCATAGATGGGAGAAAGGTCTCACTAAGAGATCTCCATAGAGATGTGTTTCAATATTTCATGAGATGAAAGGTTCTTCATTGGTTCAAAGGATATGGTATTCTACAAAGGGAGGATACCATGATTATGCATCACATCACTCATTTTCCATATTGGAGTGAGTGGATGAGGATGATGAGAAAGAGATCACATGATCACTTGCAGACATATATGGGCTAGCAAGCTTGGTTACGCTGGTTTCCCTTAGGAGACTCCTATCACTACCCAAAGGCACCTATTTCTCTTATCTATGCCTTGAAGAATGGTCATGAAATAAATAAGGAGGCATGGCAATGCTGGTTGCTTTGGGTTAAGCATGATCACTACCCAAAGATTCTCATTCTCTCATCTCATGCTTTATGCATCATTAATAGAGTATATGAGAAGGAATCATGGTTGATGTGGTTGCTAAAAGGAGAGTTTGGACATCACATGTTAAATCTCATGTCCATGTATTCACCCATGTTTGAAATATGTCTCATTTATCCACATGTATTTTTGTTGTAGTGATGTTTCATGCATGAAATTTGGCTTAGGAGGAGGGATGACTCCCACATGATGTGGTATGAGGGAGCCTGCTTGTACTATGTTGATGAGACATTTCACATGTCCATCATTGTGTTATTGCTCCATGATCCACATGTTGATAAGGCAAGAGGACTGCAAAATTCCTTGTTGCTATGGCTGCTCTTGGGTGAGTATGGTTACTACCCAATAGCTCATAATTTTCTAAATCATGCCTTGGATTTCAATGATATGTTGCAGCAAGAGAATGCATGTATAAATTTTTTTCACTTGAGAAAGTATGGCCACCACATGACATCTCCTATGTCTATGTCGTTTGCATTATGTAAAATTTGGCATGTTGATTTCATGATATGCATTGATGATTGTTGTAGAGGTAAATCCCCTCTGTGGATAGAGGCAATCCCTACTAGCCCAGATCGGGTCTAGCGTATTCACCCATGTTTGAAATATGTCTCATTTATCCACATGTATTTCTGTTGTAGGGATGTTTCATGCATGAAATTTGTCTTAGGAGGAGGGATGACTGCCACATGATGTGGTATGAGGGAACCTTCTTGTACTATGTTGATGAGACATTTCACATGTCCATCATTGTGTTATTGCTCCATGATCCACATGTTGATAAGGCAAGAGGACTGCAAAAGTCCTTGTTGCTATGGCTGCTCTTAGGTGAGTATGTTTACTACCCAATAGCTCATAATTTTCTAAATCATGCCTTGGATTTCAATGATATGTTGCAGCAAGAGAATGCATGTATAATTTTGTTTCACTTGAGAAAGTATGGCCACCACATGACATCTCCTATGTCTATGTGGTTTGCATTGTGTAAAATTTGGCATGTTGATCTCATGATGTGCATTAATGATTGTTGTAGAGGTAAATCCCGTCTGTGGATAGAGGCGATCCCTACTAGCCTAGATCGGGTCTAGCAACAATCGTATCATGCTAAGGTGCAAGTTCCTAATTGCAATAAACCAAATGGACAAGAAGGCTTACCTTGAATCCAACGCTGTTGTTTGTAGAGGAGATAACACTCCCGTTTCCTTGCTCCAGCAGATCACAATCCTCCCGCTTGCCGTGATCGAACACCTGCACACACAAGAAACACGACAAACACAAGCGTAAAACCCAATATATGAAATTATGTATCAGTCAGAGAAGAGACAACTCATGATCATAATGAAAAATATGAGTGGAACCATAACCGATAGTCACTTATCATTAATTCATACAAAGGAAAATACAACCTGGCTCTGAAGCTGAATCTTCCTTCGGCGGGTCATCAGCAGAATACATCTCGGTAAAGCTCGTCAGGAATCGGGACAAGCCTCTCTCTTCGAACGTCAATCTCCTTGATACCGATTTGGCTCTATGAGGATTATCAAGGCTCTTGCAGCATTCTTTAGGCTATGAAGGCTCTTGGAGACTCAACCATTCAGCCCCTTCATCAATGGAAGATGGCTATATTTATAGAGGAGAGGAGGAGGTTGGGATCCCTAAAATAGTGGAAGGGAGGCCTTATCCCTTGGGAGGTTCCCCATAAGGTGGAAACAAGAGGCCAAAGGAGGAAGGTCATGGTTATTCAGTCGAAACCACTCCTCATGACTTATCCACGAAGTTGTTGTAATCGAAACTTCGCCTCTTTTTTTAAAAAACTTTCTTTAAGCAGATTAGCGCGGGTGCCTAACTGGAATAGAGCACCGATTGGTGTGGGCTTAGTGTTAATTTTCCTCATTGGTGCGAGGACATAACGGGCTACCAGTGCCAAGGAAAAAACAGATGTTTGTAGGGGTCTGCTCAAGAAATGATCAACAGAAGGAATGTTGTCCTCATGGAAAGGGATGCAATGATGGTATTTGCAAGGAATGACACTGTTTATTGGTCATAGAAATTACCCTCCAATGGGTGAGATGGGGATTTCAGGGATGGTGACAAATTACTGTGTAACAGATGCCCCGTAAAGCATGAGGCCCGAGAGAGAGAGAGGGGTGAAATGCTTTATGAGAATGTGTCCAACTGAAAACACTACTATCGAAAAACCTGCATAGACAAGTACAAATGATATCTCAAATACATGATATATGCAGTATGGGCACAACCATCCATAACAGAGTATACAATAATCCAGACCCAAGGCATGGACGCGGCCATCTAGTAAGGATCGATAAATAGACTCAGGTATGGTCGCAGCCATCCAATGAATGAGTCATGCAACCAATCATAATAATCCACAAAATCGTAGCTTGGACTCTAATAGATAGAATCTAGGGTCTTGCACTCCATCTCGACCCGAACAAAGTACAAGTTCAAGCATGTGAATAAGTGAGCTGAATTCGAACATGCAAGAACATCGCTTGATTACCAGCCAATGATGAAAGCTTTTAACAGACGCGAGAGGTACCACCAATAATGAAAATGGCCCTCAAGGTACTATAGGTACAAGCTATAGCATGTGAATCAGTGAGCTGGTGTCGAACACTGGTAGAATCAGTCGATCGGAGGCCAATGATGAAAACCTCACGTCGAACGCGAAGAACCTACCATTAAGGCATGCAGGCTCCAAGGTACCAAAAGGGAGTCTCTAGATCAGCTTCCCGGATAATGAGCTGAAGTCGACAGGAAGTGACCTTGATCGAAGGTGGGCCATAGTGTTTCCCACATCATCAACATGAGACAGAAGAACATAATGTCTTTTTGAATCAAGATCAGATGAGAATCAGAGCAAGGTTGAGACTTTTGCGGAGGTCAACTTCTCTTGAACATATCGGCGACACGACAGTGGATTTGGTAGTATTTAACATCAACAGATTGGGGTTCATGATGACGAGGCAAAGAACAGATGAGAGGTCAAAAGGGATTACCCAAACCCACGGAGGCAATCAGATAATGAGGTGAGATGTCCCCAACCCGACACGAATGCAAACAAGTGCCATGTTCAAGAGCGACATACTGTCGACACAACAACGATTTTGGTTCCATTTCCCCCCACCATTTCTGGCGAGTACCTCTTTATTTTTATACAAGCTTGAAGAGGATACCATATGCTTGTCATATAAATTCGTCCTTCGGACGAATCCATCCTAGTACATTTAACCAGCCCTAGGAAGGAGGAACTCGAATAACGTCATGATTGACGATTTCCGATGTCATTTAAGTTTAACGAGTCTGACAAAGGAAGAAATCAACATCTTTTCATGTTTAGAGAGTTTGAAAAGAGAGAAGAAAAGTAAACTCCAATGGTCCCTTTTCGTAAATAGTTCCTCAGACTTGAAAAGGTAGAAAACTATGTCTGAGAAAACCTCCTAGTCACGATAGGCTAGGGTATTCCTTTTTCGTAAATAATCTATCCCAGCCCGAAAAAGGGGTAAACGTATACTGGGTAGATGTCGATTCGTAACCACTTTAATGAGATCAAAACGACAAGAGACTCGGCAATCTTTTCAGTTTTCAAAAGTCAGAAAAGAGTTGAAAGATGACTCCTCCTGGAGGAACGAGTGGTATAAAGGGTAGAAACTGGTTCCGGTAATGGTGGAACTGCTCAGAACAAGTAAAATTCAAGAGGCTAGCTAACAAGACCACTCATCGCAGGGGTTCCTCAGGAATGGGTAAAACAACCAAGTGAAGGCATATGATCGGCCAAGTAGATAGTGACGATGGAATGAGAAAACCAAGGTTCATCTGGAAAAAACAGGCTAATAAAATGGCAATCATAAGGGGTAAAATGGGAATGGTTTCATTTTTACACAAGATTGAAATCAGGAAACTCTTCTTGAAGTTGGTTTCATTTTTACACAAGATTGAAACAAAGATAAACTATGCTTGAAACCAGTTTCATTTTTACACAAGCTTGAAACGGAAACAAACTATGCTTGAAAAAGTAAGCATGTCCCTAGCATGGTGACTCAATTCGAGGTACATGCCCCCAAGCTTCAATCCATATGAAAGGCAGATGGAGTGAAGGTTCAAGTTACAAGATCAAGAGAAAGACTTGACTGAGATTTTATAAGATCTCATCAAAGACTCGAATTGAACATAAAAGTGTGTCATTATTTTAACGAGGTTGACACATTAAAAGAACTATCCTCAGACACCCTTGTTTCATTTTTTAAGGAGCTTGACACAAGAAAACGAACTGTTCTCCGACAGACCTTGTTTCATTTTTTAAGGAGCTTGACACAAGACAACGAATTTCACTCCAACAACCTTGTTTCATTTTTTAAGGAGCTTGACACAAGACAACGAAATTTGCTCCAGCAAACCCGATTTCATTTTTTAGGGAGCTTGACATAGGAAAAGAACCATGCTACAAACAGACAACTCATCATGATGAATAAGAAGTCATCACTTCCAAGAGTTCCACTCCCGATGGAAAGAAAACATCCTGGATGTCAGGACACAATGCCCCCAGCACACTATGCATGATGGCATCATCACTGAGTACATGCACGGGGTATGTAGCCACATAGTTGACCTGCGGTGGGGCAGATACAATGGGTGGATAAAAACTAGGAAGGGATGATGGTGGTCCAACTGTCACATCAGGACCAAAGAACAAAAGTTGATCAATGGTCACAATCTGTCCTTCATGTGGAAAACAGACCACACGAAAAAGGGAGGAGACAAGCACTCCCATGGCATAGGTGTAATCGCGCCCCAAGAGAAGATTAAAATCCAAGGGGCCTGGAACAACCATCACGTCCATATGGACAATTTTACCTCCCAAAGTAATAGGTAACCTTGGAAGGATCCCTAATGGTTGACTAGTTCTTCTGTTGAATGCCAAAAGATTCTATGTAACAGGCACAAGCGGTGGCGAACCAAAATCTTGCTAGGTAGTTGAGGATAGAACACTAACAGACGCTCCTTCATCTATAACAGTGCTAGGTACAACTAGACTAGAGGTTTGTACCATTATCTCGAAAGGCACATAAGACAGAAGGTGGTATCCTACAAATCGATTCTAATAAAATGAAGTGACTAAACTACTCAAAGGGGCTACCATCGAACCAAGAAGGTCTTCCCCTGGTGTTACAGAAGAATAAGGAGCATCCTCCATGACTTCCATCATGGAGTCGGGAAGAGTATCCTCTAACACCTCCATCACGGAAGGTGAAGGAGCCACTTCTTGAGGTATAGGGGCAGGAGAATCTTTCTCCAAGTCCGAAGAATCTAAAGAAACTAGAAGGACATGGGGGGTGTGAGGTCCACTCTCAATGGAAAAGACCTGGTGCACCGTAGATGGGGCTAGCTCAACCGATCTCACGACCAATGGTTGGTCGGGAATGGATTCCTGAATTTGAATTTTCGAGGGAGTGGGATCGACCAAGGATGACTCTTGACCAATTGTAGGATCAGCTGGTGGAGGACTCAAAGAAATCCGTTTATAACCAGCCGGGGGGCATGGTGTAGAAACGGTTGCATTGTCCAAGACTCTTTTGGCTTCATCCATATACGAACAAAGGTGAATGGCATGGTGCCCTTCACACAACTTACAGGGATTGGTAATCTTACCCTGCTTCTTAGGAGCCTTACAAGCACCATCCGAAGACGTGCCCCCAACCTGACTCCCGGAAGCCAAAGGCAACGGTGGACAACTGTTGGACCATACTTCGAGTACCTTGGGAAGGCTAGGGAAATCGCGAAGAAGATGGTTTCCCGTGCACAACATGCAAGGGAGCTTGACTTTCTGCGGAGGGTTGGAAGGTTTATCAATGGAAGGCTTCCTAGGCACAATAGCCGCAGAGCTAGCCTCTTCCTTATCGGACTTATTCTTCTTTGTCTTATTCTTCTTCTTATCCACCCGGTTACTCGAATCCAGACTTTCACTAGGCGAAGTAGAAGAGGAGGACACAGAAACAGGCGAAGAAGGGGAGGGGTCCACGCTAGAATCAACATGATGTTGTTCAGGTGGAGGAACTGATTCAACAATAGTTGAGACATTCAGGACCACAGAGGTTGAAAACAACCAAACAGGAAACCCAACAGTTAACCCAGGAAGTGACAATGTTGCCATATAAGGAGCGCCAACATTTCGAAAAGGAGGAAAATGACTAGGATTCCCATTAGAGGGGATTCCTTGGGTGGTGAACTCTGGAAAAGTTGCCATCGAAACCACTCAAAACAGCACACGGGCTAAAATCCAAGGCACATAATCAAATGGCCAACAAGCAAACTCTAAAAGGGCCTGTGATCGCAGGTGATTTATTTTACCACATTGAAACTTAGAAACTTCACCGTTTCATGTTTTGAGAGTCGAGAAAGGGATGAAAGGTGACTCTATCTCTTTCAGTTTTGAAGCAGGCATGAAAGGAAAAGTGTTTGATGATATTTTTAAATTTAAGGAGTCAGAAAAGATCAAAATAACTACTCTGGAATTCTAGGCAAAGGGTGTACCAAATAACCGTGAACTGCAATATACACCTTGGTTTCAAAATGAAAGAGAAATCAACCAAGGACTTGACGTACGTGCAGGAAATCTCCCCGAATGTTGTGTCCGGTGTATCACGGGTATAGGGCGGCAGACTCGTCTTCCTATGGATAAAGGATAGCAACCTAGTGGGGTCTCCCTTTATAGATGCGACGGTACGGGGAGCACAAGTTCGTACTAGTGTTGTCTAAAGCCAAGAGGCGAACGATAGCTACTAGGTTTAAAGACGCCGGAACACGTTTCTAGCCTAGACCTCTAAATGTTTCATTAATGTTTCAATGTTGCCTTAGTGTAAATTGAATAAAATTTAATGTTAATCTTCAATTATGTTTCAATTTTCAAGCCCTAGCGAGTGTTATGTCTCAAAATCTCCTATATGCAGCTATATGATAAAAGAAATATTTCAATTTGATGAATGCTATCTAGTTAAGGGAAGAGCTTCAAACAATGATGCAACAAACAACAACACTGTAAACGAATTTTTTCCAAACTAGATGACTTTCACTATCCAAAATAATTTCAAACATTCAACGATGCGAATAATGCAATGTAATCTATGCAAAATCCTCTTTTTTTTTTCAAATGATAAGAATGCACTCAATGCATTTTTTGATGAAATGAGAATCTACTTAATGCATGCTTTTAATAAAAGAGAATGCAATCAAAGCAATTTCTAGTTTTCAATCATTAAACAATGTAATCTAAGTTCAATGACGGATCTCAAAAAATACTTTTCAATGCAATGTGATCTAATGCATTTTAACGAAAAGAAAAATATGAGACGAAAACTAAAAGGATGCAAATCTTCTTAATGAAGGATGAATGCAAAAGAGATGTAAACAAACACTAAGAATGCAATCGTTGTTTCAAACACTTGGTCACGAAATCCCTCAAAAGGCGACAAGACATATGAGGTCAAACACAAAGAGGACTTCCAAAGCAAGAGATCAAAACAAGGCATTCATTCCCTTTTACATCAAACAATCATGGAAATAAGACATTTCAAACAATGAGAAATGTAATCTATGCTCATACAGTGAAAAGACCGAAAGGGAAAGACACAATAGTGAAGGATTTAGGGAAAAAATCTATATTTTCACACACCCTGAAATTGGCACGACTTTGGTAGGTGAAATTAGCGCCAACTGGCACGACTTTCTCACTGACAACTAGCGCCAATGGCCAATTGCTGTGGGTTTCTAACTGACAACAAGTGCCAATGCCTGAAAATGAAAAAACAAAGAATTTCTCCCAACCAAGACCAGACTCACCACTTCAAGCAGAATCTCCAAGACTCAAATGAACCATGTAATCTAGGCTCAAAGCGAGACAAAGCGGAATTCGAATGAAGAATAAGCCAATCACTCAAATAATGCAATAAAATGATAGACAACCACCAAATGAATGTAGAGAAGAAATCACAAAGTTGACTAAAGAGATAGAAACCAAAAAATCCCATGGGAGGCTCGACACACAATAGCACCTAGATGCCCTAGGGCTAGACTGTAAAATCGATATAAACTGGAAAACAACCAAAGGATGAAGGTCACAGTCAGTCAAACAAAGCACCAGAACACTCAGGCAGTCGTAAAAATGAAACAAAACACATAATTCAAGCTCAGAAAGGTCAAAACAGAGTAAACCCTAGCACCTTACAGGATTGGCATGACTGTAAGGCGGAATCTAGCGCCAAAACAGGATTGGCGCAGATAATACACTAGCAACATGCGCCAATGGGCACGACTGTTAGGTTAATAAGAATGCCAGTCGAGTTTACTATGGAAAAATAAAAAAGAGAAATCTAAGGAACAGACTAGTGATGGTGAAGCTAAACAAAGCCAAACACATAGAAAGAGCTAGCCAAAAGAGCTGATCAAGCAAGCAAAGTCAAGAATCGACCGAAAAGACAAGACAGTACTCCAAATCAACGATCCCCAATGGATTCGCCAATTTTTTGTAGAGGTAAATCCCCTCTGCGGATAGAGGCAATCCCTACTAGCCCAGATCGGGTCTATCAACAATCGTATCACGCTAAGGTGAAAGTTCCTAATTGCAATAAACCAAATGGAAAAGAAGGCTTACCTTGAATCCAACGTTGTTGTTTGTAGAGGAGATAATGCTCCCATTTCCTTGCTCCAGCAGATCACAATCCTCCCGCTTGCCGTGATCAAACACCTGCACACACAAGAAACACGACAAACACAAGTGTAAAACCCAATATATGATATTATGTATCAGTCAGAGAATACACAACTCATGATCATAATGAACAATACGAGTGGAACCATAACCGATAGTCACTTATCATTAATTCATACAAAGGAAAATACAACCTGGCTCTGACGCTGAATCTTCCTTCGGCGGGTCGTCAGCAGAATACGTCTCGGTAAAGCTCGTCAGGAATGGGGACAAGCCTCTCTCTTCGATCGTCAATCTCCTTGCTACCGATTTGGCTCTATGAGGATTATCAAGGCTCTTGCAGCGTTCTTTAGGCTATGAAGGTTCTTGGAGACTCAACCATTCAGCCCCTTCATCAATGGAAGATGGCTATATTTATAGAGGAGAGGAGGAGGTTGGGATCCCTACAATAGTGGAAGGGAGGCCTTATCCCTTGGGAGGTTCCCCATAAGGTGGAAACAAGAGGCCAAAGGAGGAAGGTCATGGTTATTCAGTCGAAACCACTCCTCATGACTTATCCATGAAGTTTTTGTAATCGAAACTTCACCTCTTTTCTTAAAAAACTTTCTTTAAGCAGATTGGCGCGGCTGCCTAACTGGAACAGAGCACCGATTGGTGCGAGCTTAGTGTTAATTTTCCTCATTGGCGCGAGGACATAACGGGCTACCAATGCCAAGGAAAAAACAGATGTTTTTAGGGGTCTGCTCAGGAAATGATCAACAGAAGGAATGTTGTCCTCATGGAAAGGGATGCAATGATGGTATTTGCAAGGCATGACATTGTTTATTGGTCACATAAATGACCCTCCAATGGGTGAGATGGGGATTGCAGGGACGATGACAAATTACTGTGTAAAAATGATGATACTTTGTAATGGGCTTATGTGACATATCATATGTCCATTAGTATGGTTTGGTTTCATGATGCACATGAGGAGGAAAGAAATAAAAAATACCTCTTCTTGCTTTGGTTGCTTTTAAATGAGTATGGTGACCACCCTATAGCTCATAATTTTTTGATTCACGCCCTATGTATTAAAGATAAATTGCAGCAAAGGAAGGCATGTACATCATCTTTTGGAAAGCTTGGCTTGCTCATCTTACATGGACGAGATGGAGGATGGAAGCAAAGGGCCTTGCTTCGGTGGTTATTATTAGGAGAATATGGTTTGACATATCTGTTTACCCATATTACTCCTTACCTTCTTGTTTTTCCTAACGCTGGAATGATGGAGTTTGGATCCAAGGAAGCCAACAGGGCTAACAATGAGAGCATAACAATGCTTAATCAAATCCATGAGACATGGGATGGAGGAATGTTTTGCATGATGAAGCTTCCCCTTTATGGAAGGAGCTACTATATTTCATGTCTCTCATGTGCTTATCATGGTGTTGGACATCATGTAATTTTCATCTTGTACTTCATGATAGGAAGAGGACCTCTAACCTTACAGTTGGAAGTCCTCTCGTGCATTTGTGGAAGACAACTTTGGAACCAAACATACATAACTTGTTGTAGAAAATGGGAGGAAGCCTTCCTTATGAGGATTCCATTTGGAGAGGGGGGTAGAATATTTGCATCTACAATAAGAGTTGCTTGAGGGCAAGCAAAATTTTGCCGGGAGAGATTGTAATGTTCCCACATTTTGCAGCTAATGGGAATATTGCATTTTCTTTTCAGTTTGCTTAACTCATGAATAAAAGTGTAAAGGAGGGACTCTAAAACGCCTAATCAGTGAAATAAATCAATGCAAAATGTGAACATGGAAAAATCTGGGCCATTTCAATAAAATACACTTAGGTGTGAAAGGGAATGGAGAAGGTTGACTAGGTCAACAGGACCAAATCACAGCAGTGTCTAGATGCATTGACCCTCCTTATTGATCAGCGCAGTTTTAGATGGATACCCTTCATGTGAAAAGGGTTAACTCATTGGAGGTGGTTTAGGGCCTTACAAACCCTAATGTTATAAAAGAAATAGGAAGGTCACAAGGAAAGGGAGTTGAAGATAATTCGATTTTAAGATTTCTTAGGAAACTCAAACTCTCTTGGTTGTTTAGCAAGAGAGAGAGGAATATTCTGTTTAGGAATTCCTCCTCCTTCATTGAGGAGCTCTTGAAGGATTATGTTATGTAATGCCTCACATCTAGGCTTCAGGCCAAGCTTCCTCCTCCAAATACAACCTTTTTTGTTGGGCAGGAATTGCTGTGTTGGAGGGTGTTGCAGTGAGGGGTTTTCAAAACCACTTCCAAATCTAGTTTTACAGAAAATGGAGCATTCCTTTCTCTATAATATTAGTGATGAAGCCTTGAGCTTCATATTCAGATCTTGGCATCAGGCCAAAGGACCTTCCGACATCATCTGCGCAATATACTTCAGAAACTGCGTCATTTTTCCAGTGCATTGTTCTAGCAGGATTTCTACCCTAGTTTGGTGCTTATTTCCTTGAGGAAGGGCCATCCCTTCTTCTGAAATTTTTTTATATTTCAGCTCATATACTTATATTTTCAATGATTTTTCATTTTCCAGATCCATATTCTGCAAATCTAATACTTATTTGTTCTTTCATGAAATCCCCTTGCCAGGTGTTCTATTTGATGTATAAAAGGAGCTAAACCTCCATTTTTCTTCATGATATGTTATAATAAACTTCAGATCTGATGTTTTGGGCATATTTTGTATAATTTATTCAGAAATCATGCAATGTATGCTTCAGCCATTTTCTACATACTCCAAGTCATGGGAAATCAAAATTTTTAATCTTATACAGGGATGGAGGAACTATTTAACATAGCTAGAATGGTTTTTTGAGTTTAAATTCGGAGAATATATCTCTCATGACCAAATATAAAATAACCTCCCTCCATTTCCCTTAATTTTATGCAGATTTCTAAATACATGTATTTTAGGGTCGAAATCACTGCTTTTCCCCACCTTTTGGATCCTAGATTCAGATCTAAGTTTCTTCTATACTTTAAATCAGTTTCTAAGTGTCTATCAGAAAATTTTATGCATTTATATCTCTCTTCACTTACATCATAGTGTTTTACTTTGCTGCAGTCCCTCATTGGGCCTTTTATTGAAGATAACTAGGTGCGGGAGATGTGTTTAACCCACCTAGTCTTATTTGTTTCAGCTAAAATATTCAATTTAGTTTTTTTATTGTCTGATATAAGGGATACAAGAGTCATTTTCTTGTTTCATTGCCTATTTTTCTAAAAATGCATTTTTTAATGCATGATTCATGAGTTGTTCCTAAAAAGGGATATTACAGCTGGCCAAATCGTGATCGTCAAATTTGATCTTGGGCAGCCTTCCAATAGGGTCACCAATGATAGGGACTTCTCCTGGGGTCATTGGTGTCTACAAATAAGTGATCAGGCCATCGAGTTTCTTTGGTGTGCGTGTTCAGGTTCTACGCAACCGGATGAAAGGAGGTAACCAGTTGATTGGTCCAACAGGCTGGGCCTCCTCCTGAACATCTCACACCTGGGATGTTGCCTTTGGGGATGTTACATTCCACGGGGAAGCACAAGGTGTCCCCTTAACCCATTTCGTAGGTCTCGAGGGTTTCCCAGAGTCTTCTGCTTTTTTCTTATCCTTCTTTATGACTAGGGTGGAGAAAACTTCTTCTGCCTCAGACTCAATTTCTACCACTTCCTCAGTTCCATGTTTTGCTGAGATGACTGGTTCCAAGGATTAAGAAGGATTTGTGACTGACATTATAGTGTGAAATACAAACTCAGAATTGCTACTATCTGAGGGGGAAGATTGCTCAGACAGGAAAGAGACGCTAGAGGCACGAAATTTCTTACAACAAAAATTCATCCAGGAAAAATATGCCAAGTATGAGCTATTCAAGTGATATGAAACCCTTGTCTTCTCTATCCCACCTGTTTTATAGCTTTGGTGATTTCCCAACAGTAGGGTAGACTTCACGTGGAACATACCATCAAGTAAATGATAAAAAATATCTAGAAATCACTGCATTAAATGTTGGACAACCATCACATCCAATGGTCATTTTTCCTTTTTACCTGATTCAATTGTTCCAACAGCTAGTTTTCTCACCCTGGGTGCATTCAGTGTACTCCTACGCTCCTAGCACTTCGGCTGCCACCTGAAATTTTTCCTTCCAAATGTAATTCTACGTCACCATAGCTCATCCCACAAGATCTTTTGTGCTATTGTCTTGCCTGTGTAGTGCCCTCATACTATACCTTCATGAACATCTGCCATGATAGTGTGCCGTTCATGCTCCAAAACGTATCTGCACCACACTTCACCAGTGGTTAGTTTATATAAAGGATGTTGGAGAGGTAAATCCCCTCTACGGACAGAGGTGATCGCTACTAGCCCAGATCGGGTCTAGCAAAAATCGAACATGCAATGACACAGGTATCTAGTTACAAAAATGACAAAACATAAAGAGTTGCCTACCTCAGGTCCTACACAATGGTCATTGGAGAAAGGATGATGCTTCCCGTCCTTCATTTTGGTAGATCATGATCCTTCTACTTAACACGTCCGAACACCTGCACACATGCGAAGAAATGCAACAATACACAGCATAGAATCTAAATCTTGTAACTATACATCAGTCAGAGAAGATGTAATTCATTGCATCAAAGAAAAAGACACATGAATGAAACCATAATCAAAGTCGCTTATCATTAATAATAACAAAAGAAAGATACAACCCAAGGCTCTGACACCAGATCTTCCTTCGGTGGGTCGACAGCGGAGCACATCTCAATGAAGCTCATCAGGAATGGGACAAAGCTCTCTCTATTCATCTTGGCTCTCAAAGGCTATCTGGCGATAGTCTCCTTGCTTACAGATTCAACTCTTCTACTATTAAGACCACTAGGACTATTAAGACTAGCTTGCTAATGGAAAATGGCAAGCTTATATAGATGGTGGAAGGGGAGTTGGGATCCCTACAATTGTGGGATTGGCCCTATCCTCAACAAAGCTTCCATGATAGGTGGAAAAATACCTCCCCTACATGAAGATCCGGAGCCAAACCTCCCAAATCATTCTAGAGACTCATTCAGGAGTTTGTTGGAATCAAAATTCCGCCATTTATTTTTAAAAAACAATATTTATTAAGCTTGGTGCGAGCAAGACACTGGGACAGAGCGCTAGTTGGCGCGCTCGCTTTGGTGTATTTCCCCCCTTGGCGTGAGGGCTGAACTGGCTAGTCGCACCAAGGCCAAATGATCAGTTTTTAGGGTTTTTCAAAGGAAACTTTCTTCAGAGGAATGATTGTTGATGCCATGAAAATGGTTTTAGGTTATGTCACTGCTCACGGGTCACGTAAAAGGCCCTCCAATGTGCAGGATGGGGGATTGCAGGGACGGTGACAAATTACTGTGTAACAGATGCCCTCTAAAGCATGAGGCCCGAGAGAGAGAGAGAGGGGTGAAATTCTTTACGAGAACGTGCCCAACTGAAAACATTGTCGTCGAAAAACATGCGTAGACAAGTAGAACTGATATCTCAAATACATGACATGTGGTATGGGCGCAGCCATCCATAATAGAGTATACAATAACATGATCCAAAGTATGGACGCAACCATCCAGTGAGGATCAGTAAATAGACTCAGGTATGGTTGCAGCCATCCAATCAATGAGTCATGTAACGAATCATGATAATCTACAAAATCACAGCCTAGATTCCATCAGACAAAATCAAGGGTCTTGCACTCCATCTCGACCTGAACATAGTACAAGTTCAAGCATTTGAATAAGTGAGTTGAAGTTGAACATGCAAAAACATCGTCTAATTACCAGCCAATAATGAAAGTCGTTAACAGATGCGAGAGGAACCACCAATAATGACGATGGCCCTCAAGGTACTATAGGTACAATCCATGGAATTTGAACAGTGAGCTGGGATCGAACACCTGCAGAATCATTCGATTGAAGGCCAATGATGGAAACCTTGCGTCGAATGTGAAGAACCTACCATTGAGGCATGCAAAATCCAAGGTACCTGAAGGGAGTCTCTAGATCAGCTTCCTGGATAATGAGCTGAAGTCGACAAGAAGTGACCTTGATCAAAGGTGGGCCATAGTGTTTCCCACATCATCGACGTGAGACAAAGGAACATAATGTTTGTGAATCAGGATCAGTAGAGAATCATAGGGAGGTTGAGAACTACAGAGGCCAACTTCTCTTGAACATATCGGCAGCATGACACTGTATTTGGCAGTATTTTACATCAAAGGATCTGAGGTCATGATGATGTGGCAAAGAGAAGATGAGCGGTCAAAAAGGATTACCCAAATCCATGGAGGCAAGAAGATAACGAGATGAGATGTCCCCAACCTGACACGAATGCAGACAAGAGCCATGTTCAAGAGTGACATACTTCCAAAAAGACTATAATACTGGTTCCATTTTCCCCCACCATTTCTGGTGAGTACCTCTTTATTTTTACGCAAGCTTGAAGAGGATAGCATATGCTTGTCATATAATTTTTTCCTTTGGACAAATCCAACCTAGTACATTTAACGAGCCCTAGGAAGGAGGAACTTGAGTAACGTCATTACGACTGAGTCTAATGTCATCAGTTTTTAACAACTCTGACAAAGGAAGAACTCGACATCTTTTCATGTTTAGAGAGTTTGTAAAGACAGCAGAAAAGTAAACTCCAACAGTCCCTTTTCGTAGATAGTTCCTTAGATCCGAAAAGGTAGAAAACTGTGTCTGAGAAAACCTCCTAGTTGCGATAGGCTAAGGTATTCCTTTTTTGTAAATAATCTATCTCAGCCTGAAAAAGGGTTAAATGTATACTAGGTAGATGTCGTTTCGCGGCCAATTTAATGAGATCAAAACGACAAGCGACTTGGAAATCTTTTCAATTTTAGAGAATCAGAAAAGAGCTAAAAGGTGACTCTTCCTGGAGGAACGAATGGTATAAAGGGTAGCAACTGGTTCTGGTAATGGTGGAACTACTGAAAACAAGATAAAGGTCAAGATGCTGGCTAACAAGAACACTCATCACAGTGGTTCCTCAGGAATGGGTAAAACAATCAAGTGAAGGCATATGATCGGCCAAGAAGATAGTGACGATGGAGTGAGAAAACCAAGGCTCATCTGGAAAAACAGGCTGATAAAATGGAAATCATGAGAGGTAAAATGGGAAAGGTTTCATTTTTACACAAGCTTGAAATCAAGAAACTTTGCTTGAAGTTTGTTTCATTTTTACACAAACTTGAAACAAAGATAAACTATGCTTGAAATCGGTTTCATTTTTACACAAGCTTGAAATAGAAAAAAAATATGCTTGAAAAGGTAAGCATGCCCCCAGCATGATGACTCAATTCGAGGTACATGCCCCCCAAGCTTCAGTCCATATGAAAGGTAGATGGAGTGAAGGTTCAAGTTACGAGATCAAGAGAAAGACTCGAATTGAACGGGAACATGTTTCATTGTTTTAACGAGGTTGACACATTAAAAGAACTATCTTCATAAGAGCTTGTTTCATTTTTTAAGGAGCTTGACACAAGACAAATGAACTCTACTCCGACGATATTGTTTCATTTTTTAAGGAGCTTCACACAAGCAACCGAACTCTGCTCCGACGAGCTTGACACAAGTAAATGAGCTTTTCTCCGACGAGCTTGTTTCATTTTTTAAGGAGCTTGACACAAGAAAATGAACTTTTCTCCGGCGAGCTTGTTTCATTTTTTAAGGAGCTTGACACAAGAAAATGAACCATGCTCTGACAGACCTCATCATAATGAATTAGAAGTCATAGCTTCCAAGGGTTTCCCGTCCGATGGAAGGAAAACATCTTGGAAGTCTGGACCCAATGCCCTCAGCACACGATGTACAATGGCACTATCACTGAATATGGGCACAGGATAGGTAGCCACATAATTGACATGTGGCGGGGAAGACACAACCAACAGATAAATATCCAGCAGGGATGATAGTGGACTAGCTGCCATATTAGGACCAAAGACTGAAAGCTGATCAATGGTCACGATCCGACCTTGGTGCGGAAAACACATCACACGAAAGAGGGAGGTGAAAAGCGCTCCCATGGCATAAGTATAATCATGGCCCAAGAGTAAAGTAAATTCCAAGGGGCCAGGAACAACCATCATGTCCATATGGAAAGTTTTCCCTCCCAAAGTAACAGGCAACTTCGGAAGGATCCCTAATGGTTGACTAGTTCTTCTGTTAAATGCCAATATATTCTGCATAACAGGCACAAGCAATGGTGAACCAAAATCTTGCCAAGTAGTTGAGGATAAAATACCAATAGATGCACCTTCATCTACAATGGTGCTGGGTACGACTAGATGGGAGGCCTGTACCGTGATCTCAAAGGGCACATAAGATGGAAGGTGGTATCTTGCGAATCGACCCCAATCAAAGGAAGTGACCAAACTACTTGGAGGGGCTACCATTGAACTGAGATGGTCTTCCGCTGGTGTTATGGTAGAAGAAGGATATCCTCCATGACCTCCATCATGGAGGCAGAAGGATTATCCTCCGGGACCTCTGTCACGGGAGGCAGAGGAGTAGCTTCTTGAGATAGAGGGACAAGAGAATCTTTCTCCAAGTATGAGGAATCTAAAGAAACAAGAAGAACTTGAGGGATGTGGGATCCACTCTCTATGGAAAATACCTGGTGCACCGCAGATGGGGCCAACTCAACTGATCCCACGACCAATGGTTGGTCAGGGATGGATTCATGATTTGGAATTTTTGGGGGAGCAGGATCAACCAAGGGTGACTTTTGACCAATTGTTAAATCAACTGGTGGACTCAAAGAAAGCTGTTTGTAACCAGCTGGAAGGCATGGTGCAGAAATAGTCAAGCTGTCCAAAACTCTTTTGGCTTCATCCATATATGGACAAAGGTGAATGGCATGGTGCCCTTCATAGACCTTATAGGGATTGGTGAGCTTACCCTGAATCTTAGGAGGTTTACCAGCACTAGCTGAAGACGTGCCCCCAACCTGACTCTCGGAAGCCAAAGGAAACGACAGATGACCGTTGGACCATACTTCGAGCACCTTGGGAATACCAGGGCAATCTCGAAGAAGATGGTTTCCCATGCACAACATGCAAGGGAACTTAAATTTATATGGAGGGTTGGAAGGTTCATTGAGAGCAGATTTTTTAGAAGCAGTAGCTGCAGCCTTAGCCTCTCTCTTATCAGACTTCTTCTTCTTCTTCTTAGCCACCTGGTTACTCGAATCCAGACTTTCACCAGGTGAAGTAGAAGAGGAGGACGCAGAAATAGGCGAAGAAGGGGAGAGGCCCACCTTAGAATCAACATGTTGTTGTTCAGGTGGAGGAACTGATGGAATAGTAGCCAGAACATTCGGGACCACAGAGGTTGAAAACAACCAAACGAGCAACCTAACAGTTAACCCAGGAAGGGACAACGTTGCCATATAAGGAGCACCAACATTTCCAAAAGGAGGAAAAGGACCAGGATTCCCTTCGGAGGGGATTCCTTGGTTGGTGAACTCCGGAAAAGTTGTCATCGAAGACAACTCAAAACAACACCCTAAGGAAACTAACTTTAACCAGGAATATTTCGTGGGTAGTTAATCTTAAAACACTAAAACCAGACTCTACTGTTTCATATTTTAAGAGTCAAGAAATGAGCAAAAGGTGACTTTATCGCTTTCAGTTTGGAAACAAGCATGAAAGGACAAGTGCTTGACGATATTTTCAAATTTACAGAGTCAGTAAAGATCAAACTGACTGCTTTGGTAATCTAGGTAAGAGGTGTACTGAGTTTCTGTGAACTGCAATATACACCTTGGTGATCCAATGAAAGAGAAATGACCAAGGACTTTCTGTACGTGCAGGTAGTCTCCTCGAATGATGTGTTCGGTGTATCATGGTTATAAGGTGGCAGGCTCGGCTTCCTATGGATAATAGGATTGAAACCTAGTGGGGTCTCCCATTATATACATGACGGTACAGGTAGCACAAGTCTATACTAGCGCTATCTAAAGCTAGATGGCGAATGACAACTACTAGGTTTAACAACGTCGGAACACATCACTAGCCTAGACCTCTAGATATTTCATTAATGTTTCAATGTTGCCTTAGATTGATTCAATAAATTTTATGGTTGATCTTCAATTATGTCTCGGTTTCAAGGCCCTGCCATATGTCATCTGACAATCTCCTATATGCAGCTATATGATGAAAGAAATCTTTCAATTCGATGAATTCTATCTAGTTAAGGAAAGAATATCTAACAATGATGCAACAAACAAAAATACTGCAAACGAAATTCCTCTAAACGAGATGACTTTCACTATCCAAAAGTAATCTAAAACATTCAACGATGCAAATTATGCGATGTAATCTATTCAAAATTCTCTTTTTTGAAAACCATGCAATTATAATCTATGCACAATTTCCTTTTCTTTTTTGAAAGAATAAGAATGCACTCAATGCATTTTTCGATGAAATGAGAATTTACTTAATGCATGCTTTTAATGAAAGAGAATGCACTCAATGCGATTTTTAGCTTTCAATCATTAAAAAATGTAATCTAAGTTCAATGATGGATCTCAAAAAATACTTTTCAATGCAATGCGATCTAATTCATTTTAACGAAAAGAAAACTATGAGACGAAAACTAAATGAACGCAAATTTCCTTAATGAAAGGATGAATGCAAAAGGGATGAAAACAAACACTAAGAATGCAATCGTTGTTTTAAACACTTTGTAAAAAAATTCCTCAAAAGGCTACAAGACATGAGGTCAAGCATAAAAAGGACTTCCAAAACATGAGATCAAAACAAGGCATTCATTCCCTTTTACATCAAAAAATCATGGAAAGAAGACATTTCAGCTAAACAATGAGCAATGTAATCTATTCTCATACAGAGAAAAGACCAGAAGGGAAAGACACATCAGTGAAGGATTTAGGGAAAAAATATCAATTTTCACACACCCTGAAATTGGCAAAACTTTTGTGGGTGAAACTAGCACCAATTGGTGCGACTTGCTCACTGACAACTGGCGCCAATGGCCAACTGGCGTGGGTTGCTAATTGAAAACAAGCGCTAATGCCTAAAAATGAAAAAAAAAAGAATTTCTCTCGACCAAGACTAGACTCACCACTTCAAGAAAAATCTAAACATAACCTAGAAGAAAAAGTACTGACCAAAAAAGCCCCCGAACAAGGGAAAACCCTAGCACCTACAGGAAATGGTGCGACTGTCTGGCTGTAATCCATGCTAGACAGGGGATGGCATGGGTGATGAACTGGAAACTTGCGCCAATGGGTGCAACTGTCAGGGTGGAAACCGCACCAATCAAGCCAACCATGAAAAGATGAAAATTTTGGAAAAATAGAGGTTAGATCTGATCCTCTGGGGCTGAACAGGGATTTGACACCAAAGGAGGCCAACCAGAAAAGAAAAAAAATCAATCAAAAGCCAAAAAAAACTGAAAGAGACAAGACAAACTCCAACTAAGTCTCCAACAGAGTCGCTAGTTTGTTGGAGAGGTAAATCCCCTCTGCAGACAGAGGCGATCCCTACTAGCTTAGATCGGGTCTAGCAACAATCAAACATGCAATAATGCAGGTCTCTAGTTACAAAAACGACAAAACATAAAGAGTTGCCTACCTCAGGTCCTACGCAATGGTCATTGGAGAAAGGATGACTCTTCTCGTCCTTCGCTTTGGTAGATCACGATCCTTCCGCTTAACACGTCCGAACACCTGCACACATGCGAAGAAACACAACAATACACAGCATAGAATCTAAATCTTGTAACTATACATCAGTCAGAGAATATGTAATTCATTGCATCAAAGACAAAGACACATGAATGAAACCATAATCAAAGTCGCTTATCATTAATAATAACGAAAGAAAGATACATCCCAAGGCTCTGACGCTAGATCTTCCTTCGATGGGTCGACAGTGGAGCACGTCTCAATGAAGCTTGTCAGGAATGGGAGAAAGCTCTTTCTCTTCGGCTTGGCTCTCAAAGGCTGTCTAGCGATAGTCTCCTTGCTTACAAATTCAACTCTTCTACTATTAAGACCACTAGGACTATTAATACTAGCTTGCTAATGGAAAATGGAAAGCTCATATAGATGGTGGAAGGGGAGTTGGGATCCCTACAATCATGGGATTGGTCCTATCCTCAAGAAAGCTTCCATTATAGGTGGAAAAATACCTCCCCTACATGGAGATCCAAAGCCAAACCTCCCAACTCATTTTAGATACTCATTCAAGAGTTTGTTGGAATCAAACTTCCACCATTTATTTTTTTTAAAAAATCTTTATTAAGCTTTGCGCAGGCAAGACACTGGGACAGAGTGCCAGTTGGTGCGCCCTCTTTGGTGTATTTTCCCCATTGGCGCGAAGGCTAAACTGGCTAGTTGCGCCAAGGCCAAAAGATCGGTTTTTAGGGTTTTTCAAAGGAAACTTTCTTCAGAGGAATGATTGTTGATGCCATGAAAGTGGTTTTAGGTTATGTCACTGCTCACAGGTCATGGAAAAGGCCCTCCAATATGCAGGATGGGGGATTGCAGGGACGGTGAAAAAATACTGTGTAACAAAGGACCAGTGGTAACATCCGTCGCTTGGGTAACCAACTCCTTCTTTTGTCATATTGAACATCTTGTAGATGTCATGCTTGCAGTCAAGAATTGAATGATATCAGTGAAGTGTGCATCAACGACCCTAATGTTGAACCGATGTGCATCAGGCAATCCTTCCCTCAAGTTAGTGGGTTCCCTGCCCATCCCAAGTCGGGACCCGTGATCCAGCCCAACATTCAGCTTTGCTATCTTGACCATGATTTAAAAATTGTATTCCTGAAACATCAACAGCCACCTGCGGAGTTTCCCCCCCAAATTTTTTTTATTTACCAGGGACTTTAAAACCCAATGAATTGTAAACTTAAAGTGTCCTGCCAATATATAGTGTCGAAAATTATGTATTGCATGGACCAGGGCCAACCCTTCCTTCTTCGTGGTGGCATAATTGTTCTTCGCACTCGAGAGTTCGCAAATAGCAACTGCGACTAGGTGATCAATGTCTCCAGCACTACACTGCGTAAGGACCATTCCCAGGGCAATACCTGACACATCAACATGTACATGAAATTCCTTTTCCCTAATGGGACCATTAAGAATAGGTGTAGATATCATTCCTTCTCGGAGTAGTTCAAGGCTCTTTTGGCACTCATCATCCGAAAAGAATGGAACATATTTCTTAAGGAGTCTATCCAAAGGTGTGGTGGTCAGTGCATATCTCAGAATGAATCTTCTTTAGTAACCTATATGTCCAAGGATTGAATGCAGTTGTTTCTGATGCTTTGGTGTGTCCTCAGTCTGTAGTGGAGGTCCCGCAACTGTGCACTCCCGCTTTGATTCAGGAATAAAGACATTGCGCGGATCCTCATCACACTCTTTTATACTACTAGAGTCATCAAAGTGGGGCAGTTCTCTTACCTCTAAAGATATGCAACAGAATACCTTTGTAATTTGCAGGCAGTACAGTGTAGAGACATCATGCAGCCGATTTTTCCAATTTTTCATTTCCTCATCGAAGTCGGAGAAGCATTCAATATCTCTTTCCTAGAAAATCATACCATCGGCCGTAGGATTGACCCAGTCTTTGTCCCTCACAGTTAGCTTATAGATATGATCGACCTCTTCTTCCTCACGCACTAACTCTGTATACCTTTCTCCTTCTGCGAGATCTAGCGGCACTATCACCCGTGTTCCTTCACTTTAAAATACCATGCTCCTCTTTTTTAATTTGATAATACCACCCATATCTATGGCCCAGCCCAATCCTAGGAGCGCGGGATAGGGGTCTACATCTTCTACAATCTGAACGACCTCAAAATCAGCTCAAGCCTTGACCCCCACAATGTCTACCATGATATTTGGTAATATTCCTAAAGGTATGATCTTCTGCTGATTAGCCATGCGTAGTCGGATAGTGGACCATTCCAACTTAGGTTCTCCATTCACTGCTAGGTTTTCTTAGGTATTACATTTACATCTGAGCCTAGGTCCAGAATAACCTGATCCATCTCATAGTCACCAATCTGCACGGTTAACCGCATCTCCCTGCCAGTGCATCTCTTATGCTTATAAATTTTGTGTACATCCTTAATTTCCATGGCTGGGGTTGTCTTTTCTATGCAGCTATCTATCAAAGCTTGGAGTTTTTCTACGACCCTTTGGTTGCACAACAACTTCATACATGCCTACAGGAACGGTCCGACCTCATCAACTGCCTTGAGGTTCAGAGAGACCTGAGGAGTAGGTGCCTCAACTTTAGCAAAGTCTTGGTGAGCCATGCCAAAGGTTTCTTTCTTTTCTCGTAAGTCAAACCCTTTCTGTTTAACAACTGCTTTTGGGATGAGAGGCTTCGCCTCAGCATTTTCCGTAGCTCCTTCACTGGTCATGCCGCTGCGTGTGATAACATTAACACTTGGCCCTTCATCCTAAGGTTCTGCCTTGACCCTTTGTACACTCTGCATAGGTGTCTACTTCTTCTCCTATATTTTTTTCATTGGAATCAAGAAATATTCGATCACATGATCCAGCTGTCTACAATATCTCCAAGACTGTCTTGCGAGGTTTACATATTCCCTTGTAAAGTGTGTTATTTCTCAGCAGTTATGGAAAACCATTTGTCCTCTCCCCCTACCTGTGCTTCCACCTCGGCCCCCTCCCCTACCCCTAGCTAGAGAACCACCCATGCCCAAGGGGGATCTTGGTGATGACGGGTCCACCTGTACCCTACATAGATTTCCTCGATATCTAATTATATCGTATGCTCGACAGTTCTATTCATCATGGCCTAAATATCTGCAGAACCTACACCATTGTTGCTTTATTTCTGGGACATAGGTGGCAAGGAAGGGGTAGTGGTTGGTATTATGCAGCCCCATAATGACAATCATTGCACCAAAGCACCGAATTGGGTCTTGCAGTTTCCCTAGGTCAGAATGAACTGGGTCCCCTGACCTGTATGCAGTCTGCTAGCAGAGGGAAGTTATCCTAGGTGTGTCCATTCACCCTGCATCATATGCACCATATTTCAGGGCTAGCCTCTGTTCCTCGCTCCTTCCATAGATTCTAGATCTCCATATGCATTGATTCTAGCTGACCTTGTATCTGTTGTACTCCTAACTGGGTATCATATCTTGGCTTATCTTCTAGCTTCATCACAATTTCCAAGGCCTTTTCCTGCGATTCACTGGCTTGATGTCCCATTGGAATGCGCAGGTGGGGCTGCATCATAGCGATGAACCACTCTGTGTGTTGTTTGTCATCTGCGAGTAGGACTTGGGCTTCTTGAACTACTACTTTAAGGCATTCTTAATCTCCTCGATGGTGGAATTTGCATTCTAGTCGATGTATCCCATATACCAGTCCAAAGCCCTTCCCTCAAAATCCAGGGATATTTATGCCCTCTTTACCACATCACTGGATACGTTCTGCACAGTCCATATCGATCCTATGATGAACTAGAATCGGTCCATATCTTCATCCCCTGCACCCTTGAAGGTGTGTAGCCTCATGTGCGAGGCCATATCATCTTTCGATGGTGGCGGAGGTGAATCCTTACCCCTATAAGGATTCGATGGTGGCGTATATGGGGAGCTATGCGTAGCATGATTTCTTATTGGACTATAGACAGATCGATCCCCTTCTTGATTGGTTATGTAGTATTTACCACTGCGCATTGTACCCTCACTTTGATCAGAGCTCATTCACTTTGTATAACTACACATGATACTATTTTCACATAATAAGATCTTAATCAGTAAATGCAGAGGTCTCAAAAGCTTACCTCGTAAACCCTTGAAGAATCTTCATTCCACCTCAGAGTAGGACACAACTTGATCAATCGCAAATTCTGTCACAAACCCTCATATCACACTATCCACCAAATGATCTACCGTGCGAGTGATGGTGTTATTAGTATTTTCTAATTGCTGCATTAGCTCTAGGACCCACTGTGTAATCCGTTCGTCCTTCCAACACTTCTGGAACTACACGAGCCTTCCAAGCCACTCCTAAAGCTTGGTTTCAAATGTCACAAAGAAAATCTCGTAGATCGCTATGAAAACGTACTTATTCCTGAAATTTTCCGCTGTCAACCTTGTGTTGTGATTCTCTTTTATCGCAAATTCCTGAATTTGTTTTTCGAACCACTCCTCAATTTTTTTCTTCTCAGTTTTCCAATACTCTCTTGGAATTACCTGATCTCTCTCTCAAAATGCTCCTGGTCCTGACAACAGGACCATTTTTTGGCTCGAGGGGTCCTGACCCATGTTCAGAGGTTAAGTTTTGCCAACAAGCCCCTATACTACTGGCCCTTTCGGAAGTGACCTACTTTCCCAAGACAAAGTCTCACCTGAAGCAGCATGGGAGGGTGCTGGAACCAAGTTTTCGCACCCTTATAAAGAGAAGGTAAGTCAAATAGGGTTGCGTTCCTAGCTTAACAACTTCAGATCTAGTTTTAGAATTATATCAGAAGGCTCGTATCTGCCACTATCTTTGCATCCACGTGTGCAACACTGATCTATCATTACAACAACTATAATCACATTAATCAATAGATCATAGGTTTATAAAATAGGAACAAGGATATTCTCGCAGCTATAAAACAAATCTATTCGCAGGTCAATAGTCCACATTTATCAGAGTTACTATCAGTCATAGATTAAAGCAGCACCTTCGTAGAAATAATATCACGAGTAATATCATAAACACATAATAAATTGGTCACAACGAATAGTCAACCATAGATCTAATAGTTCACATCAACAGTAATATATAAACTCAAATAACGTAGAGATATTCTAACCAAATTCGCATATATTAACATCCAAAACCCAATACGATCTAACATAGCCTGCGCACACATTCACCGAGGTCGACACAGCAGGACTAAGGATCTGCACACACATAGCTAGGAGGTGTCCTTACCCTAGAAACCCAAATATATCTAACACTTTGCAACTATTAAAAATCTCTATTCCTTCCTACCTATGACTCAAAAAGGTTCATCTATTTATACCGATTTACCCTATGCATCCAATGGTCCGCAAACTGTGCTTTGCGAACTCTTGGTCTACCCTTGACCCGTTACAATGCCTTAGGGGCTTTGAACTACCCCAAAACCCCTGCGTTAGATTAATTAAGACCAAAATATAGAAAAATTATATAAAATCGCAACTTTTTAACGGATCCTCTTCCAACAATCATACAACATTTTGAGTATCCCTGCATCCTAGATACCGACTACCCACTTCATTGGCTCCAATATTTTTACTCTTCCTTCATAGGTTTTTTGGTGAAAATATCTTCTTGGCTTTAACTACGGGTATTTATTGTGATCTTCGAAGTCTCAATCCTCCATATGCATCTGGGGAAAATTTCCCAATAAATCCCCTTTGACTAGTGCCTCATCCGGAATCAATGGCATAAAGATAATGTACTTAACTACATCTGGATCCTTTGCTGCCTTCCTAGAATCTCACTTCCATGGTAGGATATATGGAGGCAACCTAGATATAGTTTCGACCTCCTTAACATCGATTTCCTTGGGGACGACTTCTTTTTCATCAGAATCTTCAATATTAACAACCTTCTTCTACAGGTATTGGTCCCCTTACTTATATGTTCCTTAGGTATTTTCTTTGAGGGTAATGATCTTTCCACTAACTTCTTCTGCTTCTTGGAAGGCGTTCCACCACAGTTGGCTACTTCATGGGATAACTCGGCCCTATGACAGTTGCGGGTGGCGTGGTTTTCATTGTGGATTCTAGATATAACTGGATTATGTATCCTATCCTGATTCTTAGAAATTCATCTTTCAACACCTCAAAGCTATATACTGACATGCAATGGATCACTCATCACTCCTGCAAACACCAAATCTCACTTCTAAATCTTAGCACACAAAGTTGGCGAATGTATAGAGGGATGCACGACCTATATAGAAATTCAAATTAAAACTCCATGATTTCATTTAGATACTCCTCATAAATGCATATTGAGCATCATATCTGCCTAGATATGCTTATTAAATGCATCCCTCCAACTCCTTTTAATGGCCAAGTCCTTGTCCAATCAACTGTTACTATTCCAATGATTACTTTTTGGACCTACTTCACTAGACTCACCAAGTCAGTGCAGTTATGCCTCCCTCGGTGCATTTTCCTCCATTTTCACCCTTTTTCCAAATTCTACATAGTAATTTTTCTACGCTTAAGCCACCCTTCGGAAAATTTGTTGATAGTAACATGCTCTCTTTCAATTAGGCACCTACAGATCTCATCCCCCAACACAAAATTGTTGACAAGGTATTTTAAACTGGACTTATTTTAAGATTCTTGGGATTGTTGCAACTGCGCAACCCAATCTGGTTTTACCAGAAATATTGGCTTAGCAATAATTAATAATACTATTTCTTTGAGTTCTTGAAAAACTTATGAATTCACTCCCAGCCATCGAAAAATCCATAGATTAATAAGAAACTTTCATTCATTCCATACCAATATGTAGTGTTAGGTCACCGTAATTTGTCAGATTGGCAAAACCAAATGTACAAGGGTAACATCAAACCAAATTTTGAGTCCTAGGACCTAGCCTTCCTGGACATAGACTAGAGGGCTCTCTCTATACTTGTGTAAAATATGTAACCTGATTGATTTTAGGCTAGTTATAGTGATTAAGGTTTGTTTGTTTGTTTTGTTCGGTTAGGTTTCTTGTCAAGAAGAACAGATAGAGCAAGAGGGGTTTAAACCATTGGGATATGAAGTTTGAAAAAGGTCTTGAAAATTACAACAATAGGTCAAGGGTGTTTCAAAGGGCAAGTTTAACAAAGCCAAATGGATCTTCAAAGCTTATGTGAGTGAATTGAATATTAAATTGTGAGATTAGTATGTTTAAAGGGCAGTTAAGAATCCTTTAACATGTACTATAACAAGAAAATTATTTAAGAAAAATATGCACAAGAAATAATCGAAGGACAGGGTGAACCATAAACTTCTTTGACCCAACCCTAGCAAGTAAACATTAAGACAACAATCCAACAAACCCTAGAGAGCACAAAACTCCAAATTTCTCTAGCTATCTACCTTCAGAGAAAGAAAACTTGCAAGATAACACATAAGTAATGATTAAAGATTATGGAAATCCTAAATTCTTTAATAAAACTACAAAGACCTTGAAATCAACCATTTCAAGAGAGACTAAAGGAAAGGGAAAACCATAAACTTCTTTAGCCTAAACCCTAATTAATAAACTTCAAAGAAAGCCTTGAGAACAACATTTCAAGTAAAACCAAAGGACAAGGAAAACCATAAATTTCTTTAGTGCTATTCTATTGATTTAATATCAATGAAACAAACTAGATGAAAATGGAGAAACATGAAACTCCTAATTTCTTCAAGCAAACCTAGTAGAGGAAAACATCTAAGCAATAGAAAGAATACAGAGTTAAGCTGCCTCTAAACAACATTTCTTAACCTAAAATTTTTGTTCTACTGCATGAGAAAAGATTAAAATATATGAATACATAAGTAGACGAGTACTAAATAAAAAATAAATCACCATTAACCATATTCATGAACCCTACAAATGTGCTTGCTCCATTTCCATTCAAATCAAATCATTCGCAAAACTCGAAAGCCAATTTTCTCCTCAACTCCAAGTCTATGATATTGAGTTTAACGATCAACCAACATGAAAAATAAGGACCCCATGAAATATTTTAATTTAAAAGGAGGATCAAAGCCCTATATATGATTTCAAAATTTCATTCACTACACAAAAATGCTATTTTTTCCTATGAGACCATGCAAGGCCCAAGGCTCAAATATCCTAACTTAATAAATGAAAAAATAACTCCTAGCAATAACTCCTCAACTAAATTTGGAGATATTTTTCTATTAAGCCATCAAAATATATTTTTTATTAACTCCAAGTGTCTTTTTTTGACTTTATGGCAAGGGCACCATGCTAGGCGAAGGGCACAGCGCCAAAACTGGGAAAATTGCCTCTTTTGCAGCTGAGATCTGGAGGCCTTCCTGGTGTCCAAATGAGCTCCAGGATAGCTCATTGGAAAACCAGTCTTATCTAGTTTCCAAAACCAAATTTATTTTCCTAATTGGTGTACATTTATGTAGCCAAAAACCAAGTTTTACAATACTTCTCAGGGCGCAACGCCAGTGCTGAAAAGAGGGCAGAAAGGTGATTTGTTGCTTGTTTTTGGCACTTTTGGAGGACCAATTTTACTCCAAATGAGCTGAAATTTTCTATGACTTATTTCCTTGGCATGATTAACATGAAAATGTAATCCATTCCTCCATTGGGTAACCCAAAAAATAGCGCAGCACCAGTGGCGCTGCATGCTTGGCCCTTCAAAACAGTCAAAATTTCAAAAATCTAAAAAAGATGCCAAAATTGGGATTTGTCTTGCTGGTCATGTTTGGGATGCTTGTAGGGAAGCATCAGAAAGAATGTAAAGCTTTTCTTTGCCCTTTTCCTCTTTTAGGGATTGAACCTTTGTAAGGGATCTTTTGAGCTTGGCCCTTGCAATGTTGTTTCTTAAGGCATAATGCCTTGCCATCTTCTTTTGCATGTAAAGGTCTCTCTTGGTATTCTCCAGCTTATCCTCTAAGTGCACATTTGTCCTCTTTAACCAAGATTTCCTATCATATTATATTTCCATGGAAAGCAGCTCACTAGGATGCCAATGATGTCTCTTTCTCTCTTTCTTTCGATAAGGCTTTCTTAAAACCAATTTTCCTTGGCCTCCTCCTAAGAATCTGTTCTTCCTCTTCTTTAATGTCATCATGAGTGTCCCAGATCTCATCTAGTTTAGCCTTGGATTTTCTAGCCTCTCTCTGGGCTCTAATAGCTCCGACCTCATAGATGGCTTTCTCTGCCTCTAACTGTTGGTTTTCCACCTCAAAGAAGTTTATGACATTCTTGGCCCTACCAAGATTGGCCTGTAGATACCTAATCTGGGCATCTTTGCTCTTGATCAGCATGTTTTTGATCCTTTGCTCATTCTCATCATCAATGTCAATGTGAATTAGCTGAAATTATTGTTCAGTCTCATTTTTTTCTTCCTCTTCTTCATTAATGACCTTTTCCTTACCTTTGTCAAGCTAATTGGTTGATGTAAAAGGCATGGCCCCTTGCCTCTTAAGGGTAGCAAACACATGCCTATTTCCCCTCTGGTAGGTCAAAGGAAAAGGCTCAATGTTACTCATCTCAGTGCCATATGTCTCACTACCATCATGACTGCCATCATTACTGCCATCTACTTCAATGCTCTCTACCTTACTGACATCTTCCTCACTGCCATATTCCTCATTGCCACTTGCCTCACTGCCAATTTCCTCACGGCCTTATTCACTTTTTGATGCACTAGTACCAGGAGATGATGGTGAGGGATTGTGAAAAGGTGATGAAGGAGGTTCATCATGGGGTGAAGGAATGTGAGTGAATGGAGATGTATGATCAGCAAGAGATGATGGAGGAATAGGAATTGGAGGATGAGATGATGAAGGTGAATTTTGTTGATGATGGGCTTATGGAGAAATAAACACCTCATTCACAATGAAGGTCTACCATGGAATACCCTTCTACTGCAGTTGCTGCATAACAACCATCTTGATCAAAGAACGATGAATAAGGCTTTTCATCTGCTGAGTATAGTCTCTCTTTTTAACAATATAGGACATTTTATCAATGCTTCTGTAGAGGTAATAGGGTATGTGCAGCATCCTCACTCTAGTAAAATGCATAAGCAGAATAATGTAATAGGAGTAAAGGCAGAAGAATCATCCTTCACATGTGAAATACTTCATGATAATTCTCATCATAGGTGCATATGTATGAAGAAAATTTTAGAAAGGAAAAATGGATTTTTTGTGGTCTTTGTACCTAGGCTTTGGGTAGGTTTCAAAGTAACTCATGCCAATATTGGCTTGCTTGAACCATTTCTCCCCTACACTAGGTATGCCAATGGCATTGGCAATAACATTTGTAGATAGCTCAAAGGTGACCCTTGCAAGGTTAACTTGTTTTTCATACAAGTTAATGATAAAGAGTCTAGTTAGTTCAGGGTGGTTTTGCACCTGTTCCACCTTTTTACAAAAATCAAAGCATCCTACATGTTTGAAACATGAAATGGTAAGGTGAGATGCCATTAGCTCCCTTGTGTTGAGGGGTTCAAACCTATTGATATTTCCACCCTTGTGCTCATGCCTCCCTGGCATTTGAGCCTCCACATCACTGTCATTGTCTCCCTCTCTTGACATTTTGAAAACTCTGTTTTTCCAACTATGGAGTGTAAATGGAAATGGAATGAATATATGGTGATGAAATGGCAGTTTAGGCTAATGAAGGAATGAATAAGTGTGGGTATAGGTATATCAGGCTGAGTGAGAGGGTAGGAAATTCAATGAAAACCCTTCAACTATGTAATTACCCTCTGTTTTGACTAATACTCTTTATAGGCAGATGGAATTAATGGAAAAAACAGGGGTTTCAAGTTTGTAGCCCAGGGTTTCTTCTTAGGGTTTCATTACCATTAACTAATAATCATCAAATAGCTTGAAAATTTCGTTAGGGCATCCACTTACCATTTATCATTGCCTTGGAGGACCTTAGAGTAATATTGAAAATAGTTTTAGTTGATTTGGGTGGTTGTGGTGCTTAGAAAGCCCTCTTGGCCAAGTGTGCAACACCAAGGCCAAGGGCGCAGCGTTGAGGCTAAGCGCAGAGCGCCAATGCTGAGGGTGGAATGCCTATGGAAAATATGTTGTGGGTGTTGGGCAAGAGCACAATCCTCTGTCAGGCGTGTTGTAATATCCCAAATTAGGGAAATTCTACAACAATGAGAATATCTTAAGATATTCTAGAGTTGGAGATCCAGCAATATGCAACAAAAGAAATGGAGTAGAAGTGACACTCAACTCATAGAAATGCGAGAAATATCCATAGCCATATTATTAAGTAATAGCAGCAACAAATGAATACAAGATCTTGAGGAAAATGTTACTCAAGATAAGCAATGCTCAACCTCAAGAGACAAGTACATAGATCATGATAAAATACTGCTACATAAGTGTGCCCCAGCTATGACTGCACATTTTTATAAGAGAAACTGCATGCTAACATATGTCAAATATATGGCCCATACAACATGGGGAGTGAATATCTCAGCTCCCAGAGGCTACCTCAAGTCAATCTTGGAGGGATTGGCTTTAATATACAAAATCTGCAAAATGCCAGAGTTGCAGGGTAGTAGCTGCAACTCAAGAACTGGAAAAGAGTGGAGAAGGCTGAAGATGATACATCTGATGAAAATCCCTCCTCCAATGGTTCTCTGGAGTGAAAGGCTTCTCCCCTCACCTAAGATCTCACCCTCCAAACATATCTGCAAAGCCCCATTGCAAATGCTCACTATAAATAATGCAGTCACTAGATGAAACTATGTTGTAGGGGAAAGGGAATGAGTTGGCCCAATGCCAAAATCTACAATAAGATCTAAAGGCTTCCAAACTAATATCTAAAGGGAGGAGAGACTCCTCCTCTGAAAAATAGTTGATGGAAGTGGTGTTGTGAACCTTCACTACAACACCTTGCAACACAACATTATTCTGTTGCAGAAATAATGTTGTATTGGAGGAGGATGCTTGGCCTCAAGCTTGGATGTGAGGTAAATCAGTACAATCCATCAAGAGGCCTCTTAAGAAGGAGAGGAAATCCTAAACAAGAATCCCTCGTGCTAAGCAACACTACAACTCAGTGAAACAACTGGAGATTGTTGAAAGTCTGAATAGACCATAAAATCAATAATACATGACATGAGAAACAATGGCTACCTTGCCCTCCTTTTAAACAAGTGAAAGCCTTCTCTCCATGGGTCCCACTCTTTAGGGTTTCCTCCACCAAATAACCCTCTTCCCATTCACACTGCACTGTCTATCAAAGTGTTTTCCTCCTCCTCTCCCAGCGCTGTTGACTTGGTCAAACTTGACTTTTTCCAATTGCAAATGACCCTGTTCACACATGAGGGTGTGAAAACCAGCTCCAATGATGATCCCTGTAATGTTCCAAAATTTTAGCCTCAAAGCTAAATGGAACATTAGAGTTAGCAGCAACTTTAGACAGTGGATAAATGGGTAGAAAATCCCATAAGTATCCTAAGGAGGATAAAAAAACTCCAAGTGTGAAAGGGGGCACTCTTTCTAGCTTAATAAAACACCTCCATGTGTGAACAGGGATAAAATCAAGCTGCTTTGACTAAGTCAACACAGCAGTTGTGGAGGAGGAGGAATCCAAGGAGGAATAATGCAGTTTTGGAGGGAGATGTATCTTTGGATAGAGATGACCTAATTGAGTGGGGCCAAGGGCAAGAAAATTCATATTTTATATAAGGAAGAGGATGGCATAATTATTCTTCATGTCTTAGATCATTATATATGTCAGCTCAGACTTTTACTTCCTCTTGCTGTTTAGCAGAGTCGTAGTGTTGTTTAGCACAGGGTGTTCTCGAGCGGGAATCCCACCTCTTTCCTTGAGTAGTCTCTTGGGAGAGTTTGTATTCATCATTCCGCATCACGTTATTAGGCCAAGCTTCATCCAACTTCATCAGTGCATTTTTGCTGGAGATTGTGCAGTGTTGCTAGGCGCAGTAGTGGAAGGGATTGGAATCCCGATTCCTGAGCTAGTTTCTCATTGGAGGAAGGTTTCCTTCACTTGAGGGATCTGTTAGGAGAGCTCCAGAGCTTATTTCATATCTGTGGTATTAGAACACACATTTCCCATACATTCCCAGCATTGTTGTAGCTAGGGAATGCGTTATTCTGGAGGCAGTGTTCAGTGCATGGTTTGGTGGCTCCGTTGTGGTGTTCCCTTGTGATTGAGAGGTTCATCCTTTCATGGGAGGAAGCCCTTGAGGGATCTACAATAGATCAGACATATTTAAAGCTTCTGAACTCATGTCAGCCTTTTACACTCATGTACTTCAGTGTTGCAATGGTGAGTCAGTAAATTACTGAATTTCCCATCTCGTATGCAGAGTGTTTGATAAGAAACCCTTGCCGAGTTATCTTGTATTTTGTATCAGGAGACTAGATCTCAGTTCTTAATGCATATTTGATTAATATATGAGTAGATCTATTGTTCTTCTACTTTCTAAGTGTAAACCCTCTCTTATACTGCGCAGTCCCTTGTGCAACAACTCCGGTATTTTGCAGTCTTGGGGTTTTAACACATTTTGGAAATCCTAGGTGTGGGAGATCTCTTTAACCCACCTAGTTTATTTGCTTCATCTCAATTCCTGGATTTAGGTTGTAAATTGACTAATCCATAGGATCCAAGAGTCCATTTCACTATTTTATTGCATATCTTTCTGGAAATGTGTTTTTCTATTGCATGATTCATGAGTTGTTCCTAATTTGGAATATTACAGTGGTATCAGAGCATGATCTCTAGCTCAGCCTATGATATCCAACTATCAAAGGAAGGAGAGATGGACAGATGCCAGAAAGCTTCAGTATGTGAAGGAAGAAATGAATACAATCTTACAAATCTTATTCCAAAATATATGAAGAGCTTTCAAGGAGAGTTGAAGAAAATGAGAATAGAGATGGGATCTCCAAAGGAGGTTGAATCTAGAGCTAGATCTAGATTTTCATATGGTAAGTGTGAGCATGCAGCTACGCACCATGATGCACAGTGTAGTAAAGTGCCTAGATCTATCTTGATATGGATGGGAGGAGGAAGAATTCCTAAGAGGACGACTCTTAGTGATTTGTTGCAGGAGTATGAATCTCAAACTGAGAGGTTTAGAGATCATACTGATTTCCAAGAGTTTTGAAAGATCTAGGTGGAGAAGAGCAAGCAGCAGGATGCGGGTAGATTTCTTCTATCTACTTTTTCCGAATCACCTACATGTTCAGCTGGAGCTTGGGTGAAGGAGCTAGACTCCTATTTGCAGCTGCACCATATTTTTGGAGATGAAGCCATCAGAGTTGCAGCGCTGCATTTCAGAGGTAAGGCTTATGCATGGTGGATTTTTGAATCTTGTTCTTTAAAGAATGCCAACACTTTCTCTTATGCAAGATTCATAGAAACATTTATGGGAAGGTTTGGTGAAAAAATTCCTAAGGCACATGAGCAAGGAAAACTTGAGAAAACAGAACCCTTGCATGCAATTAAGGACACTCTACTACAGAAACCCATGGGAGGAGCTGAAATCTTGCATTACACATTTCCAGAAGCAAGACCTCCATTGCATATTTTTGAACAAGAAGGCATGGGGATCTCCTCTTCACAGGAGGATCTAACTATTGAGATGTTGCCCACACACATTGAGGAAGATGAGGGTAAAAACATTGTCACATCTAGAGCACATCCAGTACCTCATGCAGAGGGAGGAAGAGCACATGCTCCCATAGGAGGGATTCTTGTATCCTTAAAAGAAGTTCCTCAGCATCTCATACATGGAGGTCCAAGCACAATCAGTGAGCAGCATGATTGTGCAGCATGGCAGCTGGATGAAGGTAAGGAGGAAGAGCAGCATCAGTTGATGAGAATCGCACACCCTTCTCTATTTTAGGAAGCTAATGCAAGGAGGAGGAAGACTGATTTTCACAGTGAGGGCAGGGGAAAGGTTGCCTAATCATATGTGCAGTCTACTCTTGACATTGATGTCTCACTACATGGAGGCATTCCACCAAGGAGGCCACCAGATCTGCTGTTGACGAGAGATATCTTGTCTTTGGGTTCACGACTCTTGGATTTTGTAGAGGTGAAGAGTTTGGAGGAGAAATTTCGCATGGGAGATGTCAAAGTAGTAGGAAACAACATGAGGAGAGCTTCACATGCCAGATCACCAGTGTTGTCTCTTAGGAGGATTGATCCTTATTGGAGGTCTCAGCTCTTGGTAGAGTACTCCAAGGATCTTGCTGCATGTATGATTCTTGATGACCCGAATGGAGATGACAGATACATGGTGGATGATGTGGTCATCTATTCCGATGGCAGGATCTTCTTGACTAGATCTTCTAGTCTCAGGGAGAAGCTGCTACATGCAACAGATGAGGACTTCTCTTCTATGCACTTTGAGGCATATTTTCATTTGATGGAGGAGTTCACATGGGAGGGAATTCGGCATGACATATTTCAACATATGGAGAGATGCATAGCCTAGATGGTGATAGAGAGGATGTCACAGCCACCTTTCTACTCATTGGGAGTGAGGGATAATTTCCAGTTGAGCCATTTCAGCTCAAGATCTCAAGTACATGATGGAGGAGGTATAATTTCACATTTTGTATTATACTTATTTTCCTTGTTTGAGCAGCATGATGTAACAAGAATAATTATCTCTTCTTGCATATTTTATGATGATGTACTTGCAACTACTTGTAGCATTGATCTTGGATATCCTTTTCATGGTTTGTGGGGGAAGCCACATGTTTCTTGGTGTGCACCATTGACACCATATTGTAACTTCATGTTTTCATCTTATGAGATGACTGTGGCAGCAAACAAGTGGCTGGTAAAGCACTTGTTATTTCTTATTTTGATGCAGGCAAAGGATGCACTATGCTAGTGCCATGAGTGGAACTATGATTCACTCTCTGGTTGTCATTTGGAAACTTGTTTTTATTGTACCTTGCTTTCATGTATTGCTGATATGTTTTTTCTCAAGGAAAGCTTTGTATGGAGAGAGAAACCAATTGGATGGCATTGCACCCATATGATAGAGCAGCAGGAGACTTGTTTTTATGGGGCATCATACAACTTCACCATCATGATCTTACTTCATGGCTTGTATGCAGGAGAGATGAGGAAGCATCAAAAGTTGTTGTTGTTGTTGCACTTGGGAGAGTTTGGGCAGAAATTTTCCCATACTTTTCATGATATTTCCGGAAAGAAGAAAGGAACATTCATGGTGCAAGGAGGCTACCCTTCAACATTGAAGGATTATGAGAGGCTTCCATGTCGGAAGAAGATATTCTCACATAACAGCATGGTGGTGGATGGCGTTGGCATGTGGAATGTCAAAGGAAGAAGTCATGGAGTGACAAGAGCCTTGTTACTGAGGCCTACAGCGCTGTCACTTGAGAGCATGTTTCTATTAATGAAGTGTTCCAAAGGGAGTATGCAGCCTCTCCTCTTGCAGATTTTTATGAGGGAATTCTCATGGAAGGGCTCACTCATGGACCTCACTTTCAGCTCACACATGATGCATGGTAAGAAATATATTTATGTGCTTGTTTATTTCTCTATTGAGTATTTTTATTTTCTCACCATATGTAAACAGTGCATTGCTCCACATGAGAGCAAGATTATTTATGGGTTTCATGGTCAATTTAGGGCCACATATTGTAATATTGGTAACCCATCTCTACATGACTTTGGGAAAGTGTTTTATTGTTCTGACTGTACATAGCTGGTCTATATTATAGCTTACTACTTCATAGTAGATGTGCTAACATGCATAGCTGCAAATTATTTGAAGAACAACTTGCCACTTGATGCTCTAAATCAGCAGTTGAAAGGACTCTGCTACATCCACTAGAGAGACCATATGTATCATCCAAACTTGCACATAACCTTCAGCCATTTCCTGATTTGGATCCCATGTGGTGATGATATGCCGTTCATCTTGTATGGAATGGTTTGGGTTGACATGACTCATGACTTTGGAGGGAGGGTCCTTGGAGACTCAATCTTCTTCTTGCCATTGGAGGGCAGTCATGTTGCAGTCCGAGATCAACATACCTTCTAAAATTGTCATCAGTGGAGAGGAGGACAGTGTGGGATAGGCCCTCTTTCCTATCATGTTCATTTATTTAGCCCACCTACATCTTACGAGCATAAGGTGGAGGAGACTTTTCATGAGTTACCATGTTGGAGGGTGACTCATTTCATTTGGATGATAGCATGGGTGAGGGAGGCACTCATTCACCATGATGATCATCAATCCTACTTTGTGGAGGCCATGAGACAACAAGTAAGTTTCCATTCACACTATCCACCTTTGGTTCATGTGGACTATTTTGTTTTGCACACTTGGGAGGAAAGATTGGATGACAGTTTATTTGCAGATTCTCTTGATGCAGTAATGGAGGCTATTGATGGGAGGCCACATGAGGAAGAGGGGACAAATATTTCTCTCCTTATAGATTTTTTTGAGGACAAGCAAATATTTTGGAAGGGAGGGCTGTAATGTTACAAAATTTTAGCCTCAAAGCTAAATGGAACATTAGAGTTAGTAGCAGCTTTAGCCGACTGATAAATGGGTAGAAAGGCCCACAATTCTCCTAAGGAGGATAAAAACACTCCAAGTGTGAAAGGGGGCACTCTTTCTAGCTTAATAAAACACCTCCATGTGTGAACAGGGATAAAATCAAGCTGCTTTGACTAAGTCAACAACGCAGTTGTGGAGGAGGAGGAATCCAAGGAGGAATAACGCAGTTTTGGAGGGAGATGTATCTTTGGATAGAGATGACCTAATTGAGTGGGGCCAAGGGCAAGAAAAATCATATTTTATATAAGGAAGAGGATGGAAGCATTATTATTCATGTCTTACATCATTATTCATGTCTTCTCAGACTTTTTCTTCCTCTTGTTGTTTAGAAGAGTAGCAGTGTTGTTTAGCACAGGGTGTTCTCGAGCGGGAATCCCACCTCTTTCCTTGAGGAGTCTCTTGGGAGAGTTTATATTCATCATTCCACATTATTTTTTCAGGCCAAACTTCAGCCAACTTCATCAGTGCAGTTTTTTCTGGAGATTGGGTAGTGTTATTGGGTGCAGTAGTGGAAGGGATTGGAATCTCGGTTCCCGAGCTAGTTTATCATTGGAGGAAGGTTTGCTTCACTTGAGGGATCTGTTCAGAGAGCTCCAAAGCTTATTTTAGATATGTGGTATCAGAACACATATTTCCCATACATTCCCAACAATGTTCCAGCTAGGGAATGTGTTACTCTAGAGGAAGTGTTCAGTACATGGTTTGGTGGCTCTGTTGTAGTGTTCCCTTGTGATTGAGAGGTTCATCCGTTCATGGGAGGAAGCCCTTGAGTGATCTATAGTAGATCATACATATTTCAGCCTTCTACACTCATGTACTTCAGTTTTGCAGTGGTGATTTATTAAATTACTGAATTTCCCATCTTGTATGCGGAGTGTTTGTCAAGAAACCCTTGCCGAGTTATCTCGTATTTTGTATCAGGAGACTAGATCTCAGTTCTTAATGCATATTTGATTAATATATGATTATATCTATTTTTCTCCTATTTTATGAGTGTAAAATCTCTCTTAGACTTCACATTCCCTTGTGCAACAACTCCGATATTTTTCAATCTTGGGGTTTTAACACATTTTGGAAATCCTAGGTGTGGGACATCTGTTTAACCCACCTAGTTTGATTTGTTTCAGCTCAATTCTTGGATTTAGGTTGCATATTGACTAATCCATAGGTTCCAAGAGTCCATTTCATTGTTTTATTCCATATGTTGCTGGAAATGCATTTTTTTAGTGCATGATTCATGAGTTGTTCCTAATTTGGAATATTACAATCCCCTTTCATACTATGAGGGATTTTATTGATATTTCCATTATGCATGGGCCTCCTTACCCATTTATTCTCCTCCTAGTTGAAATAAAAAAAAATTAATATTCCAATTTATTGTAGGAAAATTTTGGAATATTACACGTGCAACGCCAATGTAATTTTTATGGTGAAAAATTGCCAAGGGCGCAGTGCCCGATCCTAGGCGCACAACGCCAGTGTGAGGGCACAATGCCAGAAAAATTTGCCCAATTTCGCTTGTAAAACTCAAAAATTCTCTTCTCTTGATTGCTTTGATGATGTTGCAAGGAAAAAATGATTTGTTTGAAGTGTTAGATGGGCTTTTATAGGCTCATGAAACTTTGATTTAATTTTTGAAACCCACCTTCTAAAGTTTACAAGTCCTTTTCTTTTTCATTGATGCTCCTTTATGCCTTTTTTCTTATAGGTTGATGGAGTTATGAAACTTCCTTTTGTTTTGGTCCTGGAGCCTTGACATGTTTATTTTGACACCTTGGTGATCATTACACACAACAACAGCTTCAAAATCCTCTGTGGTTTTCATTATGAAGTTTAACTCAACTTTTCACCTTTTCTCACTAACCCTCTTATACTGTTTTCATGTAGGTTGACTGAAATGATGAATTTGACCCTACTTTTACTCCTTGACGCATGAAAAATTCATTTTTACAACTTTAGGATTTGGTCATATAGCAACATATCCAAAAACCTCTTTTGTTCCCAGGTTGGAGTTCAACTCATTATTTCACCTTATTTGATCATTTTCATCAAAACCCTAGGTGTCTGGAGTGTCTTACATCAATCATCAGTGTTTTCTTCTAAGTTTTCTATAGCCCTTTTAATTTCATTCATTTTTTTCCAGTTCACCTCACCTTTTTTCCTATCTCATCAATATTTTCTGCTAGGCTTTCTTCATGCTTGGCCTTATGAACATTCTCCATGTCATTTCTACAATTGATCAATTTTTGGCACTCTAATCGACCATTAAACACAAAAACCCTAATTATCTACAAGAACAAGTGTTTACTATCTTCCTTGCTTCAAGTTATTTTCATTCAGGAGTAGACAATCTACCTCATCAACACGTTATGCTGACAAATCCTTCAGCGCTCTTGTAGAAGTGCTAAACTCTTTGCATTTACCTCTTACAAACTTTGAAATGAAGGGATAGTCTTATTTAGAAACACTTAGGTCTTCCTTGAATAACCATCTCTCAGCATTCCATTGCATATTATCCAAATTCTAGCAAAGGAAAAGCAGTGTTTGAAACATCAATGATGACCTCAAAATAGGTGGAACCCTAATTGACCTAGTGGGAGGGTTCTTTGACCTGATTTTGATTGAAAATATTCTTGGAGGCTTCTAAAGTGAAAACAAAGTATTTTTCAAAGTGTTGTATTGAAGATCCAAAATCCAATGTACTTAATTTATCTAAAGTTCCTACAGAGCTAGTTTTGAGACCATCAATGCTTGAGGAACTTGGGGAACATGGTAATGAATATGCTATAGGAAACCCTAGAGGGAAAGTGGAGTACAGGGGAAAAACAGGCCAACGTGCTTATAGGTAGAGAAGGAGGCTGAAAATGATAGGTATAAGATTATGAGGAGTTTGTAGGAGTGACAGGGTGGCCATGGAATGAAAATTTGATATAATAGTGAAAATTTTTCTATTAGGATAATGGAGGCAGTGAGATTTCTAAAACTCACAATATTCTAGGAAGGTTGTTTTAAGAAATCTAGAACCTATCTATAGTCATCTACAAATAATGAAAAATATTGATGACTAAAAATCACTCCACTTGGGGAGGGCAGCTCCTTTTCAGGAGGTGTCCAGAACCTTAGAGTTCAGATTTCTGAGTTTTGAATATCAGTACCTTGTACTTTGCAGATCCCTCTTTCTTTACTCGATGATGTTCTTTTGAAGTTGTGATCTCAAATTTAAAAAAACAACACTGCCTCAACATCAATTCTACCTACCCATCATACTTTGCCTAACATTTTTTCTTCACTTGGGTGCATTTGGATTAGGAAATCCTTGACATCGTTTTTTCTTTTGAAAGAATAAAAATTATCTACTTTTACCCTTATCGCTTCCAGGAGCTCAGATTAGGCTAATGAACTCTTTATTCTCTACCTACTTTACTTATCTGTCAAGGTTAAGCAGTTTGACATATCTTCATTCTCTAATCTACTAACATGAAATTCAAAACATGACCAAACCAAGGTTAAGAAATCTTATTTTTCATGGGTTGTGGCATTTTTGACAAGCTGCACACAGAATTTTTTTTTGTAGAATTGAAACTAGAAACTTCAGGGCTAATAATTTGGAATTTCTTACTCATCCCTCTCTTTCTCTTTTGATTCAAATTTGAGCATTGAAACCAAATATATTTTCCTAATATAATCTATTGATAAGCCAAATTTACATGGTTTTGCAAATCTTCTTTCACTAACCTATCAACAAAAATTTAAAACATGTTCAATCATGATTAGGCTGTATGACTGAACAAGAACTTTTCTTCAAAAGCAGTGGCATTTAGATTTGCACACTTTCAGGCATATTCTTTTTTGGTATGGGGTTGTACCTCTTCTTTTTACTTGCCCTCTTTTTCTTCTTTTCTTTTCTTTTTTGTGTTTTATTTTTCTAATATTTCATCAAGCAATGTTATGTAAAATGAATGAAAATTCAAACTAGGAACTTTAACAAAAATAGTGCTTGAGCATCCTGCCATTGACAGGACCTCCAAATAGCTATGTTCCATCCAGTTATTTTAGGAAGAATGCATTGTTAGCTATTGTTAAATGGATGATGTAAGGACCCTTCCATATATTTTATAATTTTCCATGCTTGCCTTTGTCCTCTCTTCTTGAATCCCACTTTAGCACTTTGTCTCCAATCTGGAAATCATTTTCCTTAGTCCTTCTTTCAAAGATCTTCTTGATGTTCTCTTGCACTTTTCATTTTTTGTTGTAAACTTATTCCCTTGATTGTTGTAAATGAATGCTTTGGTTCAGCCTCCTTTTTATATCATTCTCCTCTGATTGTACCTCTTGGAGAAGCTTCATCACTAGAACTCCCAAGGATGTTTGAAAAAATGCATCCATGCCATACACTAGTTGATAGGGAGACATGTTAATTGATTTTCTTGTTAATCTATCAGCCCATAGTGCATGCACCAATTTGGTATGCCATGAATTTTTTTTCTCTTCCAACTGCTTCTTGATGATGTTCACTAAACTTTTGTTAGAGGAATTAGGCAGCCCATTATATTGAGGGTAATAAGTTGTATAATGCCCTAGTGTGATGTGATACTTATAGCAAAAGTCCACCATTCTCTTGGACTTAAATGCAATAGCATTATCAGTGATCATTTTTCTTGGAAATCCAATTTGGACAAGATGTTGGTTTCAAGGAATTTGATGATGACTAAGTTGGTGGCATTCCTTGAAGGGATGACTTTTATCCATTTGGTGAAATAGTCAGTGGTAATGATGATCCATTTGTGTTGGGCAGATGCGTTAGGGTGGATTTCTCCAATGAAATCCAAACACCATTTTTTAAAAGGAGTTTCAACACTGATAGGATGCAAAGGTAAAGGCGGTAGTTTTCTCTTTCCATCAAATATTTGGCATTTATAGCAAGTTATTACTAGCTTTTGGATATCAGGGAAAAGAGTGGGCCAATAGAAACTAGCTCTAAGGATTTTGTTGGCAGTGGTTTTCCAATAAAGATGACCTCCACATTCTCATTCATGAAACTCATGCATGATTCTATCTACATCATCTTCAAGCAAACATTTAAGAAAAATACCAACAGAATTTTTCGAGTACAAAGCTTTATCTAGAATGCAGAAATTTAGAGCCTTTAATTTCAATAATCTAGATTTTGTTTTGGAAAAATCAGGAGGAGAATTTAGATTAAAAATCACATACAATATATCAACATACCAGAGTGAGTTTAGAAATCCTTCTTCAATGGGTGGAGTCACCATTTCCTCTTGTTCATCCAAGGAATGTATCATGTTTATGTCTAGTGCTTGAAAGTTTTCTTCAGCCATGAGTTTCGCAAGTCCTTGTCCTTTGATGAGTTTAGTGGGCCTGATTTCTAGATCATATTCTAAGATGACAACAATCCAATTACCTATTTTACCATTAGGATCCTGATTCATCATGTCCTTGACAATAGTATGTGGAACAAAAACAATGACATGTGAATGCAATATGTAAGATCTGAAATCTTTTAATGCTTTGATTGAGGCAAATGCCTGTTTCTCCTTAATGTTATATTTCAGAGGGGCATATCTTAGTGCCTTGTTGAAGAAAGCTATGGGTTGTTCTTGTCCCATCATGTTTTTTTGTAGCAATAATGCAAAAATAGTGTGTTTCGATGCAAATGAGAAGATGAAGAAATCATTGGTAAAGTGAGGGCTGATTAGAACTAGTGTTTGGGTAAGTGCTTGTTTTACCAGTTCAAAGGATTGTTTGGCTTCTATGGTCCACTTGACTCCTATTTCTCTTTTCATTATGTTTGTAATGTTTCTTAGGAGTTTTTGAAGGTTTGGTATGAACCTTCTTAGGAAGTTGATCTTTCCAATGAAAGATTGCAGCTCTTTAATTTTCCTAGGTTGGCTGATCTACAATATACCCTAATTCCTTTTTGGGTCTATCTTAATTCCTTCTTCGGATATGATGCAGCATAAGAGTTTCCCTTCTTGAAATCCAAAGAGAGTTTTCTTAGGATTTAAAGATAGACCATACTTTCTACACTTTTTAAAGACCTTTCTTAGGTGAACTAGGTGTTCTTCATCAATTTTAGAATATATAGTGATGTTATCAAGGTATATGACAATTAATTAGCTTGTGTCTTTGGAAAAAGTAATGTCCATGGCTCTTTGAAAAGTAGCCCTCGCATTCATTAACGCAAAAGGAACTTTGACATACATGAAGGTGCCTCAAGGTGTTGTGAAAGCAATTTTTTGCTGATCATCTAGGTGTACTAGCACCTGGTTATACCCTAAAAAACCATCAAGAAATAATATTATTTTAGAGCCTACTACCCTTTGTAGTATATGATCCATCCTAGGTAAAGGGTAGTTGTTTTTCAGGGAGGCTTTTTTTATGTTTCTAAAATCTATGCATAGCTTAATCTCCCATGTTTTCTTTCTCACTAACACAAGGTTTGAGACCCATTCTGAGTACCTATGTGGGACTATGATTCCAACATCATACATTTTCTTTATTTCCTTCTCAACTAGAGGCACTAGGACCGGATTTATACTTCTCAATCTATGCTTGAATGGTTTCTGGTTTTCCTTGAGAGGAATCTTATGCTGAATGATGTTTGTATCATAGGACTCCAGGTCCTCATATCCCCATGAAAACACATTTTTAAATTCCTTGAGCAGCTCAATGTATTTCTATTTTAAGTGTGGTGGCAGAGTTTTGGACATCTTTATCATTTTGGGTTCTTCTACACTGCCTATGTTGCATTCTTCTACATCAGTTTCGGTGAATTCCATTTTAGGCTTCCTAGCAACATCATTGAAATCAAACAACTCTTCTAAGGGGACAAGGGCTTTTGGTAATAGATTATCTTTGCATTGAAATACCTCAAGGTCCTTTTGATCTATAACTGTACAAAATTCTTCCTCGTGAAGGTGTTCTAGCAAATTTGTATCAATAGTAGGAAATGGCTCTATTTTGTGTGTTTCTTCTTCATTAGTGCAGTCTTGTTCATGATCCAAGTCTAGTTTTGGAATTTTAAATTCATTCTTGGATTGAAATAAGTCCTCAATGGGTTTGTCACCTTAAAAAAATTTCCAATCATCTATGTTATCAGGTATTCTAGGTCCACTTTTGACTTTTATTGTGTATTTTTCATTGGCATGAGGTACTTGACAAGTGCTAGTAGCAAAGGTTAGTTCATTGGCAAGGTTGTTTTGAGCTCTCGGGATAGAGGTAAGTTCATATTTCTCAAATGTCTTCAGGAGGTCTAAGGAAACATTCCTATATTCTCTTAGCCTAATATTCTTAGCTCAATATTCTCCTTTGATTTTCCTAATGATTAGCTCGGAATCTCCTAGACCAAAAATTTTCCTAGCTCCTATGTTCTTCAACAAGTGTTATCTTCGGAGAAGAGCTTCATACTCTACATTATTGTTTGTGCATTGAAAATCTAATTTGTAAGAGTGACCTTCATTTTTGTTGTGTATCCAAACACCTGCTCCTGAACCAGCTTTGCCACAAGAGCCAGCAGAGCTCATGTTCCAAAGTGTTTCAAGTTCAGATTCGCCATTATGTTGTTGTTCATGGATGCTATGATTTTGGCTGTAATGTTGTTCATTTTGTGTTTGGTTTGACTGTTCTGATAGGCCTAGCTCTTCCTCCTTTTCATTTACATGTTCCTTAATGTCATCTTCATTGTAAAAGATAAATGAGTCAAGGTCTAAATGAATAGAATAGAGAGGGGTGTTGTTTGGCCTATCTTAGCTGCTTACCATGTATTTCATGTGAGATTCTCTGTACAGTCTTATTGTTTAGTTAAAGACTGGAATGGTAGCATATGTCATGTCCATTTGAATGTTTCCTTGGATTTTGGCTCCCCATGATCTAGGTAAAAGCATGTCATACTTCATGGGAATGCCATCCACTACAATGTCCATAACTAGGCTTTTAGTAGGTATTTGTGCCAAATTGACACAAAAATATTTGATCAGACCTAGGCATTTGACTCTACTTGAATAGAAAGAGTACAAGTCTTTGTAAGGTTTGGTTATTTCGAGGACTAATATCTCCATCACTACCTTGGGCATGAGATTGTGTGAAGCACCAGAGTGTAGCATGGAATTGTGTAAGATTTTGTCATGAATGTTAAAACTGACATAGAATGGAGGTACAACTCCTTATTGATATTTTCCCTCTACCTCAAGTCCAAACAACAACTCTGGCTTGTCATCAGTTAAATTAAGAGTATCGGTGTCATTTCCTATGTTAAAAGCTTTCAAAACCTGGGACCTATATACATCTTGAGTCACTAGTTTAGTAAGAGGTATGGCTATTTTGATCTTGGAAATATCACCCTCAATACTGAATGGTGTTTGTGTTCTTGGTATATTTGCATCATTTTTATCATACATGGTCTTTTCAGCAACTTTGGTTTGCTGATTTTTATTAGGAATGTCATGTAAAGTAGTTTTTTAAGGGCCAGTAGTTGATGTAATAGGGTAGCTTTGGTTACCATTTGGTTGGCTAGTTTTGTCTTTGCTTTGATTAGGAGCCTTAGCCATTATGTTTTTGTTTTCTGCTATCTTTTTAAGAATGTTTTCAGGTGTCTTTTCAACAGAAATTTCTTATTTGTTCTTCCTAGGGGTGTCTTGAGTTTTCCTACTTCGGAGGTCGTACTACCTATGAACCTCCATGATGGAATTCTCAAATCCTAGCTTGTATTCTTCATAGTCCTCATAGGTTCTTTCAGTTTGGTTCAAGGAAAATAGACCTTGTTCTTGTTCTGTGAGAAAAACATCATCCTCTTTATTATAGTCTATTAGATTTACATGGTTTTCTTTCGGCTCCTTAGTTTCTCTTTCTTCTTCATCCACATAGTTTTCTTGGAAAGGAGATCTGATTTGCTGGTCATTGTCTCTTTGTCTAATTTGTGGAGGGTCTCTTCTGAATTTTTGGTTTATATTTATGTTTTGAGGATTTTTTTGGTTTTCCCTAGGTGGTGTTCTTTCATTCAAACTAATTTTCTCCATCATCCTTTCCATTACCCTAACTAGATTGTCATTTTTAGCATCAGATGTGGAGGCCATGGTTTCCTCTTTGTATGTAACCTTCTTCTCTACTCTTAATCTAGCCCTTTTAGCATTTAGGTTGGCTTATACACTTACTGCTCCTCTTTGCATGTCCTCTAAGGTAATGGGATCTCTTTCTCTTAATTGATATAACATGTTTGGATTGAATCCATCCGAAAATTTTACTAAGGCTAGGCCTTCTGGGGTTTCATGTGAGGTGGGAGTGCATTGTAAAGACTATTGAACCTAGTGCAGTAGTATTGGACACTCTCTCTAACATTCCTCTTAAGGTTATCATACTCTGATAGGATTTGAAGAGGATTTTTCTTAGTCTCCCACTTATTTATGAATTTGATAAAGAGAAGGGAGATCATGAATGCTGTTAGGAGTTAATTTTTTGAGCCATTTCTTTTCTTCTTGTCCTAAACTTTGGGAAAAAATTCTCATTTTTATGGACTCCTCTTATATCTCTTGTTAGTCAAAATAATCATTCATCATATCTACATGCTTTTGGGCAGTTGTAGAATTAGCTCCAGTGAGGTGAGGGATTTTGGATTGGTAGTATTGTGGCATAGGTAGTAAAGGTTTTGGTAGTACCAGCGGGGCATACCATGCTGCCATGATGGGAGGTAAGGGAATCCAAGGAGGGTTTGTAAGAGGGGGGTTTGTGAGAGGAGGTGGAGGATTAAATGGAGTAGTTTGCACAATGGATGTATGAATGGGGTTGGTATATGTACTTGGACCAGAAAACTGATATTGAACAGATTGGATTGAAAGGAGTCAAAGTGTTGGAGAAGCTGAAAATCAGGAGGAGTGGAAGGAGAGGCTTCTCTACTAGGACTCCGCTGTAAGCCTGTAAGCTCAAGGTCTGTCTAGTCTATCCCACTTTGATACTTGGTTCTGAAAAGGTTTCTTCTGTGGTGTAATTCAGATTGGGTATATTGCAAGGATGTGATGTTTTCAAGGACAGACCTTGTGTTGTGAATGGGTCTAACAATAATTGAATCTTCAGTCCTAGAATTTTTCCACAAGATTCTTTTTGGGTCATCAACTATGGTAGGAGGGTTTGGGTCAGGGTGAGATCTGGTGTTGATTCTTTGTGAAGCTAGATTTCAGACTCAAAATATAGAGAGGATGAAATTTTATGAGAGTTTTCAAAAATAGACCTATCTGTAAGGGTACTAAGTTCACACAGTATGTAACTAGGATTGGCACTGTTATGACTGATTGATATATTCCCAGGGGAGTTTGTGAGAAATAGTGGGGTCAACAAGGCTATTGAAGGCCAGTGGCGTCACCAGGTCGATGATGCTTACTGTTTTGAGGATGTACTTGTTGTCCACCATCAACAACTAAATACCAATCTAAGGATGCTTTTTGGGTTTTCTGAGTTCTGTATGTAACACTAAGCTTTTCAATAAGTGTTCTCTAGTATGTGGTCACCATGGTGCTAGTATGAGGAATCAACCAGATATCACTCTTGACTAACACTTGATTTATCTAAGTTTTGACAGGGGATTTGTGAGTTCTTAAGGAATGTCTAAGCTAGTTACTTACTCAGATCCCCAGTGTGATCACCATTAAGCTAGGTCCCCATAATTTGTTAGATTGGAAAGACCAAATGTACAAGGATAACATCAAACCAGATTTATGTCCTAGGACCTAGCCTTCTTAGACTCAGAGAGGGCTCTCTCTATAATTGTGTAAAATGCGTAACCTGATTGATTTTATGGTTTTGATTTTATTCTAGTTATAGTGATTATGGTTTGTTTGTTTGTTTTATTTGGTTGGGTTACTTGACAAGTAGAACATATAGAGTAATAGAGGTTTAAACCATTAGGCTATGGAGTCTGCAAAAGGTCTTGAAAAGTACAACAATAGGTCAAGGGTGTTTCAAAGGGAAAGTTTAACAAAACCAAATGGATCTTCAAAGCTTATGTGTGTGAAGTGAACATTAAATTGTGAGATTAGTAGGTTTAAAGTGCAGTTAAGAATCCTTTAACATGTACTATAACAAGAAAATTCTTTAAGAGCATAAGAAAGAATCAAAGGATAGGGTGAACCATAAAATTCTTTGACCAAACCCTATTAATTAAACATTAAGACAACAATCTAGCAAAACCTAGAGAGTATGGAAATCCAAATTTATATAGCTATCTATCTTCAGAGAAAGAAAACATGCAATATAACACATAATTAATGATTAAAGAATAAGAAAATCCTAAATTCTTTAATCAAACTATAGAGACCTTCAAAGAAACTATTTCAAGATAGACTAAAGTGTAGAAATTATATAACTAATATGTTATATGTCCAAGATTCTCCTGATCACACACTATTTTAACTTCATGCACAATACAGAATCTATTACACCATTGATCATCACATGCAGAAATTAAATCAGTTGCAATGCACACATGAAACCATAAAAATTCACACACATTAACACAGTGATTTAATGGGAAAGCCTAAAGCTAAAAACCCCAAATATTTGTATATAATATATGTCATAGAGATCATGTAACAATCCTCATAAAAAGCTGATCATATCAAGCTAGCAGTACAATATAATCACTACACACTAATCAGGCCCTGATCTAGCAAATCCATGCACCGATCTCTGCCACCTGCTAGTCTGCCTCTACTACGAAATCCCTGCTAAATAATGGATCTGAATGAACTTGAATTTCTCCAAGATTTACTGCACAATCCTCATTGGCATCTCCACTAAGTGTTGGATGCAATCAATGCATAACTATAGTCACAACTGATAGTCACACTTGCTCTTTCACCTACCTCTCCAATGGTCTCCACTGAAACTGTCCATGCAATGTAGTTAACTGATGTATTATTCAGTTGATTAATGAGTTAATATTTAGTGACTTAATTATTAATTAATTCACACCACTCTCACTAGTGTATCAATCAGTTAGACTAGATACAACTAGCTCAATTGTGTCTAACTAAGTTAAACTGAACACAACTCCACCAACTACTTCTACAACTCCACCAAACTCTGTCACATGAGTTCTAACTGAAGTCCTCCATGCAATAGCTCTAGTAAACCCTCAGGAATAGCGTAATTCCTTCTGTCAGCTCCTGTGCCACATCTGTGCACTTAACTGAAGTGCTCCAAGAGAATAAGATAATGTTTAGAGTCCAAATATTATTAAGAGCTAATAATATTCGACATATCTATTTTTAGACTGGAAATTTAAAAATAGATTCCACCCAATATGTCTAAAAATAGAAGTCCATCTATTTTTTCCAACTTGACCAACCATCCACAAATAGCATCCTGCAACTCATAGAATATGATCGACATGACTAAAAATAGACATAGTCTAAAAATATACTTTGCGCAAAAAATAGCCTGCGGGCCCACTTAGTGAAGGCGACTCTTTTCACTAAGCTCATCATCTTGTTGAATCTCAACAATCCCTCTTAACAAGATAGGGATTATCTGCCACCCCTATCCTGTCTCTATGGTATTCGAATTTGCTCCTGGTGAGTGCCTTTGTCAGAATATCTACATCCTGATCCTCTATAGGAATTTAAGAAAGCAACATGATCTTCCACTGCACACAATCTCTGATATGATGATACCGGATGTCAATATTTTTAGATCTATCATGAAATACTGGATTAACTGAGATTTTAATGCAACTATGATTATCACAATATATCATAGTAGGATCTAAGTGTGAACCGAACAACCCCACCAGGATCTTCCTCATCCATATAGCCTTGCATGCAGCCAAACTTGCTGCCATGTACTCAGCCTCCATTGAACTGAGTGCCACGGATCTCTGTTTCCTTTTGTACCAAGAAAATGTTGTAGACTTGATACTGAATATCCCTCCAGATGTGCTCTTTCTGTCCGTTGGGCTCCCTTCCCAATCTACATCCGTGAAGCTATGCAACTTCAACTGATATGACTGTCTGTACCATAATCCATATCCCGATGTGCCTCTGAGATATCTCAATACATGCTTTCCTGCCTTCCAAAAGAGCTTAGTAGGCTTAACCATATCTTGTGAAAGCTGGTTAACAACATAGCATATGTCCGGTCATGTATTGACTAGATACATGAGCGAACCAACCAACTATTGATAAATAGTGGCATCCACTACCTCTGTCGATGTAGCATCCTCTTTCCTCCAACCACCAGGAAGAGGAGTGTCGATAGGCTTGCAGCCTTGCATGTTGAACTTCTCCAGTATCTCCCAGGCATACTTGCCTTGAGACACAAACAGTCCATCCTCCTGCTGCCAAATTTCCAATCCCAGGAAATAATGAAGGAGGCCCGAGTCCTTCATCTTAAACTCCTTTGCAAGATCTTCCTTGCATGAGTGTATCAATAGTTCATCACCTGTTAGTATCAAATCATATACATAAAGTAAAATGATCAAAAACTTTCCCTCCACCACAATCCGGTATGGGTTTGGATCTGCCTCACTCTTGGCGAAACCAAGTCCGGTGAAATAACTGTCTATCTGTGTGTACCAAGCACGAGGTGCTGGTTTTAGGCCATACAACACTCTTTTGAGCCTGCACACATGCGACTCGCTGCTGAATATTTTGAATCCTTCAGGCTACTCTATGTACACCTCCTCCTCAATGACTCCATTGAGGAATGTAGTCTTCACATCCATCTGATGAATGTGCCAACCCATTTGCACTGAGAGAGCAAGGATGGTCCATATGGAAGAATACCTTACGATAGGTGCAAAGGTTTCTTCATAGTCGATCCCCTCGATCTGTGAGAAGCCCCGGGAAAAAAATCTTGCCTTGTACTTCTCGACGCTCCCGTCAGCAGCTTGCTTCAATTTGTAGATCCATCTCGAACCTACCATTGATTTCCTTTCCGGCGTTGGGAAAATCTCCCATGCACTGTTTGTGACAATTGAATCATACTCTTCCACCATGGCATCTACCCATGTGGGATCCTCCACAGCTTCCTCGAAAGAGGATGGTTATGTCACGATACACTTGCTCATCAGAGCCATGTATCCAGTAAATTGGTCAGTTGACTGTCTCTGTCTGCGCTGTGATGTAGGGGCTCCTACATTCTGCGCTGCATCAAGATTCAGTTGCTTAGCTTCTGTAGTGCGCTTCTACCCTCTGATGTTTGGTGCTGCATGAGTGGTTTCTTCCAGTCCATGAACCTCCTCTTGTGGCTGATCCACATCCTGAGGCTCATCTTTAGGAACTAGTAGCTCCTCATCTGCATGCAAGTGTAGCTCCCTCTCAAGCTAAAACTTCATGGCTTTCTCCTCATGAAATTTGATATCCCGTCGCACAACAGTCTTCCGACTATCTGGAAAATACACACGATAGTTGTGGGGTGTTTCTGTGTACCCCACAAATATCCCAACCTCTGTGGTCGAGTCCAGCTTCTTCCTAGCATCCTTCGTCACATGAATGTAAACAGGTGAGCCAAAAATATTCAAAGGAGAAAAATCAGGCTTCTTACCAGAAAATGCCTCTTCGGGTGTACTCATGCCAAGTACTCTATGAGGAAAACGGTTTTGCACATAAACCACAGTGTTGCATGCTTCAGCCTGCAAGTGTATGTGAAGGCCTTTATCATGCAACATCTCCTGCGCAGCACCCACGATCGTTCTATTCTTTCTCTCCACAACCCTATTCTGCTTTGGGTTATGAGGTGCTATGAGCTCTCTTTGAATTCCTTCTACGCTGCAAAAGTCTTTGAATTCACCAGAGATGAATGCACCACCATTATTGCTCGTAAGAGCATTCACCTGCTTCCCTGAATCTTTCTCAACCAGTGCCTTGAACTCACAGAACTTTGAGTATGTCTCACTCTTATTCTCCATGAAGAAGATCCAGCACTTACGAGAAAAGTCATCAACAAATATCACATAATACCTGTGCTTTGCTGTCAAAGCTACTGAGAAAGGTCCACACACGTCTGTGTGAATTCTCTCAAGGATCATCCTAGTGCAACTATCCTTCTCATGAAAAGTGGTCTTCACAAATTTTCCCAAAGTACATCCCTTACACTAATCTGACTGCACAAGTGTACCCTTGGGAAGCCTGGTAGAAATCTGTTGTAAAATTTTCAAAGCGCCATGGTGAAGATGGCCCAATCTCCCGTGCCACAATTCACCCTCATCCTAGCTCACCACTCCTTCTACTTTGTCTGCCATTGCTGCGCAGCCATCTACCTACAATTGATAAAGGTTCTTAACTCGAACCCCTATCCTCTGGGTTTCACCAATTGCTTTACTGCATAGGAAAGCCTTTCCCTCGCTAGAAACAACATCTTATCCCTTGTCTTCCAACATTTCCAGGGAGATCAGATTCTTCTTCAATCTTGGAATATGCATGACATCCTTCAATATGAAAGGTTTACCATACTCCCTCTCAAAGGAAATGGTCCCAATACCAGTCGCACTGTATCTAACATCATCGCCCATCTCGATGTGCACTCCAAGATCCTTCTCATCTAGATCAGTAAACAAATCTTTGTCTCCAGTCATATGGAAAGACACACCACTGTCAAGAAACCACACTGATCCCATCACACTTGAAACCAAGCATGCAATCAGTGAAAAATCTAGCTCAAACTACGAGGCTAATGCCTCTCTAGCTGCAGATCCAGCAACCTGCTTATTTTTCTTCTTTTGTGGACAATTAGTGGCGTAATGTTCATGTTGGTGACAGTGAAATCACTTCACCTTGGACAAGTCTTGCTTCTTGGCTTTCGCACCAGATTGAGAAGAATTCTTCTTTCCCTTCCCTTTCCTTGCTTTGGCAGCCAAAGCAAAATTTTCTTCATCTTCATTCTTTGATGAAGATCCATCCCTGGCACCCTGGCTTATCTCCTCCTGCACAAGATCCGACCAAAGTCAGTCCCATCCTGGCAGTTTCTCCTGACCATTGATAGATTCCTCGTAGCTATGCCAAATCTTCGGAAGCCCAAGGAGAGCCAAGCTCACCAAGTCCTCTTCATCTATAGTAACCCCCACACTTCCTAGCTCATCCCTGCACTGGAAAAACTTCGTGAGGTACTTGGGTATATTGTCACCTTTCTCCATTTTTATTTTTCTAAGCTTGTCTTTAAGTGCTAACTTCCTCTGGTCACTTCTGCTTTGGAACAAGTCTATCAAAGATTTCCACATTAAGAATGGAGAAACTTTACCATGAAGGCTAGACACTATGTGATCCTTCACACCTTCCAATAGAATCCTTCGACATTTTTCTGTCTTCTTTTTCCATGTGTCAAGTGCGGCTGCATCGCTAGAAGCAAGTTTTGGAATTTAAGCATCTATGAACTCCTTCAACCCATTATCATCCAGCACCACCCCCATCCCGTCCTTCCATGCAATATAATTCGAGCTGCCCTCAAGGGCAGACTCCAATCCCAATCCATTGAAATACATTTCAATGAATTCTCAACTTTGACACCAAGAAAACACTGCAGCAAATTCGAATTCCAGTAGCAAAAAACTCAGCCACTTCAATAATTGCAATCTGCTCTGATCAATATCGCTCTAATACCATATAGAAATTATATAACTAATATTTTATATGTCCAATATTCTCTCGATCACACACTATTTTAACTTCATGCACAATACAGAATCTATTCCACCGTTGATCATCACATGCAAAAATTAAATCAATTGCAATGCATACATGAAACCATAAAAATTCACACACATTAACACAATGATTTAATGGGAAATCCTGAAGCTAAAAACCCCAAATATCTGTATATAATATATGTCATATAGATCATGTAACAATCCTCATACAAAGCTGATCATATCAAGCTCTCAGTACAATACAATCGCTACACACTAATCAGGCCCTGATCTAGCAAATCCATGCATCGATCTCTGCAGCCTGCTAGCCTGCCTCTACTGTGCAATCCCTGCTAAAGAATGTATTTGGATGAACTTGAATTTCTCCAAGATTTATTGCACAATCATCATTGGTATCTCCACTGAGTGTTGGATGCAATCAATGCATCACTATAGTGACAACTGATAGTCACACTTGCTCTTTCACCTACCTCTCCACTAGTCTCCACTAAAACTATCCATGCACTGTAGTTAACTGATGTATTCTTCAGTTGATTAATGAGTTAATATTTACTGATTTTTTTATTAATTAATTCACACCACTCTCACTAGTGTATCAATCATTTAGACTAGATACAACTAGCTCAACTGTGTCTAACTAAGTTAAACTGAACACAACTCCACCAACTACTTCTACAACTCCACCAAACTCTGTCACATGAGTTCTAACTAAAGTCCTCCATGAAATAGCTCCAGTAAACCCTCATGAATAGTGTAATTCCTCTTTTCAACTCTTGTGCCACACCTGTGTGCTTAACTAAAGTGCTCCAAGAGAATAAGATAATGTTTAAAGTCTAAATATTATTAAGAGCTAATAATATTCGACATATCTATTTTTAGACTGGCAATCTAAAAATAGATTCCACCCAATATGTCTAAAAATATAAGTCCATCTATTTTTCTAGCTTGACCAACCATCCACAAATAGCATCCTGCAACTCATAAAATATGATCAACATGTCTAAAACTAGACATAGTCTAAAAATAGACTTTGTGCCAAAAATAGCCTGCGGGCCCACTTAGTGAAGGCGGCTCTTTTCACTAAGCTCATCATATTGTTGAATCTCAACATAAAGGATAGGGAAAACCATAAAATTATTTAGCCTAAATCATAATTAGGAAACTTCAAAGAAAGCCTTGAGAACAATATTTCAAGTAAAACCAAAGGACAGGGAGAACCATAAATTTATTTAGCCCTACTCTACTGATTTAATCTCAAGGAAAAAAACTAGATGAAAATGAAGAAACAGGGAACTCCTGATTTCTTCAAGAAAACCTAGTAGAGGAAAACATCTAAGCAATAGAAAGCAGACATAGTTAAGGTGACTCTAAACAACATCTCTTAACCTAAACTTTATGTTCTACTGCATGAGAAAAGATGAAACAATGTGAAAACATAAGCATACAAGTACTAAATCAGAAATACATCACCATTAACCATGTTCATGAATCCTGCAAATGTGCTTGCTCCATTTCCATTCAAATAAAAGCATTCACAAAAATCCAATGCCAATTTTCTCCTCAACTCCAGGTCCGTGATATTGAGTTTAACAATCAACCAACATGAACAATGAGGCCTCCATGCAATATTTAACTTCCAAAGGAGGATAAAAACAATAGCTAGGGTTTCAAAATGTCATTAACTACACAAAAGTACCAGTTTTTCCTATGAGACCATGCAAGGCCCAAGGCACAAATATCCTAACTTAATAAATGAAAAAATAACTCCTAGTAATAACTCCTCAAATAAATTTGGAGATATTTTCCTATTAAGCCATCAAAACATATGTTTCATTAACTCCAAGTGTCTTTTTTTGACTTTCTAGCAAGGGTGTGGTGCCAAGGTTCAAGGGCGCAGTGCCAAAACTGGGAAAATTGCCTCTTTTACTGCTGAGATTTGGAGGCCTTCCCGATGTCCAAATGAGCTCCATGATAGCTCATTGGAAAGCTTGTCCTATCTTATTTCCAAAACCACATTTAAGCCTGTCCTATCTTGTTTTTGAAACCACATTTACTTTCCTGATGGGTGTCTATTTATCTATTCAAAAACCACTTTTTCTAAGACTGCTCTGGGTGCAGTGCCAATGCGGAAAAGAGGGCAAAAAGGTGATTTTTTGCTTTTTTTGGCACTTTTGGAGGACTAGTTTTGCACCAAATGAGTTGAATTTTTTTTTGAGTGATTTGCCTGGCATGATGGACATGAAAATGTAAGCCGTTCCTCCATTGGGTTTCCCAAAAAAGAGCGCAGCGCCAGTGGTGTTGCACGCATGGCCCTTCAAACCAATAAAAATTTCCAAAAGGCAAAAAGATGCCAAAATTGGGATTTGTAACGCTGATCATGTTTGGAATGATTTTAGGGAAGCATCAAAAAAAATTCCAAGATTTTCTTTGTCCTTTACCTCTTTTAGGGCATGAATCTTTGCAAGGGCTCTTTTGAGCTTGGCCCTTGCAATCTTTTTTCTTAAGGCATAATGCCTTGCCTTCTTGTTTTGCATGTCAAGGTATTTCTTGGTCTTCTCCAGATGATCCTCTAAGTGAAAATTTTTCCTCTCTAACGAAGATTCCCTATCATAGTCTATTTCCATGGAAAGTAGTTCACTAGGAGTGAGTTGCTCTGCCAATGTTTTTTGTTGCTCTCTTTCTTTGGCTAAGGCTTTCTGCAAGCCAATTGTCCTTGGCCTCCTCCTAGGAAGTTTTTCTTCCTCTTCTTCAATGTCATCATGAGTGTCCAAGACCTCATTTAGGTTAGCCTTGGCTTTTCTAGCCTCTTTCCAAGATTTGATAGCTCTAACCTCATAGATGGCTTTCTCTGCCTATAACTGCTGGTTTTCCACCACAAATAAGTTAAGCACATTCTTGGCCCTACCAAGATTGTCTTGTAGATCCCTAATCTGGGCATATTTTCTCTTGAGGAACATGTTTGTGATCCTTTATTCATTCTCATCATCACTGTCAAGGTGAATTAGCTAAAATGATTGTTTGGTCTCATGTTTGTCTTCCTCTTCTTAATTAATGACCTTTTCCTTACCTTTGTCAAGATGCTTGATTGATGTAGAAGGCATGTCCCCTTGCCTCTTAAGGGAAAAAAAAATCCTATCTCCCCTCTAGTAGGTGAAAGGAAGAGGCTCGATGTTACTCATCTCAGTGCCATCTGTCTTATTGCCATCATTACTTCCATCTACTTCAATGCTCTCTACCTTACTGACATCTTCGTCACTGCCATCTTCCTCACTACCACTTGCCTCATTGCCACTTGCCTCACTACCTTCTTCACTTTTTTATGCACCAGTACCATGAGATGATGGTGAGGGATTGTGAAAAGGTGATGAAGGAGGGTCATCATGGGGTGAAGGAATGTGAGTAGATGGAGATGTATGATTAGTAGGAGGTGATGGAGGAGTAGGAATGGGAGGATGAGATGATGAAGGTGCATTTGTTGATGATGGGCTTGTGGATAAATAAGAACCTCATTGGAAATGAAGGACTCCCATGGAATACCATTTTTCTGTAGTTGGTGCATAACAACGATATTGATAAAAGAGTTATGAAAAAGGCTTTGCATTTGCTGAGGATAGACTCTCTTTTGTACAATATAGGAAAATTTATCAATGCTTCTATAGAGGTAATAGGGTATGTGCAGCATCCTCACTCTAGTAAAATGCATAAGAAGCCTAATGTGATAGGATTAAGGGCAGTAAAATCTTCCTTCACATGTGAAATACTTCACGATAATTCTCATCACAAGTGCATATCTATCAAGAAAATGTGAGAAAGGAAAAATGGATTTGCTGTGGTATTTGTACCTAGGCTTTAAGTAGTGTTCAAAGTAACTCATGTCAATATCGGCTTGCTTGAACCATTTCTACCCTACACTAGGTATGCCAGTGGAATTGGCAATAGAATCTGTAGATAGCTCAAAGGTGACCCTTGTAAGATTAAATTTTTTTTCATACAAGTTAATGATAAAGAGTCTGGTTAGCTCAGGGTGGTTTTGCACCAGCTACACCTTTTCATGAAAATCAAAGCATAATACATGTTTGAAAGATTAAATAGTAATGAGAGATGCCATTATCTCCCTTGTGTTGAGGGGTTCAAACCTATTAATATTTCAACCTTTGTGTTAATGCTACCTTGGAATTTGAGCCTCCACATCACTGCCACTGTCTCCCTCTCTTGACATTTTGAAAACTCTATTTTTCCAACCTAGGAGTGTAAATGGAAATGAAATGAAGAGATGGTGATGAAATGGCAGTTTAGGCTAATGAGGGAATGAGTAAGTGAGGGTATAGGTATATCAAGCTGAGTGAGAGGGTATATAATTCAATGAAAACCCTTCAACTATGTAATTACCCTCTATTTTGACTAATTCTCTTTATAGGAAGATGGAATTAATGGCAAAAACAGGGGTTTCAAGTTTTTAGCCCAAGGTTTCTTCTTAGGTTTTCATTAGCATTAACTAAAAATCATCAAATAGCTTGAAAATGTGGTTAAGGCATCCACTTACCATTTATCATTTCCTTCTAGGACCTTGGAGGAAGCTTGAAAATAGTTTGAGTTGATTTGGGTGGTTGTAGTGCTTAGAAAGCCCTCCTGGCCAAGCGCACAGTGCCAAGGCCAAGGGCACAACCCTGAGGCTAAGCACGCAGCGCTAGTGCTAAGGGTGAAGTGTCTGTGGAAAATATGTTGTGGGTGTTGGGCAAGAGTGCATATCTCTTCCAGGCGTGCAACACTCACTTATAGGCATGAAATGCCAATGTAATTTGTATGGGGGGGAATTTCCAAGGGCGTAACGCTCAATCCCTGGCTCACAGTGCTAGACAAATTTCCCCAATTGCACTTGTAAAACTCACAAATTATCTTCTCTCAATTGATTTGATGATATTTCAAGGCAAAAATGATTTGTTTGAAGTGTTAGATGGGATTTTATAGCCTCATAAAACTTTTATTTAATATTTGAAACCCACTTTCTAAAGTTCACAAATCCGTTTCTTTTTCACTGATGCTCCTTGATGCCTTTTAGCTTGTAGGTTGTTGGATTTATGAAACTTTCTTTTCTTTTGATCCTGGAGCCTTGACATGTTTATCTTTACACCTTTTTTATGATTAGACAAAACATTAGCTTCAAAATCCTCCGTGGTTTTCATCGTGAAGTTTAACTCATCTTTTCACCTTTTCTCACTAACACTCTTACACTGTTTGCATGCACGTTAACTAAAATGAGGAATTTGACCTTGCTTTTACTCCATGAGGCATGAAAAGTTGATTTTGACAACTTTAGGATTTGTTCATATAGCGGCATCTCCAAAAACCTCTTTTTTTTCCCACCTTGGAGTTCAAATCATTATTTCACCTTCTTTGATCATTTTCATCAAAACCCTAGGTGTCTGGAGTGTCTTACAACAATCATCAGTGTTTTCTTATAAGTTCTCTAAAGCCCTTTTAAGTTCAGTCATTTATGTCCAGTTAAACTCACCTTTTATCCTATCTCATCAATATTTTCTGTTAGACTTTCTTCATGTTTGGCCTTCCGTAACTTCTCCATCTCATTTCTACAATTTATCACTATTTGGCACTCTACTGGACCATTAAGCTCAAAAACCATAATTATCTACAAGAAAAAGTGTTTCTTGTCTTCCTGTCTACAAGTTATCTTCATTGAGGAGTAAAAAATCTACCTCATCAACACCTTCTGCTGACAAATCCTTCAACAATCCTGCAAAAGTGCTAAACTCTTTTCATTTACCTCTTACAGACTTTGAACTGAAGGGACAGTCTTCTTTGGAAACTCTTAGGTCTTCCTTGAATAACCATGTCTCAACATTCCATTACATCTGAGCCAGATTCTACCAAAGGAAAAGAAGTGTTTGAAACATCAATGATGACCTCAAAATAGGTGGAACCCTAATTGATGTAGTGGGAGGGTTCTTTGACCTAATCTTGACTGCAAATTGGCTTGGATGTTTCTCAAGTGAAAACAGAGTATTTTTCAAAGTGTTGTATTGAAGATCCAAAATCCAATGTACTTGATTTATCTAAATATCCTATAGTGACAATTTTGAGACCATCAATGCTTGAGGAACCTGGGGAACATGGGAATGAGTAGGCTATAGGAAACCCTAGAGAGAAAGTGGAGTTATGAACTGGGGAAAAATAAGCCAATGAGGTTATAGGCAGAGAAGGAGGCTGAAAATGATAGGTATAAGCTTATGAGGAGTTTGTAGGAGTGACAAGCTGGCCATGGAATGGTAATATGATAGAATAGTGAAAAATTTTCTTTTAGGATAATGAAGGTAGTGAGATTTATGAAACTCAAAATATTCTAGGAAGGTTGCCTTGAGAAATCTAGAAAAAATCTATAGTCATCTACAAATAGTGAAAAATATTGATGACTAACATGTAGTTCCATGACACAGCTCTGTCTCAAGATACAATTTCTAAGGTATTTATCCAATGAATGAAAGAGAATGTGCACCCACTCTAATTGAGGTTTTTTGCGAGAAGCTTCGGTCAAGAAAGATAAATGCTCGTGAGGATCATTTCTACCATTTTACTTCTCCGTGATCTTAGTGTCAACATGGCCAATTGTGATTCTTATCATTCTACTAAATTCATTCCATCCTTCCAAGATTTCTCTCTACGTGCCCCACCATCGGGCTGGAGTGAACCTTAATGTGAAGTCCGAAGCTTAGTATCTTTGTTATACAGGAACCTTTTGCTCAAATTCTTCCAGAAATAGGAAAAAATTCTTATTTCCATTATAAAACAATAGGTCATGAACCTCCAATGTGACATTTTGAAGTGATTTGGTAACCCTGTTATATCTCTTTGTAGTTACATAATGTAAGAAATTATGTCAATTTTCCAACTCTTCATCGGATTCTAAAACACATGAACTATTGCACTCCCAACATATTCTTCCATCAGTAGTAGGGTTAATCCAAACTTCATCCTATGGAGTAAGCCTATAGATCTGATAAATATCAACATCTACATATTCATACTAGAAATGCTCTGTATAATGTGCACCTTCAAAGGGATTCAATGGCACAACAACTTGAGTATCGTCCTTCTAAAATACCATCAACCTATTCTTTAGACCGATTATAGAGTCTATGTCATAAGCCCAATCAAATCCAAGAAACACAACATAGGGATTGTTATCGTCAATGATATCAATAATTTTGAATTCATGTAACATGATTTCTCCATCAATATCTATTTTGAAGCCCTGCAATTAGCCCATAGGAATGATCTTCCACTGGTTTTCCATCCTTATCTCAATCGATAACCATTGCATAATAGGCCTTCCCATCTGTTCTCATGTTTGTTTTGGTAGAACATTGGAATCTGGTCTCAGATCCGAAATGAATTCATCCATTTAATAATCTCTGATTTTTGCAACCAATTGCATCTTTTGGCCGGTTTTCTAGTTATTTTTGTGCACTTATTTTACTACGCACTATTCCAGTCATGGATTTTCCTTACCATCCTATTTACCTATTAGCTCCTATAACCTCTGTACAACATTATGATCCCTTAGTAATTTCATACACATCTGCAAAAAGGACACCAAGATGGATGGATTAGCTCCCTTTCCTTCAGTATTCTCCCCAAGCTTATTCTTCTACGGGAATAAATATCTCAATGCGGTTGATGTTAAAAATTTAGGAGTCATAAATGTCTTCTTCGCTTCCATGAATGTCTCTTTATCATGCTGTATATTGAACCCAAAATTATTATCTTCAGGTTTCCGAACCCATGTCTCCATCAAAGCTTACTTTCCTTCTGTGCAATCTTCTCCAGTATTCACACCACTGCATGTTACTATTTTAATGCTTGGATCTACCTTACATGTTTTATACCTCATCATTTGTTTTTTCTAAGCACTCTGATGGTTGCGCTTCTCCTCAATTTTAGCTAATAAAATGGGACAATATTCGATTTCATGACAAAATTATTGACAATACTTATAAGAAAGTGCAGTAGGATTCTGACAATCCCTGGGAAAATGTCCAAGCTATTTGAATTTGTACCATATAATATGTCTGTTTAATCAATTTAATGTTTTAAATTGCTTCCATAAATTATCAACCGAGTTTTGTAAACTGATGAAGTGTGGTGCACTAAATGTGCTTATTTAACCTTTTTATTAATTCGTTGTTATGTATTTTCATGTTTTTTTGGGGGTTTTTTTCTTTATATCTAAGCATGTTGATCTAAAACTATGAGAGAAAAAAATGAATCTTAATTATTTTTAAGAAGGAGGAAAAGGAAGTGTTCCTAAGTGTAATATCCCCAACGGGAAATAACCAGTAATACACAGAAATATGCCAGACAGATATATAAAACAAAATGCCGGAACCAGAACATGGAACAAGTACACATAAAATGCCAGAACACTAAGCCATTTTATTAATCTGAGAATACATATATAGGAGTACAAGATAATCAGAAGGAGTGCACCTATCCTTGCCCTAGGCAAGTGGAGACCCTCTCAGAATAAAGAATGGCCGCAATAGGGACTGCGTCCTAGCTGGCTGAAGAAACTGCTATGGAAAACTGCTGCTGCAATGCACTGGAACTAGGGGCTGATCCCCTTTCCGGAATGAGCTAAAAATCTATAGATCACCTATACTCGCTGCTCCGGACAAAACCCAGAAACCATATACCAAACGGACCACCTCCGAAAATCGCCCCCAGAAACCCTCCTCTTACAAAAACGCTGTGCCTCCAGGAACAGCGCAAAAGCTCAAGAAACACGCCGAGGAAAGGCCCTGAATCCTCCTGCAAAACCTTCGGCTGAAATGGCAACCTCCTCAAGGCTGAAAAACGCTGAAACCACTGCCAAATAACCACCCAACAACCCTGCTCATCAGATCTGCGTCCTCCCTAGCTGGATCTGCGTCCTCCCTATTCAGATCTACGTCCTCTCTCTCTAGATCTGCGTCCTCCCTAGCTGGATCTGCTAGATCTGCATCCTCCCTATCCAGATCTGAGTCCCTTCTGCTTGGATCTGCTGGATCTGTGTCCTCTCTATCCAGATCTGCGTCCTCTCTGCCTTGATCTGCTGGATCTGCGTCCTCCCTATCCAGATCTGCGTCCTATCTCTCTGGATCTGCGTCCTCTGCCCTAGCCTGCGCAGTCTCAAGAAAGGGGGTATCTGCTCTGCCAAATCTCCACCAGAAACTACTGCAAATCACCACTGAAACTGAAGGATGATGCTAAGAAAATAACCTTACCAGGGCAGGCACTCAAAGTCCCCCGAGGCTAAGGGTGAGATCTCCGCACGGAGACACTCGGTTGCACTAAACAGTGCTGCAGACCGACTAAACAACCGCCGTGCTGAAGTAGACAGAAGTCTAGCTCTCAATATCAATATCAAATCAACAATAATCCAAATGAAGTGGAAACCCCTCCTTTTATAGTGCTAAACTCCCTCCAAAACCTTAACTGCGTCCTTCACCCTCCTTGGCCTGCGCAGTTACCCTTGGGTCAGCGTGAGGCCTCCCCTCATACACGTGTGGACCCCCAAGGCCACCCCCTTAAGTTACAACGTCAATCAACTAGGAAAGCACTTTATTTTATAAAGTGAGATGACCCCTCTTATTTCTCACTTTATTTATTATTTTTAGCTAAAGCGGCAAAATTAAACAAAAAATGAAATATTCCAATTAGCAATGCTAATTAGGAATATTACAGTCTCCCCCGGCAAAACGTTGCTTGTCCTCAAGCAACTGAAGTGATGGATGCTGTAAAATCTGCTCGCTCTCCCAAGTGGCATCCTCATCCGGCAAAAATTGCTTGTCCTCAAGCAACGCTTGAACAAGCCTACTCTCTAGCTGATGCTCCCCACCAATACTACAAAATGTGCCTGGGTCCCACTGAAACCTCTCTGCCTCCTGCATCACCCTGATACGAAGGGATATCTGAATGCCAGGATCCCAAACTGGCCTCTCACGGTACCAGCCAACCAATAGTCCTCCCGGATCCCATCGCCACTGTGGCCAATAATCGCACAAGTCCCACGGCTCGGACTGTGCACTGCCTCTGGCTATGACTAATGCTCTAAGAGGTGAAGACCACCAATGAGCATCCATGCTCTCGGGCTCCTGCTGTGATGTACCTGTGACTGCATATGCTGCCTCTCCAACTGCATACCAACTCATCACCTCTCTCCAATCCCAGTTGTGACTCAACCCCATGCTGATCCGGCTCTCCTGAAATCGGGATGGAGTGCTGAAGAAATGATGTCCTGTGCCACCCTGCCAGCTGGAATCTATAACCTCTGTTATGTCCAAGGGCCCCTGCTCGACTGTGCTCCCTACGAATAATACTGTACCATCTAGAGGGTACCAACTCATGATCTCCCGCCAGTCCATCCTAGAAGAAGAATCTGATGTAGCAACGACAACGGTATATGGAACATGCCTGGGATGTTGCCGCCAGCCTGTAATCAACTCCCACTGCTCTACCCTATCTGTCAATGGGAGCTGCCTGTAGAAGGAGGCCCCTCTCTCTATAATGGACAAAAGTGGGCAAGGTATGCTGCAAGCTCCATCAATGTACTCCTGAAGAGTGCTACCCACTAAAAACGCTGCAGTTCTGCCGACTACGAGTACATCTATCTGTGCCTCATCCCAGTGTCGACCCAAAGATGGATGCTCCAACATATCCAATAGCTCCTGCTGTCTACTAGCCCCCTGCATAACAATCCCATCAACCTCCAGAGGGTATGGATTTGTAACAGCTGTCACCATACTCAATGTCAATGCAGCTGACTGCTCACCCTGGACACTAGTATACAGCTCCAGTCTACTGTCACCATCCATGCATGACTGCCCTCGCTCCCCAGAAGCGACCTCAACTGATCCTATGGACTCATGTGAAAAGGAGTCCTCACCCTGGCATACAGAAGGAATGCTCTCCTGTTCTACCTCCGCCATCTCATTTGCATCGAACATGCCATCCACCCTCTCGACAAAGTGCCGATACAGTGTCTGGAGCCTAGACACATACTGGGATACTACCTCTGCTGTACCCCGTATCCTCTGCTCATGCATGATCTCGACATGCCTTGAGGGAAAAATGATGCATGCCTCCCTCATGACCTGCTCCCCAAGCGTAGGCTCAGTGATGACTGATGCACCATCTCTGCAACGGATCATCTCATCCCCCAACCTGCGGCTGTCAACTAGCACACCAACCCAGTGCCACTGCTGAGAAGCCTCTCGCCTAGTGTACTGAGTGTCATCCCAAAACAACCTAGGGGATCTACCCATAAACTGGTTGGCCACTGGAGCTGACCCAAACTGCACATGCTCTGCTACTAGGCCAACTGTACTCTCCAAGGCATAGTCAGCCGACCTGCCTGGGAAATGATAGGTGATCCCACCTGGATCCCAATGCCAATCTGGGGTCCCTGTATGCTCAACACCTAGGAACTCCTGCTGAACTGCACCTGGGTCCACCACCATCTCCATAGCCCGCTCCGCCGAGTACCAACTCAAAATCTCTCTCCATCCAACCTCAACATGTGGATGTTGTACGCTGTGCAACTCTGATCGTCTCATACCGCTATCCAACTCAACATATGAGATCTGACTAGGTGGCTCTGCCTCTCTCCCTCCAACGGAAAGAGATGACCCAACAACACCGCTAGTCCCATCCATGCATGCCTCGAAGGGGAATGATCTCACGTCCAGATTGTCCTCTGTTGTACCATCAGTGGAAAATCCAGCTGTTCCCCCAATGCGGACCAACTTGGCCGCCGACTTGGCACAAGTCACTCTCATACCCTCCAGCCTCCGGGTCCCGCAACAAAATGGTCTCCCCGCATTGACATGGCCTTCTCCCTCAAACCAAAGGTCCACCAAGCCATGATACCGCTGGCTCCGCGACCATCATCCAATACCTCCGTATCTCCTAGTGCCTCTTTTTCATCGAGCAAGGGGATATATCTCCGATACCTCACCCATCTGTCGTAGCCGGGGCACACCCGAAGACTCTGACATGGCTCCACCCATCACCTCGCTGGATTGCCTCTACCGGGGTAGGCTCTACCTCCTCCACTACGATATCAACCTACACCTGGCCAAGGAGAGTCTCAATGCATAGGTGTTGTGTCACACTAGGTGTAACCTCAGACTCCCTGCAATCCCGTGTGTCCTCATCCTCCAAGTGCGAGGTAACCATTTTAATGGTTTTCCTCTCCGATACTCGGTCAAGCTGGAAAGAGGTATCCAACTTGTCCACCCAAGCTTTTTCTGAGCGCCTGGATGACCCGTCAAATGTCGGTAGATGGAATCTGCTAGCTGCGCGGTGGTCATCACGGTGGTGCCTGTGCCCCTTGTGATGATCATGGGGTCTAATGCCATACTGGATATGGAGATATCTCTCGAAGGGGAGAGAATCCATGAATGCCTGTCCGAAAGCCTGATACTCTGCAAAAATCCGACCCAGATCTATCTCTCGCTGTGCTGCTGTCCCTGCGTCCTCTGGCAAGAAGGTAGGCATGGTAGGGCGTGTGGGTGTATGTGATGCCATATGCTGAGTGGCATCATGCTCCCGCAAATGGTGGGACGTGCCTAACCCCTCACCAATCCGAAATCCCCTTGGGGTTTCCCGTTGCCTAGCTTCCAGCGCAGTGAGTCTCTGTGACACTTCCTGTATGTATTGGAATGCCTTTCTATACCTCCTCTCAAAATCATCACTTTCCATCAGCTCTTTCTGCTATGTGTCTACAGGCTCCTCAGAAACTGCACGGCTGCTGCAAAACCATACTGCTGCTTAACTTTGACATCCGATTTACCCACTGAAAACTACTCAGAAAATTCCAGGAATTTGGGAAGGTGATCCTTGCCCAAAACCCAGAAAAACCCAGAAAACGTTTCTCCTAATTCCAAACTTCAAAATTTGACCCTTTATATTTTGGCCCTTTTTCCAACTGCGTTTTTGGTATTGCAACTGCTATTGCTCTGTATGATCTCTTTTCCGATGTCATAGACCACAGGCTGAGCCAGAATTATGCTCTGATACCACTGTAATATCCCCAAAGGGAAATAACCAGTAATACACAGAAATATGCCAGACAGATATATAAAACAAAATGCCGGAACCAGAACATGGAACAAGTACACATAAAATGCCAGAACACTAAGCCATTTTATTAATCTGAGAATACATATATAGGGGTACAAGATAATCAGAATGAGTGCACCTATCCTTGCCCTAGGCAAGTGGAGACCCTCTCAGAATAAAGAATGGCTGCAATAGGGACATCGTCCTAGCTGGCTGAAGAAACTGCTATGGAAAACTGCTGCTGCAATGCACTGGAACTAGGGGCTGATCCCCTTTCCGGAATGAGCTAAAAATCTATAGATCACCTATACTCGCTGCTCCGGACAAAACCCAGAAACCATATACCAAACGGACCACCTCCATCCCGCCCCCGAAACCCTCCCTCTGAAAACGTTGCCTCGAGAACGAGCGCGATTTTGATGAAGACACGGGCGAGGAAGAAGGCCTGAATCCTCTTGCCATGCAGTGAAATGACCTCCTCAAGGCTGGCTCTTGAAACAACGCCAAATAACCACCCAACAGCCACACTCATCGAGGATCCGTCCTCTATTTGTGGATCTACGTCCTCCCTATTAGGATACTCGTCCTCTCTCTCTCTAGATCTGGTCGCTCGTGGATCTGTGGATCCTGCGTCCTCCTATCCGGATACGAGTCCCTTACGCGGATGCGCTGAATGCTGTGTCCTCTCTATCCGAGATCTGCGTCCTCTGCGCCTTCGTCTCGCCGGATCTGCGTCCTCCCTATCCCGGATACGCGTCATCTCTGCGGATCTGCGTCCTCTCTCTCTGGATCTGCGTCCTCTGCCCTAGTCTGCGCAGTCTCAAGAAAGGGGTATCTCCTCTGCCAAATCTCCACCAGAAACTACTGCAAATCACCACTGAAACTGAAGGATAATGCTAAGAAAATAACCTTACCAGGGCAGGCACTCGAAGTCCCCCGAAGCTAAGGGTGAGATCTCCGACCGGAGACACTCAGTTTGCACTAAACAGTGCTGCAGACCGACTAAACAACCGGCGTGCTGAAGTAGACAGAAGTCTAGCTCTCAATATCAATATCAAATCATCAATCCAAATGAAGTGGAAACCCCTCCTTTTATAGTGCTAAACTCCCTCCAAAACCTTAACTGCGTCCTTCACCCTCCCTGGCCTGCGCAGTTACCCTTGGGTCAGCGTGAGGCCTCCCCTCATACACGTGTGGACCCCCAAGGCCACCCCTTTAAGTTACAACGTCAATCAACTAGGAAAGCACTTTATTTTATAAAGTGAGATGACCCCTCTTATTTCTCACTTTATTTATTATTTTTAGCTAAAGCGGCAAAATTAAACAAAAATGAAATATTCCAATTAGCAATGCTAATTAGGAATATTACACTAAGTTAAACTAATTTACATAAAAATGAATCAAAGTCTATTGGCTGGTTAAGAGCTGATCTAAAAAATAGAGTATCTATTCTAGTGATTTCTAATTTAACATTAGTTCTATTCCATGGATGAAAATATTATAACTGAAATTGAAATTACAATGCTATTCTAACTGAAAGCAGAAAAGGAAAACAACTAATGTATGTTTAGTTACTCCAACATTCAATATGAAGTATCACCTTTTTGAGATGATGTTAAGAAACCAATTATACCTTAGTTTCTAATGATCTAGAAAAGCAGGTAAAGTGTGCAGAGGAAAACTCAATAATTTCGTGAATGAAATATTCAATCATTTAGTCTAGAAATATGATCAAATCAACTTCTTGGAATGACTTTTAAGAACATCTGGTGATGGAATTAAATGAGGATCTAAAATTAAATGTAAAAACATATAAAGTTAAAGCTCAACTGATTGTAAAAAACTAATGTATGTGTGATTACTCCAGTATTCAATATGAAGTATTATCCTCTTGAGATGATGTGTAAGCAATCAACTATACCTTAGTTTCTAATGTCCTAGAAAGCAAGGAAAGTTTGTAGAGGAAAGCTTAATAACTATATAAATTAGATATTCAATCATTTAGTTTAGAATAATCTTCCTGAAATGACGTTTGAAAACATCTGTTGATACAATTAATTGATAGTTCTAATCTAAGAAAATTAAATGAAAAAACAGTAAAGGAAACTAGATAATTGTGAGTTCTTATTGCTTCAGACTTATTCCAATTTGAAAACAGATAAATCTATTCTCACGATTTTTTTTTATAAGATCAATGATTACGCAGTTATTCTATTGATGCTATAAATTCCTTCATGATCTAATTCTATGGTACTGCTCAAAAATTGAAATGTAACATTAATATATTCAGAAAACAATATTGGAAAAAACAGAGTAAGGAAATTAAGCTAAAAACAATGAACGGAAAACCTCCTCCTGTGCAAGGGCCCTCTGCAACAGATTCAGTTGAGATCCTAGTTGGTTAAATATGCACTTAAGAAATGATTGGCATGAACACTATTCTTGTATTATCATAGAACAAACTCTTAAAACAGTACACAACGTTTCAACAAAAACTTAACTTAAAACTTGCCTCGTCTTGATTCTGTACAATTGGTATTTAAATTAAAAAATCATAACTGTTTATGAGCTAATTCTTCCTACAAGTGGCTAATATTAACTGAGTTATAGAATTTTAATTTGACTATTTAACTCTTGATTTGCTATTATAGAGAAAAATGAGAGTCCTTTTGTTCTTGGCTAACGTCCTTTGACTGGACTTTGACCACAATCTTAGGCGTCCTTTTTTATTGATTTTGATCAAGTAGATAGGATGAAATCCATTTGTAGATGATTCTAGAAATGCCCATGTGGCCCATTTCTCCATTTGATTCCTGAAACCTCTCAAACCATGAGAGTAGCTACAAAACCTATGATTAGCTTCAGAATAGGCTATGTTCTGTAGCCAAATTACAAAAATCCATTCGAATAGCAAGAACGTCATAATATAACATGGAAATCATTCAAATGCATTCCTTGAGACAAAACATAACATTTATCATTGATTGGAGTATATGAGAATATGATAAAGTAAGGGAAAAGTGTGAGAAAATATGTCAAAGAGAGGATAATTCTAAGGTTCAAAATACCCCCACTAAGAAGTCATTGCATGTCCTCATGCAATTTACCAAAAATGTGAATTTTTCCTCTCTTACCGCATTTGTTCAGACACTCCTGCTAACACATCCAATTTCCTTCTTTTTCTTTTCTCTGAAGTGATTACCATCCTTGGCTTTCTCACAAGAAGCTTGTATTTTAGATTAATGAATCCCTTTGTTTAGTGACTTGTTCTTTCTTTTAAACTTCCTATTCTTTTTGTACCATAGTCCTAGGTGAAAAATGGTATTGTCATTAATTACCTTTCTCAACTTGTTCTGCTGCTTCAAAGCTTCATTCTCTTGTTTAATATGCGTATTCAATATCTCTAGTTCATAAATTTCTTTCTTGAGAGTATCAACTAGAGGTTCTTGTGGATTGATAGGATGTTCTGGATCCACTGTTTCCTTCCGCTTCTCAAGTGACTCTATGATCATATATTTCTTGTTGTGTTGGGTCTATGCCTGGCGATTTTCTTCTGGGACTACCTTCAAAATTATGAATAAGAGAACTTTGAGGACTATGTGGAGGAGAAATATTGACAGGAGATGGTATTGGATTTTCTTCATCTAAACTTACAAACTATGTCTCTTTTGTTAGTGGTTTCTTCATCGAACCTCAGAGTCTAGAGCTCCTTCTCAGCTGTAGAGGATTTATATTTTCCTCACTTGTAACCATGCTCTTCTTTCTTATCTTACCTCCTTTCTTGACTTTATTTTTCTTTTTGTTCTCTGTCATCTCTAAAGGGATGAGATTTTCATCATTTTTTTGAAATGAAGATGCAGGTCTGTCTTCAATGTTTGTATTATTCTTCTTCCTTATGATCTTTCTAACATTATCTTCTTTAGGTTGTTCTGGTACTTCTTGAAAATGGTTTCTAATGAGAAAATTCTCCCAGGAATCTCCTAAAAATTTTAGATGAAACTCAACAAGTACTTTTATCAACCCATGATGGTACATCTTGTTGTCTATAAACTGTATTCTATTCTACACATTTGAATACATTATTTTTAAGCTATTCAGTAGAAATAATGGAATATTTATTTCACCATTCTCTAAGAAATTCATCAACAATTGAATATGATATACATGCATGCAACCAAACCTTCCTTCACAGGTGATAAATTTCTATGAAACCAAGAGAATGTTCCTCCATTTATTTTTAAGGGCTAAGCTGGGGATGCCTTTTTTGAAAAAAGAGACATCCATACCTAGGTTTTTGAGGATAAATTTCAATGATTCATTTTAAAATTCCTTGTTTTTGAACCACCTTTTTCCAACCCTTGGAAGTTCTGTGGCTTCGGCTATGAATGTATCAGTAACCGTGAACTTGATCTCTCTGATTTCCACTTCTCTGTCATCAAAGGACCTAGAAAAATACTTTGTGATATCTTTATGAAAACCATCGAATTTCTCTATGAATTTGAGCCATCTTTCTTTCTGCAACATTTATTTGACCTCAGGATATGCTTCCATATATTTTGTTCCTACCAGTTCTGATCTGAATATCAGTCCCATGCCTTATATTATGAAGAACCTAACCCTCAAAATTATCCTTCTATGTTATGAAATGAATTAGATTACAGATTTGATGAAACACATCGAGGGTTTATAGGAATAAATAATTGGTATGGATTGGGGTTTTTAAGAAATGTAGACAGGTATGTCATGTCAACAGGTCATGACCGTTAATCATAAATGGGGGAATCTATTGTGGACCATTATGAAACATAATGTGGATGATATGGCTGATCTATGATATGATGGAAATCACAATCAAATAAAATGATGATCTATCAAGGGAGCATATGACCATCCATATTATACATGTTAATTTTTTTACCTTGCTATTAAAATAAATTTTTGCAACCTTACCTTTAGAACTAACCTTTCCTTGTTGTTTCTTTGGTGTTGATTCTTTAGGTAGCTTTTAGCATGGCGGTCTTCAAATGTAGTCCTTCAATTTCTTGTATTCATCATTTTTAGTAGGTTGTACAAATATGTCAGAGCTACTGAATGAAATGGAATGTGGCTATACAATGGAATCAGCTACAGAATGTAGTCAGCTACAGAAAGTAATTAGCTGTAGAATGTAGTCAATTGCAAAATGTAATGTAACTATGAAATGGAATATAATTGTCGAATGGAATTGAAGTGGAATATGACTGTGAAATGGAATGAAAGTGGAATATGACTGTGGAATGGAATGTAAGTGAAATATGACTATGAAATGGAATGAAGCTACAGATTATGAACTGAAAAAATGGAATATGAATGTAGTTATGTGTTACTACTTGTTTGCAGAAAAATAAATGGAAAATATAGGATGTCAGAAATCTCTGATTTTCACCCTGTAATTTCCATATAAGGATGCCAATCATTGATTGGTTTTCATACTTATACACTTTATTATTATTATTATTATTATTATTATTATTATTATTATTATAGGAAAAATAAAAGCTAAGTTAGTGAAGAAGAATAATTCTTCTTCACTAACTTCATATCAGTATTATCTTGGAAAATATTAATAAATTCTTCTCTTGAAATTGGCTTATGATATACTTTCAACCGATGACCATTCACAAGAAGAGGTACATTTTATTCATCAATTGTGCTTATCTTAACTACTCCATTGTCAAATACTTTTTCAATCTCACATGGGCCAAGCCAATGATTCTGAAACTTTCCTTGAAAATCTTTGAATTTTGAATTGAACAAAGTGCCCAATCCCCTGCTTGAAACTTCTTCTCCTTGATATATTTATCATGCCATTTAGCCCTTCGCTGCTAGACTATATTGGTTCTTTGAACTACATCTTTCCTAATTTCATCAAGCTCATTGAGTTTCCCCAATCTATGTTTTTGTGCTTCTGATAAATCAAGTCCCAATTGGACTTCCATATTGAAGGTTCGAATCTAAAACTCTATAGGTAATAGGACTTGCTTTCCATAAACAAGTTCATAGGGAGTATGCCTTGTTGTATTCCTCCATGTAGTTATGTAGGCCCATAAGGCTTTAGGTAGCCTTTCTTCCCAATCTCTTATGTGTAGATGTATAGTCTTAGAAATAATTCCTTCAATCACTTTATTGGTAGACTCTAATTGATTGTTTGCTTGCGGATGATAAGAATTAGACTTTTTGTTCTTGATATTGTGATCTTCCACGAGTGTTTTCACCAACTTGGATGTAAAATGGGATCCTTGATCTATCACAATTTCTCTTGGAACAAAAAAACAAGTGAATATATCTTCAAAAAGAAAATTAACTACAAAATTTTCATTAGAAAAAGGTAGTGCTTTAGCATCTACCCATTTAGTGACATAATCAGTACATACCAAAATATATTTCTTTTGTTTAGATGGTGGATTGATTGGTCAAACAAAATCCAAGGCCTATTTTTCAAAAGGTTCAATGAGTACCTCAAGTTGTAATGGAGTTTCATCTGAAGGAGAAGGTTTCCTTGCCCTTTGGCAGTTGTCACACCTTTTGACATATTCTTTGGTATCTCTAAATATGGATGGCCAATAATATCCCACATGAAAGATTTTATAGGCTTTCCTCTTGTTAGCAAAGTTTTAACCACAAGGTTCATCATGACATGCCTTAAGAATTTCAGGCATTTCATCTTCCCGAACACATCTTTTGATAATGAGATCTGGACCTGTTTTATACAGTTCATTAGCAATCCATGAGTATCTTTCACTTATTTGAATAATTTTTCTTTTCTCTCTAGGAAACAAATGTGAAGGTAATTTTCCTATGACTAAGTAATTAGCAATATCTGCAAACCAAGGAGTTTTAGTAGTTATTGCAAAAAGATATTCATCAAGAGATTTATCCTCAACCGGAGTGTCATCTTTGATATTCTGAATTGTAGATAACAAATCAACAACTTTATTTATTTTTTTGGGTCGGTCTAGAATGGTGAAGTTGAATTCTTACAGGAGTAATAACCATCTTGTAATTCTTCCATTATTAATAGATTTATTCATTAATTATCTAATTGCAGAGTGATCTATATGAACAAAGGTTTCATAGCCTCTAATATAATGTCTGAATTTGTTGATAGCACAAACAACAAATAAAAATTCATTTTCAGTTATAGTGTAATTTAACTCAGAGGGATTCAAATTCATGCTTGTGTAATAGATGGCATATGAGATCAAATATTTTTGTCCCAATACAGCTCCTAGATTTGTATATGAAGCATCTGTTGAAATGTGAAAAGGTGGTTTCCAATTTGGACCTCTTAAGATGGGTGCTTCAGAAATTTTTTATTTTAAAATTTCAAATGCCAATTGGCAATCAGGATTCCAACAAAATCCACAATCTTTGGTAAGTAACTTGAAGAGAGGCAATGCTATTTTAATGAAATTTTCTATAAATCTTCTATAATATCCTGTGAATCCTAGAAAACTTCTAACATCCTTTTAACAACTTGGAATTGATAGTTTGGAGATGACTTCAACTTTAGATGTATCAACTTTAATTCCATCTCTTGAAATGTGATGTCCTAAAAAAATCCCCTCTGTAAACATCATAGAACATTTTTCATGACTTAGTGAAAGGTTTTCTTCCTTACATCTTTTAAGAGCCTTTTCCAAATTTTCTAAATCTTCTACAAATGAATTCCCATAAATTGTAAAGTCATCCATGCACACCTCCACACAATCATGTATTATATCAGAAAAAATCCCTAGTACTACCATTTAGAAAGTTGTAGGTGCATTTCACAATCCAAAAGGAAGTACTCAGTAGGCATTTGTCCCCCATGGATAGGTGAATTTGGTCTTATCTTGACCTTCAGGTGCCACCTGAATTTTATTGTAACCACTAAAACCATCCAGGAATGAGAAATACTTCTTACCTGCTCATGTATCTAATACTTGATCTATAAAGGGTAAAGGAAAATTATCTTTTAGGGTAGCTTTATTCAATTCTCGATAATCAATGCATACCCTCCATTTACCATTTTCTTTGGTACAATCACTAAATGGGAAGCTCACTGACTGTTTGAAATTAGCTAAATGAAGTTTACATTCAAAAATTTTTGTAACTCTTCTTTCACAATTTCCCTAAGATTTGGATTCACCCTTCTTTGAGGTTGTCTAATAGGTTTACAATTTTCCTCAATATAGATGTGATATAAACAAGTCTTAGGACTAATTCCTTTCATCTCAGTGTATTCCCATGCATATGAAGAAGAATGTTGTTGTAATGTTTTGATTAACTTTTCTTATTGTAATCTCTCCAATTTTTTGTTTATGTTCAATTAATCTCCTGGAAAGATTTCAACTGTAGAGCTATCAAATTCTTGCATGGAATAAAGAGACATCTGCGTGGATGAAAAATATTCAATATTGGATTTTTCTTGAAATTGATCATGTTCATAATCTGGGGATGATTCAAAATTTTCCATTGAATTTAAGATTTAACTCTGTTCACTAATGGTTGAAATAGTAAAGAGAGGATGTATATCATTGTCATCATCAATCCATTCTTTTTCATCTAACTCTGTGATTGTTTTTTCTGGAGGATATAGAGTGAATTTATTGTTGAGTTACCATCAGAGATATGGGCAGAAACGTGAAGCTGGGTTACACTTTTGTGAGAATCAGGGGCGGAAAACTTTTTTCGGCAATAGTTTGGCCGAAATTTCTTAGAAAGTTCGGCCGAACTCGTGATTCCATTTAGATTGGCGGTACACTGACAGCGTGGGCAAACAGAATTTTTGCCGGAGATGGAAAAACCGACAACAAAATTTCGGCCGAACTTTGAGTTCGGCCAAATTTTTACTTTTAAAATAGTTCGGCTGAACTAGTTTCTATAAATAAATCGCCTGTGAAGTTGATTTGTTTACCGGTCTCTTTATTCACACGTATTTTTTTCACTGCTGCTAATGGTTTGTTTTTTCGCGCGTTTTCGCTCCTCCCATCCGCGCTCTTGGTCTACTGCAGGTCTATTTGTTTGTGTGTTTTCACTCCTCCCGTCCGCGCTGTTGCTCCTCCCGTCCGCACTGTTGGTCTACTGCAATACCAGATATGTTGCTTCTCTCGTCCACGCGGTATGGTCTACTCCAAATGGTGTATTTTGTTGCAACTTGTAACATTCAATATGCCTTCATATTTATTTAAATTCTTATAAATATTAACTTTCATATATTTTTATATTTAGAAGTATATCAACATTTAAGTCCTTGTTTGTTTGTTGTGGAATACATACCATTTATAACATCTCCTCTTGTTATGGAATTTTTTGTGAATGAGTGTAATAGACATTTCTTTTAAACATAGCTACCACAATTTTGGTCATTGTAGGTTTGTGATGGTTGTTTCATTAATAGAAATTGCTTTTAATTGTACCTCTCAATTTTTTTTCTATTATTGCTAGCTTTCAATTTATGTTTATTATAATATGGATCATTTTTGGTTTGGAGTTTGTGGGTTTTTGTTGTTTTTCTGAATTGGCCAATATATTATCGAGTTAGTTTCTAAATCAATGATTTTGGACCCAGGCTTTTTTTCCAACACCACAGGTGGTTCAAACTCTTCATTAAATGTATTCATGCATAATTTTCTTAACGAGAAAGTAATCATCATAGTAGTATCAATTTGATATCAGTTTAAGGAGCTTGATATCAGTTTAAGCAGTCCTCTCTGTCTGGACACACCATCATTAGGTGTCGGTTGAATTTTACCAGCTCTGTAATGCTGGTATATCTTAACATAGGATGAGTTTACTCTTTATCATTCCATGAATTCCCTCTACACTACTGCTCCCCTTCACTACATTACTTCTCATCCTGAACCTCAAACTCTGATTTTTTTTTAACTGATGTATGAAACCTTCAACTCTTCAGCTCAACTTGTAATTATGTGGCATAGCATTGGGACAGACTTTCTTAGTGCAGATTTCATATTATTGGATAGATTTGACAATATGGCATAATATCATATTATGCAATATCACTTGTCCAATTTAATGCTTTGGTTTTTGTTTTTTTAGTTGAATTTAGTACCACCTCAGTCTCTCTGATGCTTTTTAGTAGCACAGTCTCTATTGAGGCTATCCATGATGTATGAAAAGAACTATGACATTAGACTTGACCTATTGGTAGGCCATGAATGTATGAAAATAACCAGAAGAATACTGGATAAGAAGTAATGTCAATCTCATTAAGGGAAAATCCTACAAGGAAAAGAGTACCCACGAAAAGTGATATTAGAGTTGAAACTAAACATATAGCTAATTTACTGTAAAGTTAACTATTTTTCTTGTTATTAACTTAGAGGCAACCAAAATATGCTTTGTTTTTGTATGACTGTTTTTTGATTGGGAGCTATAGTAGTTTCTATTGAAGTTAACTTAGCTTAACATAGAAAGTTTTCTATTATCCACCCCATGGTTTAGCTTCAATTGATAGTTAATAGTTCCATATTTCATTTAATGTTAACTGTAAGTTAGCTCTATTAATTTACAGTTAACTTTTAACTTCATTAAGGAACTTCATAGAAAAATAATAATTCAATTGAAACTACTAATTAATAGTATGGATCTAGAAAAATGTGAATTAGATAGAAAAATCCCTACTAAATGTCATTTAATACCTCAAAATGACTCCAAAAGGTTTTAGACCCCAATTCTCCACCCACCATTATAATGACCCTACAAGTTGATTCTTTCAGTTTTTTCACTCTATAAGCATCAAAATATATGACAAATAATATAATTATCCAATATAGATCATTATTTAATAATTTGTTAAAATTATGAGTAAGATATACATCATGGAATTTAAATTTAGCGTTAATTCATTGAACACCCTTGTACATTCCTTGTTGATACTTTGAAAGTAATACGTTTTGAAAAATAATTTGTTTATGGATTATATTTTCCACATTCTCTCAACCATATCAAAAACCTTCTTATAATATTTGAAACCATCTATACAAATTTTCATTTGTTTCGATAGGAATTAGCATATTGAAATATTAATTGTATTTATGTCTTGTGTGCTAAGGAAGGGAGGTTGTGAACCTTATGGGAAGAGATAGTATTTGTTAAGTTAGGAGGGATACTTTTTATGAGATAGAATTAATTTAAAATGCTTCTTAAGATTATGTAACTTTCGAACCATAATTACAAATTTATTTATTTTTTTACTTATCATTTAGTTGCTAAAAGTTGAATAATTTATGTTGATAAATAATTAATTAGGTCTATTTAAATCATTTACCACTTTTGGGTTTTTGGTTTTCGTGGTTTCATTCATAATTTCACTTTTTTGCATTGTCAATTTCAATTTTTCACACCACATGTGCATAGTCAAAGGACCTAAGGTCTTTCCCATACCAAAGTATGTTCTTTTAAAACATGTTTTCTTGGTGATATGGATGATTTAGAAATGATTGGGAGAGCAAAATTCCTCATTTAATACACAATATGTTTGGTTCATGCCACTAAGCCAAGAATTTTAAATTCAATTGACTTTTAATATAACCAACTAAATCCTGCAACAGAAGAATAAAACAATTTATGTTAGGGTTGTGGATTTAGGCATTGAAACAACACACCATGATATTTCAAATTTAAAAATAATGGCTTGAGTCCTAGGTAGCTTATAATCCTATCTAGAGGTTTTTTTTCAAAATAAGGATGCACTCCCATTTGATTCTCATGATTAGGTTGTAATCATGATGCTCTCGCTCAAGAGTGGCCCTTCTCAAAATCTTGTGATGTCTTGTCACAAACAAAACCATCAAACTGAAAAACACATCATGCAAGAAACATAGCTCGCTGACATATCATTTTTCTCCTTCAAAGAAAAAAAAATCACATCATGTGAATATCTCCATGTACTCTTACATATTGGTGTACAAAACCATCAACCAAACACAAGTCGACAAAACATGCCTCTTAAAACAACTGACTCTCAAGTCAAATAATAGCATGTACAAATTTCCATATTTGTTGCATCTAAGTGTGTCAACATAACTCTACTTTCAACATCTTGCTTCATGCAACATGCACCATACTTCGAATTTGCAAAGAAATTCATGAAACATCAAAATACATGCAAGGCCTTAATTGGATACGAAATCTAACCATCCCTTACCAAACCATTTCAATGGCGCTTCTTTCAGTTGCACTTCATCATCATGTGAATCATCCTGACCCTCATCGATTATGGAATCCTCTTTTCTATTCTTGTCAATATCTCTTTCCACCTTCTTCAAATGTCATGGATGACTTGTTGGATACAAATTCCAACACTTGTCTACAAGGTGACCTTTCTTATGGCAATGAGTGCAAAACAATTGCATCTTATTTTCAACATCATTTTCCTTGTCCAATGGGCCTTTGACTTTTTTCCTCATTTATTTATAAATTTTCATGTGCATGGATATATTCTTCGAACATATATAAACATTATGATTATTAAAACCACAAAATGAACATGCAAACTTTTCCAAATCTTATGTGAATATTTACCATGTTTATCATAATCAAAAGCAATTTGATTAAAGGAAGATTTATACCTTGAACATTCACCTTTGTCTCCTTCTTGAGGAGGTGAATTTGATGAGGTAGTGGCTCTCCTCGGAATACTAGAAATGAATTCAATGACTTTAGAGCTTTCAACATCCTTTTCTTTTACATTCTCATTAACTGCATGATTATTAACATCTTCTTGCAAAGTGGGTGTCAAACTTTTCCATTCATCATAAACACAAACTTCACAAGCTTGAGGTAATGAACAAGAAATGAAATTCCTTCTTGGAATAGCTTCATGTGCCTCCTTGGCTTTGGATCATTCTCCATCATGTTTTCCATAACCAAGACCCAAATAATTAGGCCTTTCCTCAACAACATTTGGCTCAACTAGATGCCTTGTACATGTTTTCCTTTAACCCTTTACTTTCATAGCCCATTTTCATTAAAAATTTGGACCTTATTCCTCTAGTGTGTCTCTCCAAAGCACGTACACATTCACTTTTAGAGGAAATTGAAGACAAACTTGAATTGCATACCTCTTTTTCATTCACATACTTGGCTAAGGCTTCCTTTTCATCATAGAGTTGAATCTCCATGTCATGCATACTTGCTTGGTTTTCACTTGCAATATGGAGTTGAGTCTCCATCTCATACATATTTTCAAGAATTTCTTGCTTCTCCTTGTTCTTGGAAATCAACTTCTCTTGAAGGATAATGTTCTCCCTATTATCTTCATACATCTCGTGCACCATATCATTCATGATGTAGAGCTTCTGCAACATCTCTTTATCAAATATTTTTGTTAAGGAAGACTGATTAAAAGAGATACTCGATGAAGCTTCCATCACACTTGTAATGCATAAAAGCTTATTTGTCATGATTTTAGAACTGAGCTCTCAATATTGAATTTCTCTTCACACACATAAACTTGCACACAACTAAACTCTCCTTGCATAAATACAAAAACCAATAGCTAATTCTTCTAGCTAACCTTGACTAAAATGAGCTAAACTATACTTTGATACCAACTTGATTTGAATATGGACAAACTAGTTTTGTTGTGCTATCTCCCTCATTAGTTAAATAAAAATGTGTTTAGGATCGTCTAAAGTTAGCAAATTGGGAAGGGGTTTATGTGTCAAGCTTTAAGTGTATTTTGTGAGAAATTTATGACTTAATTAGCTTTTAAAAACTCATGTGTACAACAAATAAAATGAAAAATTTTTATTTTGGAAATTTTTTTCCGTCAATCCAGATTCCGATCATTGGACATGTAAGAGGAAGAAAGAGGGAATTCACTTTTCAAATTCTAGACCTTGTCTAAACCAAAATAAACTAGAGGTTCGGTTTTCAAATACATTCACTTATTTGGAAAAGTTCTAGCTACCAAAAGTCCATATGCCAATCTACCTCCCAAGAAATCCATTTATTACACCACTGGTTAGTTTTTTATCTTCCTATATTCTTTATCAACCTCTTTGAGTGATTCTTGAAATGTGGATACTTAAATCCTTCCTAAAAATTTGAGCTCTAAAACGATAAGACATACAAGGCCATTTTAAGTCATTCTTCTACCCAATTATAAAAACCAAGTGAATATTTCTACATATTGATTTTTGTCCCATAAACTATACAATATAGGTCAATTTTTTCCTTTAAATTATTTAAATATTGTTAGCGCACAATTGTTCAATGGTCTGATGAAATTTCATTGATAAAGGCATGATTATGGCAATCCATGTTGCATATTTCCATTAACAATGTTTACTTACATGTAAAACAATGTTTTCTCTGCTTTTATGTTATTTTGAGTTTGCTTTTAGTGCTGAAATTGGAATATATGATATTAATTTATGACTTGCAATTATGCTGCTGAGATACTATTCTTTTTCTCTACTATATTGTTATTTCTTGTTCTCTGGGTGTTTTCTTCATATTTTTTTTTTTACTAATTGAAGGGATTTGTAATTCTATATTTTACCATATTGCTTGTTGGTTCCATGTAGATTTAATTGACATATAATAGGTGGTTTCTGTTTCTGGGATGTATGTAAAGTTTTTGGCACATCATATTGAATTTCTATAATGTGTAGCTCCCTAACATTCAGATAGAACCTTCACTGAAAAATGTGAGCGGGGTTTGGTGAAAATGTGAAGTTGGGAAACACTTTTTGCCCTTTTTTGACGTTGAAAATTGTAATTTTCTATGTTTTTCAACTTCAACTCCACTAAACTCATATTTTTACTGCAAATTATGCTTTGAAATAAAAACAAGAATTGTAGAGAATTGTCTTACCTCCATACCCATATTTTTTTTAAAAAAAATATTGACATATAGAGGGGTAAATTTCTTGTTTACTAACTGCATATACTTGAAATTTTTAGGCAAACATAAATAGTCACTTTATAATCCTTTACTTTTTTTAGGGAAGATTATCCATTTTTTGGAAAAAAACCATAGCATCATAATCTGCATATATTGCACTAGTGCACAGAATATTTTTCGGTAATTTTCGGATTAAATCACTATTTTTTATTATTTTTTGAAATGGACAAAGACAAAAAAACAGTGATGTTTTAGTACATTTTATCATCCTTTGATTTTCTTTTCAATGTGATCGTCAATAAGAAAAATGAGAGTACCCTTTTGAAGTAGACAGGGAGAGGAAGTGCAGTATGATTTTTTTGAATTTTTTGGTGTCCTCATTTGAAAGTTATTTAATTTTCATTCAGTGCAATTTTTCGAACAATGAAATTCCACAGTGACACAGTTTAGTAAAAAATTAATAAAAAAATGAATTTTTTAATGAAACTCCACAAATCTCATATCATCAGAAACTAGATTCAGAGATGAATGTAATGGTACTTTGTCTGACATATAACATTTTGTTTTTGTAGGTGTTCTTCCCCTCCAAAGTTGCAGGTTCCTGAAAACTGCAGAATTTTCTGTGTTTTTCGTTGACCAGAAACTCTCGGACGAGAAATTTATAAAACTCTCGACCGAGAGTTTAACCCGCCTAAAGTTACATTTAAACGCACGGCCAAACTCTCGGCCGGAAGTTTAAAAAACTCTCGGACGAGAGTTTGCGCCCGAGAGTTTACCCGATGAAACTCTCAGCCGAGAGTTTAGAAAACTCTAGGACGAGAGTTTAGAAAACTCTAGGCCGAGAGTTTAGAAAACTCTCGGCCGAGAGTTTTATTAAATGTTTTAATCAAAAGTTTTAGGGGTTTATATGTTTACGGTTTTATATGTTTAGGGTAATTTCCTCTTCTTTCTTTATCCTTTTTATCTAATTTAAGATATTTATTTCCCTTTTTTTAGATATGAATTTATAATACTTTCTAGTTAATCTAAATAGTTATTAAAATAATTATAATATTTATAAAAATATTGAAATATTTTAATAATTAAATTGTTTTTAATTAAATATTTTTAATAAGTAATTTAATATTATCTTTAACCTTTTTAATTTTTCTTGAATACTTAAAGAATCCCCTAATAACTAATTAACTAATAATTATTTAATCTCCTTAACAACTAATTAAATAACTAACTCAATAACGACTAGCTTTCTAACGACTATAAAGGAGTTTATATGTTAGGGGTTTATATGTTTATGGTTTTATATGTTTAGGTTTTAGGGTTTAGGGGTTTACATGTTTAGGGTTTAAGGGGTCAAATGGGTTAGGGGTTTTGGGGTTTAGGGGCTTAAATAGGTGAGGGGTTAAGGGTTTAGAGGTTTAGGGTTTAGGGGCTTAAATGGGTTAGGGGTTAGGAATTAGGGTTTAAGGGGTCAAGGGTTAAAGGGTTAGAGGTTTAGGTGTTTAAGGGGTTGAATGGGTTATGAGTTGGGAATTAGGGTTTAAGGGGTTATAGGTTTAGGGGGTTAAATGGGTTAGGGTTGGTTTAGAGATTTAGGGGGTTAGGGGATTTAGGAGTTAAGGATTTTAGGGGTTAGAAGTTAGGGGTTAATGGGGTTAAATGGGTTAGGTTTTTAGGGGTTTAGGGTGTTGAATTGGTTAGGGGTTGGGAATTAGGGTTTAAGGGGTTAGGGGTTTAGAGGTTTAGGGTTTAGGGGGTTAAATGGGTTACAGGTTTAGAGGTTTAGGGGTTAGGGGATTTAGCAGTGAAGGATTTTAGAGGTTAGGGTTTTGGGGGTTAAATGGAATCCACACTTAAATGGGTTAGGATTTTAGGGGTTTAGGGTGTTAAATTGGTTAGGGGTTGGGAATTAGGGTTTAAGGGGTTAGGGGTTAAGGGTTTAGAGGTTTAGGGTTTAGGGGGTTAAATGGGTTACAGGTTTAGAGGTTTAGGGGGTTAGGGGATTTAGCAGTGAAGGATTTTAGGGGTTAGGGTTTAGCGTTTTTGGGGTTAAATGGAATCCACACTTAAATGGGTTAGGTTTTTAGGGGTTTAGGGTGTTGAATTGGTTAGGGGTTGGGAATTAGGGTTTAAGTGGTTAGGGGTTAAGGGTTTAGGGGATAGGAATTAGGGTTTAAGGGGTTAGGGGTTTTGGGGTTTATGGGCTTAAATGGGTTAGGGGTAGGGGTTAAGGGTTTAGAGGTTTAGGGTTTAGGGGTTAAATGGGTTAGGGGTTTAGAGGTTTAGTAGGGGTAAATGGGTTAGGGGTTAAGGGTTTAGAGGTTTAGGGTTTAGGGAGTTAAGGGTTTGGGGATTAGGAATTAGGGTTTAAGGGGTCAAGGGTTATGGGTTGGGAATCCACACTTAAATGAGTTAGGTTTTTAGGGGTTTAGGGTGTTGAATTGGTTAGGGGTTTTGGGGTTTAGGGGCTTAAATGGGTTACAGGTTTAGAGGTTTAGGGGGTTAGGGCATTTTGCAGTGAAGGATTATAGGGGTTAGGGGTTAGGGTTTTGGAGGTTAAATGGAATCCACACTTAAATGGGTTAGGTTTTTAGGGGTTTAGGGTGTTGAATTGGTTAGGGGTTTTGGGGTTTAGGGGCTTAAATGGGTTAGGGGTTAATGGGTTACGGGTAGGGGTTAAGGGTTTAGAGGTTTAGGGTTTAAGGGTTAAATGGGTTAGGGGTTTAGAGGTTTAGTGGGGGTAAATGGTTTAGGGGTTAAGGGTTTAGAGGTTTAGGGTTTAGGGGGTTAAGGGTTTAGGGGTTAGGAATTATGGTTTAAGGTGTCAAGGGTTATGGGTTTGGAATTAGGGTTTAAGGGGTTAGGGGTTAAGGGTTTAGAGGTTTAGAGTTTAGGGGGTTATATCGGTTACAGGTTTAGGGGGTTAGGGGATTTAGCAGTGAAGGATTTTAGGGGTTGGGGGTTAGGGTTTTTGGGGTTAAATGGAATCCACACTTAAATGGGTTAGGTTTTTAGGGGTTTAGGGTATTGAATTGGTTAGGGGTTTTGGGGTTTAGGGGCTTAAATGGGTTAGGGGTTAACGGGTTAGGGGTAGGAGTTAAGGGTTTAGAGGTTTAGGGTTTAGGGGTTAAATGGGTTAGGGGTTTAGAGGTTTAGTGGGGGTAAATGGGTTAGGGGTTAAGGGTTTAGAGGTTTAAGGTTTAGGTGGTTAAATGGGTTAGGGGTTAGGAATTAGGGTTTAAGGGGTCAAGGGTTAAGGGGTTAGAGGTTTACGTGTTTAAGGGGTTGAATGGGCTATGGGTTGGGAATTAGGGTTTAAGGGGTTATAGGTTTAGGCATTAGGGGGTTAAATTGGTTAGGGTTGGTTTATAGGTTTAGGGGGTTAGGGGATTTAGCAGTTAAGGATTTTAGGGGTTAGAAGTTAGGGGTTAATGGGTTAGGGGTAGGGGTTAAGTGTTTAGAGGCTTAAGGTTTAGGGCGTTAAATGGGTTAGGGGTTAGGAATTAGGGTTTAAGGGGTCAAGGGTTAAGGGGTTAGAGGTTTAGGTGTTTAAGGGGTTGAATGGGTTATGGGTTGGGAATTAGGGTTTAAGGGGTTAGGGGATTTAGCAGTTAAGGATTTTAGAGGTCAGAAGTTAGGGGTTAATGGAGTTAAATGGGTTAGGTTTTTAGGGGTTTAGGGTGTTGAATTGGTTAGGGGTTCAGAATTAGGGTTTTAGGGGTTAAGGGTTTAAAGGTTTAGGGTTTAGGGGGTTAAATGGGTTACAGGTTTAGAGGTTTAGGGTTTAGGGGATTTAGCAGTGAAGGATTTTAGGGGTTAGGGGTTAGGGTTTTGGGGTTTAAATGGAATCCACAGTTAAACGGGTTAGATTTTTAAGGGTTTAGGGTGTTGAATTGGTTAGGGGTTTTGGGGTTTAGGGGCTTAAATGGGTTAGGGGTAGGGGTTAAGGGTTTAGATGTTTAGGGTTTAAGGGTTAAATGGGTTAAGGGTTTAGAGGTTTAGTGGGGGTAAATGGGTTAGGGGTTAAGGGTTTAGAGGTTTAGGGTTTAGCGGGTTAAGGGTTTAGGGGTTAGGAATTAGGGTTTAAGAGGTCAAGGGTTATGGGTTGGGAATTAGGGTTTAAGGGGTTAGGGGTTAAGGGCTTAGAGGTTTAAGGTTTAGGGGGTTATATGGGTTACAGTGTTAGAGGTTTAGGGGGTGTTAGGGGATTTAGCAGTGAAGGATTTTAGGGGTTAGGGTTTTGGGGGCTAAATGGAATCCACACTTAAATGGGTTAGGTTTTTAGGGGTTTAGGGTGTTGAATTGGTTAGGGGTTTTGGGGTTTAGGGGCTTAAATGGGTTAGGGGTTAATGGGTTAGGGGTAGGGATTAAGCGTTTAGAGGTTTAGGTTTTAGGGGTTAAATGGGTTAGGGGTTTAGAGGTTTAGTGGGGGTAAATGAGTTAGGGGTTAAGGGTTTACAGGTTTAGGGTTTAGGGGGTTAAATGGGTTAGGAGTTAGGAATTCGGGTTTAAGGGGTCAAGGGTTAAGGGGTTAGAGGTTTAGGTGTTTAAGGGGTTGAATGGGTTATGGGTTAGGAATTAGGGTTTAAGGGGTTATAGGTTTAGGGTTTAGGGGGTTAAATGGGTTAGGGTTGGTTTAGAGGTTGAGGGAGTTAGGGGATTTAGCAGTTAAGGATTTTAGGGGTTAGAAGTTAGGGGTTAACGGGTTAGGGTTGAGGGTTAAGGGTTTAGAGGTTTAGGGTTTAGGGGTTAAATGGGTTAGGGGTTAGGAATTAGGGTTTAAGGGTGAGGTTAAGGGGTTAGAGGTTTAGGTGTTTAAGGGGTTGAATGGGCTATGGGTTGGGAATTAGGGTTTAAGGGTTATAGGTTTAGGGTTTAGAGGTTAGAGGTGGTTAGGGTTGGTTTATAGGTTTTAGGGGTTAGGGATTTATCAGGTTAGGGATTTTACGGGTTATAAGTTAGGGGTTAGTTGAGTTAGGGGTTAAGGGTTTAGAGGTTTAAGGTTTAGGGCGTTAAATGGGTTAGGGGTTAGGAATTAGGGTTTAAGGGGTCAAGGGTTAGGGGTTAGAGCTTTAGGTGTTTAAGGGGTTGAATGGGTTATGTGTTGGGAATTAGGGTTTAAGGGGTTATAGGTTTAGGGGGTTAGGGGATTTAGCAGTTAAAGATTTTACATGTTAGAGGTTAGGGGTTAATAGAGTTAAATGGGTTAGGTTTTTAGGGGTTTAGGGTGTTGAATTGGTTAGGGGTTCAGAATTAGTGTTTTAGGGGTTAGGGGTTAAGGGTTTAGAGGTTTAGGGTTTAGGGGGTTAAATGGGTTACATGTTTAGAGGTTTAGGGGTTTAGGGGATTTAGCAGGAAGGATTTTAGGGGTTAGGGGTTAGGGTTTTTGGGTTTAAATGGAATCTGCACTTAAATGGGTTAGATTTTTAAGGGTTTAGGGTGTTGAATTGGTTAGGGGTTTTGGGTTTTAGGGGCTTAAATGGGCTAGGGTTTAGGGTTTAGATGTTTAGGGTTTAAGGGTTAAATGGGTTACGGGTTTAGAGGTTTAGTGGGGGTAATTGGGTTAGGGGTTAAGGGTTTAGAGGTTTAGGTTTTAGGGGGTTAAGGGTTTAGGTGTTAGGAATTAGGGTTTAAGGGGTCAAGGGTTATGGGTTGGGAATTAGGGTTTAAGGGGTTAGGGGTTAAGGGTTTAGAGGTTTAGGGTTTAGGGGGTTATATGGGTTACAGGTTTAGAGGTTTAGGGGGTTAGGGGATTTACCAGTGAAGGATTTTAGGGGTTAGGGTTTTGGGGGTTAAATGGAATCCACACTTAAATGGGTTAGGTTTCTAGGGGCTTAGGGTGTTGAATTGGTTAGGGGTTTTGGGGTTTAGTGGCTTAAATGGGTTAGCTGTTAACGGGTTAGGGATAGGGGTTAAGGGTTTAGGGGTTAAATGGGTTAGGGGTTTAGAGGTTTAGTGGGGGTAAATGGGTTAGGGGTTAAGTGTTTACAGGTTTAGGGTTTAGGGGGTTAAATGGGTTAGAAGTTAGGAATTCAGGTTTAAGGGGTCAAGGGTTAAGGGGTTAGAGGCTTAGGTGTTTAAGGGGTTAAATGGGTTATGGGTTGGGAATTAGGGTTTAAGGGGTTATATGTTTAGGGTTTAGGGGGTTAAATGGGTTAGGGGTTAGGAATTAGGGTTTAAGGGTCGAGGTTAAGGGTTAGAGGTTTAGGTGTTTAAGGGGTTGAATGGGTTATGGGTTGGGAATTAGGGTTTAAGGGTTATAGGTTTAGGGTTTAGGGGGTTAAATGGGTTAGGGTTGGTTTAGTGGTTTAGGGGGTTAGGGGATTTAGCGGTTAAGGATTTTAGGGGTTAGAAGTTAGGGGTTAATGGGGTTAAATGGGTTACGGTTTTAGAGTCATGGGAGTGTTGAATTGGTTAGGGTTAGAATTAGGGTTTAGGGTTACGAGTTAAGGGTTTAGAGGTTTAGCGTTTAGGGGTTAAATGGGTTACGAGGTTTAGAGGTTTAGGGGGAGTTAGGGATTCTGATTTTGGGGTTAAATGGAATCCACACTTAAATGGGTTACTTTCTAATAGGGTTTAGGGTGTTGAATTGGTTGGGGTTCGAATTAGGGTTTAAGGGGTTAGGGGTTAAGGGTTTAGAGGTTTAGGGTTTAGGTTAAATGGGTTACAGGTTTAGAGGTTTAGGGGGTTAGGGGATTTAGCAGTGAAGGATTTTAGGGGTTAGGGGTTAAGGTTTTAGGGGTTAAATGGAATCCACACTTAAATGGGTTAGGTTTTTAGGGGTTTACGGTGTTGAATTGGTTAGGGGTTGGGAATTAGGGTTTAAGGGGTTAGGTGTTAAGGGTTTAGGGGTTAGGAATTAGGGTTTAAGGGGTCAAGGGTTATGGTTTGGGAATTAGGGTATAAGGGGTTAGGGGTTTAGGGGCTTAAATGGGTTAGGGGTTAACGGGTTAGTGGTAGGGGTTAAGGGTTTAGAGTTTTAGGGTTTAGGGGTTAAATGGGTTAGGGGTTTAGAGGTTTAGTGGGGGTAAATGGGTTAGGGGTTAAGGGTTTAGAGGTTTAGGGTTTAGGGGGTTAAATGGGTTAGGCGTTAGGAATTAGGGTTTAAGGGGTCAAGGGTTAAGGGGTTAGAGGTTTAGGTGTTTAAGGGGTTGAATGGGTTATGGGTTGGGAATTAGGGTTTAAGGGGTTATAGGTTTAGGGTTTAGGGGTTTAAATCGGTTAGGGTTGGTTTAGAGGTTTAGGGAGTTAGGGGATTTAGTAGTGAAGGATTTTAGGGGTTAGAAGTTAGGGGTTAATGGGTTAGGGGTATGGGTTAAGGGTTTAGAGGTTTAGGGTTTAGGGGGTTAAATGGGTTAGGGGTTAGGAATTAGGGTTTATGGGGTCAAGGGTTAAGGGGTTAGAGGTTTAGGTGTTTAAGGGGTTGAATGGGTTATGGGTTGGGAATTAGGGTTTAAGGGGCTATAGGTTTAGGGTTTAGGGGGTTAAATGGGTTAGGGTTGGTTTAGAGGTTTAGGGGGTTAGGGGATTAGGGTTTAGAGGTTTAGGGTTTAAGGGGTTAAATGGGTTACATGTTTAGAGGTTTAGGGGGTTAGGGGATTTAGCAGTGAAGGATTTAGGGGTTATGGGTTAGGGTTTTGGGGGTTAAATGGAATCCACACTTAAATGGGTTAGGTTTTTAGGGGTTTAGGGTGTTGAATTGGTTAGGGGTTGGGAATTAGGGGTTAAGGTTTTAGAGGTTTAGGGTTTAGGGGGTTAAATGGGTTACAGGTTTAGAGGTTTAGGGGGTTAGGGGATTTAGCAGTGAAGGATTTTAGGGGTTAGGGGTTAGGGTTTTGGGGGTTAAATTGAATCCACACTTAAATGGGTTAGGTTTTTAGGGGTTTAGGGTGTTGAATTGGTTAGGGGTTGGGAATTAGGGTTTAAGGGTTTATGGGTTAAGGGTTGAGGGGTTAGGAATTAGGGTTTAAGGGGTCAACGGTTATGGGTTGGGAATTAGGGTTTAACGGGTTAGGGGTTTTTGGGTTTAGGGGCTTAAATGGGTTAAGGGTTAACGGGTTAGGGGTAGTGGTTAAGGGTTTATAGGTTTAGGGTTTAGGGGTTAAATGGGTTAGGGGTTTAGAGGTTTAGTAGGGGTAAATGGTTTGGGGGTTAAGTGTTTAGAGGTTTAGGGTTTAGGGGGTTAAGGGTTTAGGGGTTAGGAATTAGGGTTTAAGGGGTCAAGGGTTATGGGTTGGGAATTATGGTTTAAGGGGTTAGGGATTAAGGGTTTAGAAGTTTAGGGTTTAGGGGGTTGAATGGGGTATAGGTTTAGAGGTTTAGGGGGTTACAAGATTTAGCAGCGAAGGATTTTAGGGGTTAGGGGTTAGGGTTTTGGGGGTTAAATGGAATCCACACTTAAATGGGTTCTGTTTTTAGGGGTTTAGGGTGTTGAATTGGTTAGGGGTTTTTGGGTTTAGGGGCTTAAATGGGTTACAGGTTTAGAGGTTTAGGGGGTTAGGGGATTTAGCAGTGAGGGATTTTAGGGGTTAGGGTTTTGGAGGTTAAATGGAATCCATACTTAAATGGGTTAGGTTTTTAGGGGTTTAGGGTGTTGAATTGGTTAGGGGTTTTGGGGTTTAGGGGCTTAAATGGGTTAGGGGTTAACGGGTTAGGGGTAGGGGTTAAGGGTTTAGAGGTTTAGGGTCTAGGGGTTAAATGGGTTAGGGGTTTAGAGGTTTAGTGAGGGTAAATGGGTTAGGGGTTAAGGGTTTAGAGTTTTAGGGTTTAGGGGGTTAAGGGTTTAGGGGTTATGAATTAGGGTTTAAGGTGTCAAGAGTTATGGGTTGGGAATTAAGGTTTAAGGGGTTAGGGGTTAAGGGTTTAGAGGTTTAGGGTTTAGGGGGTTATATGGGTTACAAGTTTAGAGGTTTAGGGGGTTAGGGGATTTGGCAGTGAAAGATTTTAGGGGTTGGGGGTTATGGTTTTGGGGGTTAAATGTAGCCACTCTTAAATGGGTTAGGTTTTTAGGGGTTTAGGGTGTTGAAGTGGTTAGGGGTTTTGGGGTTTAGGGGCTTAAATGGGTTAGGGGTATGGGTTAAGGGTTTAGAGGTTTAGGGTTTAGGGGTTAAATGGGTTAGGGGTTTAGAGGGTTAGTGGGGGTAAATGGGTTAGGGGTTAAAGGATTAGAGGTTTAGGGTTTAGGGGGTTAAATGGGTTAGCCCGGTTAGGAATTAGGGTTTAAGGGGTCAAGGGTTAAGGGGTTAGAGGTTTAGGTGTTTAAGAGGTTGAATGGGTTATGGGTTGGGAATTAGGGTTTAAGGGGTTATAGGTTTTGGGTTTAGGGGGTTAAATGGGTTAGGGTTGGTTTAGAGGTTTAGGGGTTAGGGGATTTAGCAGTTAAGGATTTTAGGGGTTAGAAGTTAGTGGTTAATGGGGTTAAATGGGTTAGGTTTTTAGGGGTTTAGGGTGTCTAATTGGTTAGGGGTTGGGAATTAAGGTTTTAGGGGTTAGGGGTTAAGGGTTTAGAGGTTTAGGGTTTAGGGGGTTAAATGGGTTACAAGTTTAGAGGTTTAGGGGGTTAGGGGATTTAGCAGTGAAGGATTTTAGGGGTTAGGGGTTAGGGTTTTGGGGGTTAAATGGAATCCACACTTAAATGGGTTAGGTTTTTAGGGGTTTACGATGTTGAATTGGTTAGGGGTTGGGAATTAGGGCTTAAGGGTTTAGGGGTTAGGAATTAGGGTTTAAGGGGTCAAGGGTTATGGGTTGGGAATTAGGGTTTAAGGGGTTAGGGGTTTTGGGGTTTAAGGGCTTAAATGGGTTAGGGGTTAATGAGTTAGGGGTAGGGGTTAAGGGTTTAGAGGTTTAGCGTTTAGGGGTTAAATGGGTTAGGGGTTTAGAGGTTTAGTGGGGGTAAATGGGTTAGGGGTTAAGGGTTTAGAGGTTTAGGGTTTAGGGGTTAAATGGGTTAAGGGTTAGGAATTAGTGTTTAAGGGGTCAAGGGTTAATGGGTTAGAGGTTTAGGTGTTTAAGGGGTTGAATCGGTTATGGGTTCGGAATTAGGGTTTAAGGGGTTATAGGTTTAGGGTTTAGGGGGTTAAATGGGTTAGGGTTGGTTTAGAGGTTTAGGGGGTTAAGGGATTTAGCAGTTAAGGATTTTAGGGGTTAGAAGTTAGGGGTTAATGGGGTTAAATGGTTTAGGTTTTTAGGGGTTTAGGGTGTTGAATTGGTTAGGGATTCGGAATTAGGGTTTAAGGGGTTAGGGGTTAAGGGTTTAGAGGTTTAGTGTTTAGGGGGTTAAATGTGTTATAGGTTTAGAGGTTTAGGGGATTTAGCAGTGAAGGATTTTAGGGGTTAGGGGTTAGGGTTTTGGGGGTTAAATGGAATAAACACTTAAATGAGTTAGGTTTTTAGGGGTTTAGGGTGTTGAATTGGTTAGGGTTTGGAATTAGGGTTTAAGGGGTTAGGGGTCAGGAAATAGGGTTTAAGGGGTCAAGGGTTATGGGTTGGGAATTAGGGTTTAAGGGGTTAGGGGTTTTTAGGTTTAGGGGGTTAAATGGGTTAGGATTGGTTTAGAGGTTTATGGGGTTAGGGGATTTAGCAGTTAAGTATTTTAGGGATTAGGAGTTAGGGGTTTTGGGGTTTAGGTGCTTAAATGGGTTAGGGGTTAACGTGTTAGGGTTAGGGGTTAAGGGTGTTGGGGTTAAATGGGTTAGGGATTTATAGGTTTAGTGGGGGTAAATGGGTTAGGGGTTAAGGGTTTAAAGGTTTAAGGTTTAGGGGGTTAAGGGTTTAGGGGTTAGGAATTAGGGTTTAAGGGGTCAAGGGTTAAGGGGTCAAGGGTTAGTTTTTTGCAATAACATAATTCTCCAATCCCATACACTTCTGCTTGGAATGTCACACTTAACATTCATTTCCTTTTCAGAAAATATTCTTTATCCCCTTACATCCATACCTAGGAAAATAAACTTCATTTCAATTTAATCTTGTGAAACTAAAGTGGAATATAGGAGGACCCATTCCAAGAAGGGCATCTCACTCAATGTTCAAATAATATTGTTCATTTCCTTACATCCATACCTAGGAAAATAGACTTCCTTTCAAGTTAATTGTGTGAAACTGAAGTGGAAGATAAAGTGACCCATTCCAAGAAGCTCATCTCACTTCAAAAATTTCTCGAGATTTCCAAGAATTTATAACGATATTAAGGTGCTATGCATTGTCTTCTTTATCACCTCATTGCATTTAGTCAATTGTTTTTTAAATTTAAATTTATTCATTAATTTCAAAAAAAATATTATATAAATTATATATAGTTGTTTTTATTTTGATTTATGTTTTAGAATTTTATTTTATTTATATTAATATATCAATTAGTTTTATATAAAAATATTTTTAATTTTTTATATAACATTGATATTACAAAATATTGTAACAAATTTTATTTAATTAAATCTTCATGTATTTTTTATCATTAATAATAATAAAATAGTTTAAAATAAAATTATAATTTTATTATTTTTTATCATTTTTTAATTTTAATAAAGTACTATTTAAATTATATAATGTACCAATTCTAAAAACTTAATAATTTTTGTGTTTTATTATAGGAATAAAACTCTCGGGTGAGAGTTTTTAAAACTCTCATACGAGAGTTTTTAAAACTCTCATACGAGAGTTTTTAAAACTCTCATACGAGAGTTTTTAAAACTCTCATACTAGAGTTTTTAAAACTCTCATACGAGAGTTTTAAAACTCTCATCCGAGAGTTTTTTTAACTCTCGTCTGAGAGTTTTTTTAACTCTCGTCCGAGAGTTTTTTTAACTCTCGTCCGAAAGTCTTCCCAAGAGTTTCCGTCAATAAAAATCTCGGACGAGAAAATGCATAACTCTCGTCCGAGAGATTTTTAACTCTGGTTAAACCCAATAAAACTCTCAGACAAGAGTTTTTAAAACTCTCGGTCGAGAAATAGAGATGACTATTTTCGAATACAAACATTCTTGGAGATTTAGATCTACCTCAAGATTTAGATATCCCACTCAATTTTTATTTATTTATTTATTTATTTTCTATTCTGGGACCTTCCTCGTACAGAGAAGGCATCTCCATTCTGGCCCTCCATATTTCTCCATCTAATTTCCTCATATAGCAAGGGTGAGTCAATTTCATCAAAATTCAAGGTAGTTTTATTGCTACCTATTACAATAACGAGACTGTCCCATGAGTCTGGTAGAGAACACAAAAAACTGGTGCACTTATCTTCATCTGAGATTTTAATATCAACATATGAAAATTGAATTACCACAGTATTGAAGGAATTTCGATGCTTTGTCACTAAGTCCCCATCCTTCATTCTTAGGGTATATATATTTTTCCAAAGGAACAATTTATTCACCAGAGACTTAGATTGGTACAAAGTCCTTAGCTTGTCCCACAAATTCTTCCTCATAGTTTCCCCAGAAACATTCAATGATACCAAATCTGAGGCACACAACCATATTGTGCTCTTTTCCTTGTGATCTAACTTCTTCCAGTATTCATCTGACATTGTCCTTGGTTTAGTAATCAGATCTACCGTGATCCACTAATATTTTTCCATGAGCAGATCCTCCACGTTGAGCTTCCACAACTCAAAATTATTACCATTAAATTTCTCGATATCTATCTTTCCACTGCTCGCCATCTTCTTTCACCACAAGAATCAATTGTGCATATCTCCCATTGAATAGGGTCTACCATAGGCCCGAGAAAAAAACCCCTTAGCAACAATGTCGTCCCCTTGAAGTCGAAGCAACTCTGATACTAAATGTATATTTTAACCATGTACAAAAATTATCTGCAAAAAAATCTTAAAAACATAAAATAAACAGTAGCTAGAGACTAAAACATAAAGCAGATATACACATAGACTTTTCCCTGGATTCCAAATTGGGACTACTGTTAGAAAATTATATATTACAGAGCAATGCAAAACATAAAATATGTCGAAAACACAAGCACAAAAAACACATAAAACTAGAGAGACACAAATATAAATGGTTCACCTAGTTTGGGCTATGTCCACCCCAAACAACCAGTCCTTCCTTTCTATTATCCAACAAAATGAAGAGATACAACCTATAGTAGATACACTGTAATATCCTCTATTCTCTCTCATAGTCTCCCTATCTATTTCTCACTCTGAGAATACACATACAATACACAGCCACAATACAATACCATCATACAACCGAGGGGTTGCCTTCTAGGGAAAAAAACCCTAAAATAAACATAACTTCTATTGTTAGATCATCTTCCTAATGAACGACCTAGATTAACTATAAATTACTATACTTTTACAAGGAAGTTTTATATTTATTTTTAGCTTCAGGGGCGCTGCCCCTAAAACCCCCTGCCAAGAGGGGGGCTCCATAAAGCCGCAGCCGCCCCCCATGGACCCCCTAGGCAGCATTTAATTATGGGTGGCGTTGCCGCCCCATTAAGGTACAGGGGTCCAACATTGTGATACAAAATAAACAAGATAATCAAGCTCCACACCCAATAACTACTAGCTTGATTTTTCATTATATTCCTTTTAGTATTACAACAGATATATATACATGTCGAAGCATTCATAAACCCGAATTAATTAACCCTAGATTAGAACATAACCGTAGTTCCCTTGACATGATCTACAAAATACCAGGGGCTGAAAACCATCATGCCTCAAAACCATGTGCAAACCCATGCAGAAAACCGTGGGAGGGTCCGCCCAGCAAAAAATAGGGCCCAAATTTTTTTTCCAGGGGCACTTCCCTGAACCCCTCGCAAGGGGCTACCTGCTCCCTCTGAACACCCAAACTGGGGGGTTGCCACCACTTATTTTTTTCTTGGTGCAACATACATTTGGGGCTATCATCCCCCCCATAACCCCCCTCCCACGCATGCGACTAATTGTCGAAATAATATAACACATACCCAAAATATCACTTAAAATAATTGGTTCACCCTTCCTCCACAATAGTAACCTCAAATAATATAACCATAGATAAACATTCCAAGTAATGGTGAGGTAATCTATCATCTATAAAAATGCCCTGAAGGAGGAAAATCAATTGGAAGCATTGATCAAGCCTTCATCAAATATCATATTTTGGCTATGATTCATGTATAGGAAGGTTTGATTAGCACTTCTTCTAGGGTAATATTATTCACATAAAGGAATGGTCTATCGAAACATGGAAGGGTAAGTTGACCCTTCCACCAAGATAGTATTTTATTGAAAAATATGAGAAATATGAATTGTTGGCTAACCCTTCCAAAAATATGGTATTTTTATATTTCATAATCTAGAGGAAGAATTAATCAAAAATTCCTCTATGATAGTATGACTAAGGATATGGATCACCTATAAGGGTCAACCAACCCTTAAACCATGATAATGATATAAAATATTATAATCCTTTAGAAATATTCCAAGGGAGGGTTGGTCGACCCTTCCTTTAGGACAATAGTCTCGAGGAGGAAAATAAAATGGAAGGGAAAACTAATTACCTTGAATTAAAAGGGTTGCTATATACACTTTCTCCATGTTAATGACCTCAAATATTATAATATTAAAGAAATATTCTAGGTTAGAATTGGTCCTCCTCTCATATAGGATAGTAATATAAAGGAAGTAGGTGAAGAGGAAATGTTATCCTACCATTGCTCAAATATTGGATTTTCATCATGATTGATGTAAATGAAGGGTCAAATGACCCTTAACCTGAGATTGTATGATCAATGAGGTGGATAACGTGGAAGAGTTGACCAACCCATATTCTAATATAACATTCACAAGGAGATAGAAAAGTTATAAGGGTTAGTTTATCCCTTCTCCAAAATGGTCTTTATGTGATGATCTATTTCAAGGAAGGGTTTACCTAACCTTTCTCAAGGATAGTATTATGGTGGATGGGGATCACATAAAAAATAGTGAAATACATCCTCTAGGATAGTACTCTCAATGATGCAAATGAAGAGGAATGGTCAACAAGCCCTTCCTCAAATATGGAACTTTGGTAATGATTCATGTAGAGAAAGGATCAACCCACCTTCCCTCCATAATAGTATTATCAATGATGTGGATCACGTGGAAGGGTTAGTTGACCCTTATTTAATGATAATATTCTTAAGGATGTGGAGAAAGTCTAAATATTATCTTACCCTTCCTCCAATGTGATATTTGGGCGATAATTTGTATTTGGTATTTTGTATTTTAGTCATATTTATTGATGGGATCGATTAGTTTTAGAGATAAAACATTGAGAAATTTCAAGGAATGGAGATGCATGGTAGTGATATATGGTTTATATGTGGCCCTAGTCTTAGTATTAGGATGTGACAGGGAGTGCAACATGGTGGAGTAGGGGGTATTTTTGTGGCACATGAGTTGCATTGAAAACATGGGAAATAAATCAATCAAGTGTGAAAAAATTTGGGTCTTGAACCCTGTGATGAATGAAAAAGGTTTTTAGTCAAGCTTTGGAAGTTTACCTACAAAATTGTGGAGTTTACCCATTGATTAGTACATTCATAGATTCATTACCCCTAGCGTATGGAAAACACCCATGAGAAATGGTGATGGATAAGAATGAGAGAATATTTATGGGAAGGATGATGCTAATTGACAATGTTAGTAGAGGATGCATGGAAGAAGTAGAAAACAAAACATGCACCCAAAATAGTGGTCATGCAATGACATAGTAGTGACATATGGAAAAGAAGATAGTGACCATGTGGAAAGGGATTTTCCCAAGAAGTTAGAAATTCATTTAAGTATTAGGAGGTGTTTATTTTAGACCCATTGTAGTCTTTAAAATATATTTTTGTTAGGGAGTTAAAGTATATAAATGCATAAAAGAAGTTCCATAAAAAATTCCCTTCGAGGAACGTTTTGCCTCCCTCCATTGACAGGTGCTGATAGTTGGACCTCATGAGATGGTAACATCAACCAGGAGGAAAGGTCAATTAAAAGATTCAATAGTTAGTGACATCAACATGATGTCATAAAACATAAAAATTCAATCATGGGGAAGTGAATATAGTCATATTCACCTCAAGGAATATTTTCTCGTAGGTGTTTTCCAAGCCAACAATAGAAGCCAATGAATGATTTTGATCGGCATGGTATTATGATGATATCAACCCAATAAGAATCATATGGAAGGAAAGGATATGGTTGATTTAACAAACCAAAAACTATTGGAAAGGGCCCATTAGGGAGGGTCATTAAGGAATCTATTTCCCCTAACTTCTAGGAGGCTTGAGGAGAATTGTTGACGATGGAAACCAAAAAGTTAAGGTACTAGTCATCGAGTCAGGATTTCGCACTCTGGGTTAAAAATTTTCGCTAATAAAAGGAATATACATTGAGTTTAAAATATGGATTGTGGGGAGGCATTATGACTGTATCAAGGCCATGGTCATCAAATTTTAAGATCTCAAACTACCATTATAGTGCTATGGCGGTTGGGGAATGCACTAGCACATAATATATTTCGGTGAAGGAAGGAATGATGACTAAGTGAGGGGTCACAAAAGTGTAGACTGAAAACCTGATAATATGGAAGGATGATGATGTGGTCTATGAATATGGAATAAATCTCAGTGACGCTTGAGAAAATTTTATGACTCTTCCAGCATGTGTAGAGGACAACAAGGAGACCAGTAAATGTAATAGCATGGAATCAAAGCTTGAAAATTATGTGCCTCATTTCATGAATAAGATAGGTACATGATAGAGGAATCTAGAAGTGGAGGGGATTGGGGGAAGGTGACCCAAGGGTCATTTTATTATGAGGACTTAATTGTAGAGGGGGATATATTTCTTGTTCCACAAATTGTGAGTGTGTTTTATATTTCTTTAAATCATGCACATGTTTTGTACTTCTTTAAATCACACAAGTGATTTTAAACAATGGTTTTTTTTATGGGAGATATAAATGCTGGAAATTTGAATTTTAATGCAACATGAATGTGTTTCATAACACCTAAATGATTCCTCATAATAATTGTATGTGTCGCGTCTAATCCAACTAGGTGTATTCCTTGGAATTATCTTTTGGGAAAAAAAACTTGGATGATAGAGCCTAGCTAGCTATGCTAGCACTCAAAATAGTTAGTGATTTTATTTAGAATCAAAACTACAAGCTAACTTGACCTAGCGCTCTATCTTGAAACTCATGTGCTACCGAAAGTTGTTTCTTATTCAATGAGAACGCACAAGATCAATATGTATTGCACCTTGCATAGGGATGTGTGATAGTATTTAGGTGTATTCTTCTTGAAGAGATCCTTTTATGTTCCCAAGTCTCTCTCTCTCTCTCTCTCTCTCTACACATGTTTATCTTCTCCTACCCATCCCCTTCCCTCTCTCTCTCCACCCATTCCCCTTTTATTTTCCTCACAAAATATTCATCTCTATATCTATCTCCCATCCCCCCTTTATCTATTCATCCATCCCTATCTCTTTCCATCACACTCCTTCCCTCCATTCCTCCCTCCCTATCACACCCTCTCCCTCACTCTCTTTTTTCATCCATCTCATTCCCTCTATCTCTTCCTACCTATATATATCTCTCCTCCCATTTTCTCTCTCAAAACCCCTCTCTTGCTATATATAATATATAGCAATATATATTATACAATAAATAAGATACAAATGTATTATCAACACTATAAATGTGGTGGAGATATATTAGGGTTCATGTAGGCTTTTTAACAGAGTGAAACAATCCTGGCAGGGTTCAAGGAACACAGCAGAATGGATCAACCATGATCCAGATTTATGCAGGAATGCAAAAAAATACACTAATAACAATAAATAAAAAAATGAAGTGAAAATAAAACTTCATTTTATTAATATCAAATAACAAAATTTCTTTTATAGACTGAATGGAAATAAAATAGCTAGGGCACTGGTAGCTTATCTCTGAGAAGAGATGTGGTTGCTACGGGCCTCTGAACTATGTTACAATGAGGCTTGAGGGCCTATTTATTATTGAGAAACAATGGAAAACCCTAAAAATCCAAAAATATAACCCTAGGAGATGAAGCACCAAAAATATGGGCCCCGTTTGGGTAAATTGGTACATAAACTTCCCAGGCACATAACTTTCACATACGATCTCCATTTGATGTGATAAATACCTCGTTAGAAATATATATCTGAGGACAAATTTTTTTGAGTAAGAAACATTAATATATTGTCCCGTGTTCCTCTCGAGTTTCCAAAAAAACGTTGTTTAGGGCCTCAAAATGGCTCTAGAAGTCCAGGACCCAAAAAAGTCCTAAAAATTGTAAACTATGTTATAATTAAGGAAAATGAAAAACTGAAAGAAATAATGGTGGAGCCCCAAGTGGAATATATGGGTGGCCACCAATATCCACCCGGATCATTCCACCCCTAGTCGGAAGAAATTGTCCCCATTTCATTGAGTTCCTCCATGAGATGAGGAAACTTTTACTGAACTTCATCCCTGGTGAACCACTTTCCTTGGTACAGGAGTTGGCAAAATTTTACAACTCGATATAGTTGGATCTTCTGCTCATGATTTTTCTTGACTTGAATTTCCATAATACAATGTATGGTGCATTTTTCCTTGTGGCCTGGGTTTAAATATGTTGGTGTGAGTTGTTCTGCAATGTCACAGGTCTCTAGTAGAGGTGGGAAGTACAGTTGAAGGCGATCCACATTGAATACTAGGTGCAGACCAAGGAATGGTTGAATATTAAGCTCAAATACATTGTTCCCTATAGCCTTGGTGATTGTGTATAGTCCATAGCGAAGAGGGTGAAGCTTGCAGTGGGGTCTAGTGAGGCGCTCCTACAAATGTAGCCACACTTTGTTGCCCACCTGGAAGTTATGTGGCACCCGATTCAGATCATGTCGTTTCTTGTACTTAGCATTGGCTTTATCCAATATTTCATGAACCTTCTCAAAAATGTGTTGAACGTGCTCAATGAAGTTTTTTTCTTAGTCAGCTTCAAACTACACATGAGCCGAATCGGCCTAAGTAGCCATAAATCGCATGGCTACGTCAATGGGACATAGTGGTTGGAACCCCAGGCCCACCTGAAAGGGGTCATGTCTGGTTAAGATGTGGAGAGCCCGATTATAACTATGTTGTAAATAGGGAAGTCTATCATCCCATGTGTGTGTATTCTTTGAATTTTACATGCACAAATTGTGTACAGTAATCTTGTTGACAACCTCTCTTTGGCCATCACTTTGGGGATGGAAAGATGTGGACTTTGTGAGCTTGGTGTCGAGCATTGACCAAAGGTTGTACCAAAATGTGTTGAGGAACTCACTATCTCAATATGAGATGATATACTATGGGATCCAAAAGTGAAGCCACACTTGTTCAAAGAATAATTTAGCAGTGGCTTCTACTGTGATATTCTTCTTATCTGCTGACATTATGGCCATATTTGAGAATTTGTGGATGTCCACGAAATAATTTTTTTTTCCATGCTTATTAGAAGGAAGGCCTGAAATGTAATCCATGGATATGGATTCCCAAGGTTGACTAGGGGTAGGTAGCGAAGTATACAGGCCTTACTTCTTGATGGTCATCTTTCCAATGGCGCAAGAAGTGCAATATCTTATGTACTTCCCAACATCCTGTCGAAGGTTCAGCCAATATAAATAATTCTGCAATACTCCCACTATTTTCTCAACCCCAAAATCTCATCAAATTGATTGTAGTGTGCTTCAAAAATCATCTTTTCATGCTCACTTTAAGGAACACAAAGGTGTCCCAGGTGACATAGAAGTGCATCCTGGAGTTGAAAATTTGGAACTTGCGTACCATTCAAGAGTGTCTTATATGTGTGGACAAATTCTGGATCACGCTTGTAGAGAAGTAGCCAATCAAAATTCTCATTCCCACAAGAGTTGAGAACAGTGGTTAGTGCCATGATCAGTGGTCGGTTGATGTAGTCTACAACATCATTGTTGCTTCCGTCCTTGTACTTGATCTTCAAATGAAATTGTTGCACTTATCTAGACCACCTCTGATGGTGATCGTTATGTAACTTCCCTTGTGTCTATATGAACTACAAGGGTCGGTGGTCTATGTGGATGACTGTTTCCTTCCCCAAAATGTAATGCTTCAACTAGCGGCATGCATGAACAATGGAATACATTTCTTTGTCTTCAGTGGGATACTTGCAGACTCTGGTAGACAGTGTCTCACTGTGATATGCCACCGAATGCCCCTATTGTGTAAGAACTACCCCAATATCATAGTCAGAGGCATTTATCTCTATCTCAAATGGTTGTTGGAAGTCTGCTAATGTGAGCATTGGGGCAGAGAAGAGGCGATGTTTCAATTCTACAAATTCCTTTTGTTGAGATTCTCACCAAAATAATTTTTCTTTTTCCCCTCCCTTGGTGACTTGACTCAAGGGCCAAGTGATATGAGAAAATCCCAACATGAACCTGTGGTATAATTTAGCAGGACCCAAAAAGCTACGAAGCTTTGTTAGACTAGTTTGGGCCACCCAATTCTGAATTACTTGGATCTTGGTTGGATCCACATGCACCCCTTGTTAATTACTAATGTATCACAGATACTGAACCTTGACCATGCCAAAAGTGCACTTCTCCAAATTTGCACACAACTTGTGTTTCCACAATGCTTGACGGACTTATTGGATGTGGTGGAGATGCTCTTACCTAGTCTAGCTGAATATCAGGATTTCATCCAAGTACACTAGTACAAATTAGTTGGTGAATGGCCACAATATGTTGTCCATCAACCTCATGAATTTTTCAGGAGCATTCGTCAACCCGAAAGGCATGACCAGTCATTCGAAAAGGCCCTCCTTGGCTTTGAAGGTAGTCTTCCACACATCGAAGGGTTTGATTGGTACCCGGTGATACCCAAACATCAAGTCGATCTTGCTAAAATATTTTTCCCATTTGGGTTGATCCAAAAGGTCATCAATCCGTGGAATTGGGTAGCTATTCTGGCTAGTGATATTTTTTAGCACCGAATAGTCAATACAGAGTCTCGAAGTGCCATCCTTCTTCTGTACCAACATGATCGAGATCCCACAAGGTGATGAACTCGGACGGATGTGACCTTTCTACAGTATCTCCTGAATCTCCCTCTTCATTTCACCATTCTCGATAACATAGCACTGAGTGATCGGTCCATTGAGCAGCGCCACACCTGGGGTCAGATCGATGGGGTGCTTAACTTGACAGTGCAAAGGCACCCCTGTGGGTAAGGTGAATATGTGCCCATACTCCTCCGTGACCTTGTCCATTTGTTGTTGTCATGTAGAGGAGCCATATCTAGAGGTCATAGTGTTCTTCTTGCCGTGGGGGCATATCATGAGGAAAAGAAGTTTCCCGGTTTTGGAAATGAGCTTACTACATTTTTTTGTAGTAACCAAATAGATATTTGCATGCAGTGGTACCTATGGTTTCCTGTACAAATTATTTCCCAAAGTAACAATAACAATGTGAGGTTGGGACTCATACACAACATGTCGCTTCCACAAGTATGGTTGGCCTAATAATACATCACAAACATCAAGAGGAGAAATTTCACATAATACCTCATCTGTGAAGGGCTTGATGTTGTAGGGAAGGTGGCACTATTGGCTGACACAGAGATCCCATCCTTCATGAAGCCACTCGATGGTGTACAGCTATCGGTGTGCTATGGTTGGAAAGCCCAACTGCTTCATGACCTCTTCTCAAATGAGTTTCTTTTGGCTCCCACTGTCGACAATGAACTCTAGCGGGGAACCCTTTACCGACATCTAGGAGTGGAAGAGATGCTCCTCCTCCTCTAGATATTTGGGTTCCTCCTTCTCCATCTTTAGAGTGGGAACAATCACGTTGGGTTGCACATCAATAATTTTATTCCATTTTTCATTCCCCTTGGTTCTGATTCAGAGTCGGATCATGCATCTGATTTAGGAGCCCTCATCTTGGCCACTAGTGACTTCTTGGCCCAAAAATCACTTGAGTTGTGAGTGGAACTCTTATGGAAGTCACACCACTTTCCCATGTCCTTCTTTGGCTTCACATTGTTGTTATTTGTTGCAGCATCGATAGGTTATCTTGGGTCACCATGCCTTGGCTTCGTCCTTTGTTCTGTGGTTTGGGGGCACCTTTCCCTTGATTTTGATTCGTAGATCCAAAGTCTCACTTCTTCTGTTTGAATTTATGCTCAATCTTGGCAACATACCAGTATGTCGTACCAAGTGAGAAGATGTCGAGGAACTCCATTTCCTCCTGAATGTATCTATGCATAAAATTGTGGTACTTCAACACCAAATGTTTCTCTGAATCTTTGATACCCAACTTTGTGCATGATTATGGAACATATTCGTCAGCTCATGCACATATTAACCCTTTTGATGCCGCAACATAGTTCATTGTATGTACTTGTCCTCATAGCTCCCCACGGGATAATATTTTTCCTTGATGGCATCTCATAAATAATTCCAAGTGGGTATGACCAAGAATAAAGAGTGTTACCCCTCATGATTTTTCTCACATTAGGTTTCCCATCAGTCCTTAACACGAGGGCTAGCTTTGAGGAGCAAAAAAATAATATTCTCTAGGTTAGAAAAGTCTTGAACTGAGAAATTTACTTCTAATAGATTAAACCACCTATCTACAATGTCTACATCTATTTAGCCCTAAATTATGGGAATCTAAAATTTTACTTGTACCTTAAAAGGAGTTCCACCTATAGAGTGGCTACTAGAGGCAGATGCACCAGGAGTGGGCAGTCGTTGAAGGATCTGATCAAAGTTATCCATCACCACTTTCCTTTATTTTTTTAGGAGCTCCTCAAGAAATATTTGATAGGATATACTACTCCCTCATATTTGTTTTCATCCCCCATGGGTCGCTGTCGGGGTTTTCAAGGGTGACCTTGCAATGGTTCAACCAAATCGAATCCTAACTCATACCCTGACCTTGTTGGGGACATGTAAAGAAGAATCGAGAAAGAGCAGACCACTCTCATACCACTAATCTAGATCTATGCAGGAATGCAACATAATACACATATAAAAATAAATTCAATAATGTAGTGGAAATAGCACTTCATTTCATTAATATCAAAGAACTGAATTCTTTTACAGAGAAAATGGGAATAAAATAGCTAGGGCACTAGTATATTATCTCTGAGAAGAAATTTGGTGGCTACATGTCTTTGAACTATGTTATAATGATGCTCAAGGGCCTATTTATTATTGATAAATAATGGAAAACCCTAAACATCCAAAAGCCTAACCCTACGACATGAAGCACGAAAACTATGGGCATTGTTTGGGTAAATTGGTACATCAACTTTGCGGAGACGTGACTTTGTCATACGATCTCTATTTGACATGCTCAATACCTTTTTAGAAACATCTATCCGAGGAATACAACTTTTGAGTGAGACACATTAGTGTATAGACCCATTTTGCTCCCGATTTTATGAAAAAACATCATTTATGGCCTGAAAGCAACTTAGAAAGTTCAGTACCCAAAAAAATACTAAAAATAGTAAATTGTGCTATAATTAAGGAAATGAAAAACTGAAAGAAACAGTGGTGGGGAACCAAGTTTAATAGGTGGGTGGCCACCAATATTCACCTGGATCAAACCACCTCGAGGGCGCTAAGAATTCTAGTAGTGCTGACGGCAGCATCGACGGAAAAAACCATGAAGGGGGAAGCGGCCCCCTCCTACCATAATTTAGCCAATGGGGAATCCACCATGCAAGGAGCACATACCAGAAATCAACAAGTGAATCATTGGAAAGGCATACCAGTCCTAGGGGTGCAATGGAAGAGTTTCCTCCAAGGGCAAGTCTTACCGCAAGCCTCAAAGAAACCTCTCTTTTTAATCCCAGGAAACAAGTTGGAGGAATACAAGGAATACATGAAGGATCATGCAATCAAGTGTAAGTTCATAGGGGTCTAGCAAAAAAAACAATATATGGTATGATGGATTCATCAAAAATGGCATCCGAAAGGGCATGCAGAACTGAAAAATTAATCTAAGAGTTTTTTTACTTCCATCTTCGCTAACCTAGAAGATAAAGAGAAGATTTTTTATGGCAACCTGTACTTCTTCAACAATGGAGGATTGTTTATGTGGTATGGGGAAGAATGCTACAATATAGAGAAAAAATTCCTGGTGGCCCTAGTTTGGGTACGGATCTTCGGTCTCCCGATGGACTGCTGGGACCCAAAGATCTTAGATGGTATTGGAAACTCCCTTGGCACCTTCATAAAGAATACAGGCTCCACAAGACAAGGTATATATACGTCATATGAAATAGAGACATAGAGCTGGAATATCACCATGAGGTATGGCAACAAACCATTGACTATGAACACATCCCCTTTCACTGTAGGAGATGCCATGAGCATGGCCACTTATTCTGATAATTCCCATTAAACCAAAAAGAGCCAAAGGAGCTGGAAAATTATAAAAATCAAAAGAAGCAATAGGAGGATTCTGAGGGCTTCCAAGAAGTTTAGAGGAGAAGGAAGAACTAGAAAATTAAACAAACCCTCAACTCAAATTCAATAAGGACATGTAAAAACAAGAAGAACTACAATAGGTTCGTTACCCTACAGGATGAGTGGGAAGAAATGGAAAGACACTAAGATGCAGCTGAACAGGGAAAATAAATGGGGGAGGAACAAGATAACTGAGAAAAATTGGAAAAACAGAGGGAAGGGACAAACACCAAAGGCAAGGCAGAAGCAGAGATGCAAGAGACATAAACAACAAAAATAGGACAAGATCAATCAAATATGTAAATACATAGGAAGAAAGAGGATCTAATAAATGAAGAGCAAGTTTTGCACAAACTAGTGAAAGAATGGAGACACCTTGATGAGAGGTTCATCCCTGAAAGAAAAAAAAAAAAAACATATCTACAAAGAGACATTCAAACAGTACAAAGCTAAATAAGAAAATATAGTAACAAAACAACTGGATTAGCTAGGATCCCAAAATACCCAGGGAGGAGATCAAGGGCCAACAGGGAAAGGTAGTAATAAAAAGAGTAGAAAGGACCTCAACAAGACCATTCAGATGATTGCCAGATCACTAGTTAACTTAGGGAAGGTAGTTCCCATTTTAGCAGTCCTCCACCAACTAAACAAATCATTTAAATGACTATAAAAAACTGGAATATTAGTGTCCTTAATAGTAAAGGAAAAAAAATATATTTGAATGTGTTACTCAAGAAATACAAGGAAAACATTATGATCATCTAGGAAACCAAGATCTTGGAAGCCAAGCTCAAAGGGCTAGTTTGTAGTTTGAAGCTACCATATGAAGTGATTTCACATGGCTCTAGAGGAAGTGCAGGAGGACTAGCCATTTTGTGGAACCTGATGGAATTCATCTTTGAGGATTTGGTAAGTAGTCCCCGAATGTGTAAAGGGCTCTTTAGATACATAAGATCCAGTGATTGGGTTCTCCTTAGTGGGATTTTTAGGCCTCATACCCCAGTGGAGAAAGAGGCCTTCCTCCACAACCTAACCAATATGAGAAGAGAATATTAGGAAGAATTATGGATAGTAGGAGTAAAATTTAATATGATAAGGTCCCTTGAAGTGAAGAAAGGAGGAATTCGCAGACAAGACGCATATATGGATATGTTCAGGGAAGCAATATCAGAGCTCAAACGGGTGTACCTACAAACCAACAATGGAACCTTCACCTACAACAATCAGAGAGGAGGTTAAAATCAGATTCTATCTAGATTGGAATGTTTATTTCTCTCAGAACAGGTCAACTACCAATACATATAGAAGGAAACATTCATTCTCCCTAGAATGGGCTCATAACACTAGATGGTAAGACTATAAATCGACCTCAAAACAGAACCAAGAAATAATCCCTTCAGATTTGAACCATTTTGGCTTCGAGACACTAAGTTATTGGGGAAACTCGAAGAATTGTGGAAGAAAAGCGAAGTGGTGGAAGAAATCATTTGCATACATTCTAACTCAAGCTAAAAGAGATCAAGAAAAGGATCAAGAAGTGGAACAAATAGGACTTTGGAAACATATTCAAAGACCAGGAGGAGTTAAAGAAGAAGATAGAACCCATCAATTGGTTTAGGGTAGGAGAGAAGAACACACGATTCTTCCATAAAGCAATTGTCTAACATAGAAAACATATAGAATCTTCTCATTGAAAAATGAGGCCAGATACATAAGAGTATTTCATGAGGACATGGAAGAACTAGTTTTACATCACTTTCATACCTTGCTCTATAAACTAGACCATGATCGCTCTGAGGCAATCCATAGAATCACCCAAAACATTTCGCCCCTCATTAATATAGATCAAAACCTCAGCCTTATGCAGGTGTTCACAATGGAGGAAGTGGAGGAGGTAGTAAAAGGTATGGAAAAAAACAAATCCCCAGTGCTTGGTGGTTTCACCATGGAATTATTCCAAGCCGCATGGAAATTCATAGGACAAGATGTTCTAGAAGTGGTGGACGAGTCAAGAGGGCACCAAAAGTCATGTCTAAGTCTTAATGCTACTTTTATAACATTGATTCCTAAATCTTCTAAACTGGAGTATCACGAAGGATTCCTCCCGATTCCTTTATGTAATTTCATATAGAAAATAATTACAACTATTATGGTTAACATCCTTAAACCTTTGTTTCCTTCCCTCATATCATCTAAACATACTGGTTTTGTAGAGGGTTGTCAAATACTAGATGGTTTTATTACCTCCTAGGAAGAAATCCACTCCTTCAAGCATCTAAAAATCCTGGGGATGATGATAAAACTAGATATATATAAAGCCTATGACTGCATAAGTTGGACCTTCCTCACCAAATTCCTTCACCCTGACGGATTTTATTAGAGATGGATTTGATGTATCTAGGCTATGGTTTCATCCCCTATCTATTACATTCTCCTAAATGGTTCCCCCACCAAATATTTTAACCCTACTCGGGGGCTAAGACAAGGAGATCTTGTCTCCCCATTCTTATTTATTTTGGCTGCCAAAGGCCTTGGCCGACTACCAAAGAAATAAGCATGTAATCATCATGGTCTTAGGTTCTGGGGAAATGACCTTCTTCTTACCCACTAGCAATTTTTTTCCAACATTATGCTCTTTTGTCATGTCTCGCTAAAGGAAGCCAAAAAAATTAAATATATACTCCGTGTATTTATGCAAGCCTCTGGCACCCTTATTAATAATAAAAATCCAGCATCTTCTTCTTTAACATGGCTAGAAATTTCCAAACCTCTCTCGTGAGAGTGTTGGGGTTTAGTATCATATCTCTTCCCACTAAACAGCTGGGCATTCCCCTTGGTGAAACCTCTCTAAAAATAGCTTTCTAGAGTCATCTTATCCAAAAAATCTAAAGCAAGCTCAGAATTGGACTTTTAGAACCTTCAATATGGCTTCCCTCACCATCCTTCTCAAATTCGTCCTACAATCCATCCCCATTTACCAGCTGTTTGGAATGGCCACACCAAAAACAATTTGTAGCAAAATGGAGGAAATATTCAAACAATTCCTTTGGCTAGGGGACCAATAGTTGAAAAAGTGGACCTTTGTATCATGGTTGAACCTCATCAAACCTAAGATGGAAGGGGGACTAGGCCTTAGAGACCCATTTATTATCAACCAAGTATTGGGGAAAAAATTATGGTGGATATGGGAATAGGGAGGAAGGAGACTATGGAAGAAGATATGGATGCAGAAATAGGACATGCCCAACCGTACAAAGTATTTTTAAGACACTGGGACCTGCTTAAAGGATTGACTATCTGGAATATAGCAGCCCAAAACATAGATTTTATTTTGCAACATTTATTCTGTGAAATAATGAATGGAAAACAACCCTATTTTGGAATGAGTCCTAGCAACATAGGGGAAAATTATTCCCTATACAAGAGATTAGTGAACGGTTCACTTATTCTATGAACAACAGTTATAAAATGATAAACAAATACTGGAGGGAAGAGACCACTAACGGTGGACGAAGAATACAGAAAACATGATAGATTTTCCAAATGCACTGAATTTAGATCAATGGATCCATTTGAAGAAGGAGATAGACTCGAGAAGAGTCACCTTCCAGAAAGGGTCAGACATATTGAGATGGGTCTATGCTATGAAAGGGTCATTTACTGTGAAGGAATCTTATAGGATAAAAGAATTATGGGGACAAGAGAATCAACATCAAATCTAGAAGAAACTTTGAGGAGGGAAGTGGTGGCTAAAGGTGACCTAATTCATCTATTTGGTGAGTAGAAGAAGAATATTTACTTGGGATGAATTGACCAAAAAAGGCTTCTAAGGGCCCTCAATTTGTGCCCTATGTGGAAATTAGGGGGAAACACTAGAACATCTACTCAAATCTTGTCAGTATGTGGGGAGAAAATGGATACAAGTGGAATCATCATTTGGTAGGATAGATCGTGACCCAAGCATCATAAAGGAGACCATCCTAATCTGGAGAAAAAACTTATACTCTAGCTCGGTCCTTAACCGAGCATGGGCCCTTGTCCCAGGGTTCACTATATGGGCAATGTGGAAGGAAAGGAATCGACAGATATTAAAAAACACTAGCTTGGACCAAGAGATAGTGTGGGAAGGAATGAAGAACAACATAAGAGAAACCATCCTCTTGGAGAAATGAATTCCAGATGATCTGCAAGTGGCTCCTCAAGAAGCAAGAATTCCCCAGGGCCTCCACCTAGCGCCTGTCATGGTCTCCCCATCTTCCTGGAAAGTTATCCCTGACAGAGGGGACACCATTAGGATATTCAAAACTCCTCCAAAAGGATTCAACAAAATCAACATTGATGCAGCCTCGAAAGGAAATCCGGGGCCAACAGGAGTTGGAGGGATTTTTTGAGATCATCAAGGTACAACAAGATTCATATATGTTGGCTCATGTGCCTTTTCTAACAATAATGAAGCGGAATTCATAGGAGTGCACCAAGCTCTCCTCTTGGCCCTTAGGTTAGGATAGAGAAAGCTGGTAACCAAAGGATACTCTCAGTTGGTTATGAACATTCTCAAAGAAATTAATTAAGGAATGAAGTGGGACAAACTCAACTAGAGATGGCGTACTGCTTCGCATGTGGAGGGATTGGAGGATACAATAAAGAAGTTTGATTATATCATTATCACCCATGTAAGGAGGGAAGGAAACAGAGTATTTGAACTCCTCAAAAATTGTGGTTGCGCTCACTCGAGTGAACCTATAGAATTAAGCAGGCCTCCTAATCTTAGGGAAGAACCATGGATCAAGCTGCAGAGCATCATAGAGCAGGACAAGTTGGAGTACAGAGCTCACTGATAGTTCCCAGACTCAGCTCCCTGATCGGGGTGTGAAAAAGAAGATTGGCCTTGCCATCAGTGTTAATGTTAGGGGCATTGGGGTTGAAACCCACCACCTTCCACATTAAGTGCAAGGGTAGCGAGTTGTACTATTGTAAGGTCCCACCTTACCCACCATCAGTAAGATAGAGAAGTAGATGTCACATAATCACTAATACTCATTCCCACAAAATCCTAAAGAATTAGTCACTGTAAAACTGTTTCCAACAACAAGCCCTTTTTTTTTTTAAAGCTTTAGATAATAAAAGAAACAACTGTCTTATTCACACTTCAGCAAATTATTAAATTCATTTTCACATTCATACCAAAAACTTGCAGACATAGGAAGCTACACCTATTAAATAGTTTATTTATAATTTATAGTAACATAAAAACAACAGTAACTAATAATTTTACACTAACAATTTATATGCACAAAAGCTACAGCCATTCAGGACTTTTGACAAACACTTTGCAGACATGCACCCTATACTCATTGAGTCCTTATGACAAACACTTTGCAAGCATGCAATTAAAAGTCATTGAGGCATTTTTTCAAACACTTGGCAATAATGAATTTAAGATTATTCTTCAACATATTTATCTCATAAAATTCAGAAATTGAGAATTTAAATATTTCAATCTTAAAACAGGGACTAAATAATCTTAGTCTTTCATCAAATACTCAAAAACAGGTGCACATAACTCACAGCAGCAATCTGCCAAATCGCCTAGATTTCCGATCTGGGTTCTGAAAAGTATTTTTTTGGAATGAAATCAGGGGTTACATGTCCATTTGGCACGGATACCCCCTGATGTTGGGCTGCATCGAATTAAAAGTTCCCAGGAATGCGTTTCTTTAAAACAACAAAATTTATAGCCTAAATGTTTAATTTATGACTTTTGTCAAACATATGGAATGAAAACTTACAACTATGCCTCTACATGAGGAAAAACAACCTAGAGTTATGCTACTAATATATGCTCATTGAAATCACATATTTCTAAATCCACCATATGAGTTCTTGAAACATTTTACCACCCACAAGCTAATTCATTTGACATGATTGACAAGCTTTTTGCACCAATTGCTACAATTTAACAAACACATGGAAGCCCTGAATGCTACAGCCATTAAGGCTTTCTGTCAAAATTCTGATAGTACTATTACAACAACTTGAATAAAAAAACATTAAAGAATATGAAACATGAGCCATAACTGAAATTTATCTCCAACTTACCTCAAGCATTTGATCTTCCAAACTATACTTTAGTTGCCATTATTTTTGCATTTTCTTTTAAGGGTTGATTCTGTAATTCCTCCAAGCATATTTTGGGTACATGTCCATTTTCCTACTTCTGATGTAAGCTGCAAGTTAGCACTTATTCGTGCATAAATAAATTTATAACATTACTCATTCACAGATTTTGTCAAACACTTTGCAAACTATCCTAAAATCATTTTTAAAACATGCATCTATTAATTACTTGAAACAGAACCATAAATCGTGAAATACTTACCCAAGTCCTTTGGAATTTATTTATTGAAATTACCTTCAACAATATTTGGCTTTCCTTTCTCAAATGCTACAATACCAAGATTAGTACCATAAACTATACAAATAATAACTCCAATATTGAGATCTAAACATCCATACATATAGATTGATCTAGTCTTCATTTTTAACTAATCAATAATATTTTAGATAACATAAGCCTAAACAAAAATTAGATGCTTACAACAATTTAAATGTCTACCTTTTTTTTTATGCTAAATCTATACTATAATTTTAGGACAATGGAAATTATACCTGAAGAGATATTCAGCTCCAATCGTTGAGAATATGATCCGTCTTTGATCCCTTAACCAACTCATTTGAACCATCCGGTTTTCCACCCAACCATATCCAGGGAGAACTCCTCCCCCTGGAACCCTCGAGCTGTAAAAACTCACACACAGTACCGAAATACAACAGTAGAGAGAGAGATGCAAGGAAAACTAAGGAAGATAGTTTTCACTTCCTCCAAATACCACTCATGTTCAACCTCAATAGATACTTAGTAGATTAGTAAGAAATTCAGATTTGTTTTGGAATTAATTGGATACTCTCCATATCTCTCCCTCTCACAATATTCCTCAAGTCTCTTCCACTCTTGGAATTTCCCCCTCTCCCCCAAATGAGAATACATGAGACTCATATATAGGATGAGCAACAAATTCTTGTCATAAAGGAGGAGTAATATGCATGCATTGTATTCCCTTTACAGGAGTGTAACTTATGCCATTAAGGAGAGGTATGCATGCATTATTTAAGGAGAGTGTAACATATGCATTAAAGTGAGTGTAAGAGGAATATTTTATGACATATATTTAATGAGTGTAAGAGGAATATTTTATGACATATATTTAATGAGTGTAAGGAGAATATTCCATTCCTTGATGAGTGCATAAAAGAGAGTGTAATGTAATATTTAAAATAGAGAGAGTTACATAGAGCCATGAGAGTCATGAAGGAGTGAAGTGATTGAGGAGATATAATTCTCTTTTAATAATAATATCATAGTCTCATAAAAGATAATAATATTATTAATAATATTAATAATATTGAGGATTAAGTCAAGATTGAACTATTACGATTGATTAATCATAAGTTAATGATTTTCCTTCAAGTATTCTTGTTTACCCATTGATTGGAGGTGATTTACTATTTTTGGAAAGTCATACTTGAAATGGTAGACATGACTTTCTATTTTTAGAAAGTCACTCCAAAATTGTTAGGAATGAGATTATTAAGGAAATTCATCTATGAGTTGCCCATGAGTGGTATTTTTCTTCCAGATAATAGGGATTCCGCACCCCTATTGTATGCATCTTCATGGCTTAGTAGATTGAGGACTCCGCGCCCTGATCTACTCTAAAGATCCAAGATTCCACACCTTCATCTTTTTAAATATTCAGGACTCCGCGCCCCAAACACTTCCTTATAGATTCAAGACTCTACGTCTTTATATTTCATGGATTTGGGACTCCGCGTCCTAATCCTTTTATCATATATCCAAGACTCCATGTCTTTATATTTCATGGATTTAGGACTCTGCGCCCTATTTCCAGGGCTTCTCATCTATTCTGCTTTGAAACTCCGCGTTTCACCTTAAGGTACTGATTGTGAGCTCATACCCATCTGATGGTTTGTTGGTTAGGTCTTCTTCCAAGACCTGCACACATCACAATATCATTGATCAAATAAATAAAATGAATTTCATAATTAACTTATTCAAATTTTACCAAATATTGTGCATGACTTCCACAGTCATTTTGGTTTTGGAGAAATGACTTCCGCAGTCATTTATAACTTGAGAATCCCTGTTGGCAATGACCAAGTCCCCTGCCACATCATGCTTAGTACAAGACTACACACATATAATCATACAAATCATGTATCATCCATAAATCATAATTAACCATATGTTCCACATAACCATGATCATCCATGGATCTGTGTCTCAATTCTGAATCACCATTCATGTCATACACCTATGTCCAAAATAGGATACCAGAATATAAAACATCGCTAATATGCTCTTAACCAAAATCAATTCTTGTGCACGCAAACATAGATATTATCATAAGCACACAACAACCAAGTGACCCAAACCAGGTCATAGCATATAAGCATGTACATAAGTCTTTCATACATAATATTATATCATTATATCAAAATCACCATCTCTAAGTGTCATCAAAGCTATCTCACTAAGAAGGGACACTACATACTCCCCCTCTTGGGCTAAACTTGGCCCGAAGTTTTTCCTACGGTCATAAGATACTTAGTTCTTTTAGATTCTCCTATCAATAAGTTGCTAACCTTATGTATATATATTTGATATATATATTTTTTTTCTTCATGCCAATCCATAGTTTAATGTTTTCTATATTGGAAGCAACTCCATGAAATCTAAACATACCATTCTTAATCAAGTAGAAAATATATCCATGCCATTTTAGACATGTTTTGATATAAAATACCAAATATTTTTATCAAAACCAACCATACAACTTATAGTACCTTATAAAATAATATTGTATGTAATTGATATGATATCTACTTAATTTATCTATAATAATTTGATATTCTACATGTTTTTCTTTCTCATAGTCTATATGAATCCTACATGTGTCATCTTCAAGGTTCTATAGTATGTTGAGCTTGCGAAGCTATAAATAGAACACACATTGGTTGTATACACAACAATGATGGTTCATCTCATATCACAATCAAATTGGCATACAATAAGCATAAAATAATCCACATACAATTGCGAGTGAAATTATGCAAAAAAAAACATGATGTTATATATAGAACCCACTCTTACAAAACAAAACATGACGTTATATATAAACCACACTCTTACATCCCACTTGATTTATGTCTTCTCAATCCAATTTTCCTATTTTCATTCCATAAGACATCCTTGCAATCGAAATATTTAGGATTTATCTTTAGTTTTTACTAAACGTTTACTCTTTAGGCAAAAATACAATTTGAGGTTCAAGGCACCATTTTTGTTTTTGTTTTTTTTTTTTTTTTAACTAACAACCTAAGGTTAAATACAGTCCTCATTGAACCACTTATGTATTATAGATCATTCCTTTTTTTTCCATAATCTTCATTATTAGTCACTTCTCTAACTTGAGAATCAATTTTGAATGAATCTATTAGAAGATCTTCATCTGAAAGAATATTAATGATATCTTTTTGAAAACGAATTTTAATCAAGAACAAATCTCACAATTATGCAAATATGGTATCTATATTACTGAATCTACCTTGATAACTCTAAGTCAATTTGTTTTCCAACTATGAAATCACTTATGATTTCTATTCAATAATTAATCAATTCATTTGCTTTCATGTCTTATCCCATACTATTAATACGTACGCAACAAAAAACTATGAAAACCATAAATTTCCCAAAATGTGATGAATCTTGTCAAATTTAAATAAGATTTAGACTATCACAAGGGAATTTCTAGCCTAAAGTTAAACCCTTTTTCTTTAAGGAGAATTACCACCCTCTCAAATTATTACAACATTCTGTAGGACTAATAAATACTCATACAACTATACATCCCAACACAAAATTCCTAAATCAAACAATCTCCCCCATTCCACATACAATTCAATCATCATGCAATAATTCAAATCAATCAAAATGTGATCTCACTCTCCTTCAATTTCTCCCTCAAAAAATATCACAAGCACATATTCTTGTAAAACAAGAACTCAACTAAGCTTTTCATTAATCACATGCTTCTTCTTTTTTTCTTTAATTTCAAATAAAACTAGTTCTCACCACATAAAATATTTACCTTCTAAACTTGTTATTCTCTTCACAATTTATAAACAATTTGAATTTTGACGCGATCGCCAAACTAGAAATGGCTAAGAGCAATACATGAGTTCAATCCTCATAATTTCTCTAATTAATTTGGTTAAATAGAATACAACCAATATTCAGTTGATAAAATCATTAAAGAGACTATTATGGCTTTCCTAGACCTAATTTGTCTTAAGCCAATAGAAAAGTTATTTCATCAACTTATCACAATAATATTTTTCTACATTTCAAGTATTTGAAAGTCATTTTAATTCTACCTAAATTCAATACATACAAAAGGATTACAATACTAGAGGATAGATATCTAGTTCACACTTCAATATATCAAAATCAATTATTCCAAACATTCTAAACCACCTAATGGTGTTTAGTATACCAATCTTAGTATCTTCATTTGTAATAAAAATAAAATAATGGATTTAAAGCTCAAGCAAATTTGTGTTACAAATCTCTATCCATTTAACATTAATTACACATAATCATTCATTAATCAAAATATTCTAACTAGAAGAATTACTTATCTCATAGATATATTTTACTTTGGATTCCACACCCATACCTTACCTCATTACTTGTCTCATAGATATATACTAGTATGGATTCCACACCCATACATTTTCTCATAGATATATGCTACTATGGTTTCCACACCCATACATTAGATCATAGATATATGTTAGTATGGATTCCACACCCATACATTTTCTCATAGATATATGCTACTATGGTTTCCACACCCATACATTAGATCATAGATATATGTTAGTATGGATTCCACACCCATACATTTTCTCATAGATATATGCTAGTATGGATTCCACACCCATACATTAGCTTAAGGAAAACATAACATTCAAGTGTTCCTTAAAATGGCTTCCACAACCCATCATGAACCAATCATTTAAGCCTCTTGTTTATTAGGAAGTTCATACCTCAACCTAGTATTTGAGTAATTTAAAGTTATTTGGTGCCTAATGTCAACCCAAAATACACAAAATCATGTCAAAGAAATCAGAGAAATTTCATTCTTACTCATTAAGAATGTATTCCCAAATCATATTTTAACACATCTAATTAATACACATACATTACTCTTGAATTTACATTCACAGTTAAAAGTGACATCTTTCAAGGTAGCTTTTGGTTAAGTTTCCTTTAGTGTAGGTACGAAAAGATTCAAAATTATCATGATGAACTCAATCATCACGTTAATGGAATCTCAGCCTTACACTTGTTACTCATTCCCAAAGCATACACACCAAGGTCATCACACTATAGTCCAGATTAAACCAATATTCTTCTTGGTAGATACGATTTCAGCTAGGCTACTAATCCCATATCACATTGAAAATGATGCACTAAAAATGTATGAAACCATGCATTCACTCCACCTATCTCACTCATTGATTGAAAATCAAGTCATTCACATACTTGGGTTTAACCCCAACTTTCTCAAGCACGTCCTTTCCCAACATGTCTTTAAGCATTTTAACATATTGTTAATAATGTGTCTTAACAAAAATATAAAGGAATATAGGGGATTTTTTTAATTTTATTTCATGAGTCACTAAATGACATAATGATAATAATATCCTCTATGCAACCAATATGCTTCCAAGTCAAGATATACAAAAACTCAACATGCATACAAAATCAACATTCATACATCATCAACCTACAAGTAAGCATGTTGGCCCATTAGGCCCTAGCGTTGTAACTTCGCTCTGATACCATATGTAAGGTCCCACCTTACCCACCATCAGTAAGATAGAGAAGTAGATGTCACATAATCACTAATACTCATTCCCACAAAATCCTAAAGAATTAGTCACTGTAAAACTGTTTCCAACAACAAGCCCATTTTTTTTTGAAAGCTTTAGATAATAAAAGAAACAACTGTCTTATTCACACTTCAGCAAATTATTAAATTCATTTTCACATTCATACCAAAAACTTGCAGACATAGGAAGCTACACCCATTAAATAGTTTATTTATAATTTATAGTAACATAAAAACAACAGTAACTAATAATTTTACACTAACAATTTATATGCACAAAAGCTACAGCCATTTAGGAATTTTGACAAACACTTTGCAGACATGCACCCTGCACTCATTGAGTCCTTATGACAAACACTTTGCAAGCATGCAATTAAAAGTCATTGAGGCATTTTTTCAAACACTTGGAAATAATGAATTTAAGATTATTCTTCAACATATTTATCTCATAAAATTCAGAAATTGAAAATTTAAATATTTCAATCTTAAAACAGGGACTAAATAATCTTAGTCTTTCATCAAATACTCAAAAACAGACGCACATAACTCACAGCAGCAATCTGCCAAATCGCCCATATTTCCGATTTGGGTTCTGAAAAGTATTTTTTTTTGGAATGAAATCAGGGGTTACATGTCCATTAGGCACGGATACCCCCTGATGTTGGGCTGAATCGAATTAAAAATGCCCAGGAATGCATTTATTTAAAACAAAAAAAATTATAGCCTAAATGTTTCATTTATGACTTTTGTCAAACGTATGAAATGAAAACTTAAAACTACGCCTCTACATGAGGAAAAACAACCCAGAGTTATGCTACTAATATATTCTCATTGAAATCACATATTTTTAAATCCACCATATGATTTCTTGAAACATTTTACCACCCACAAGCTAATTCATTTGACATGATTGACAAGCTTTTTGCACCAATTGCTACAATTTAACAAACACATGGAAGCCCTGAATGCTACAGCCATTAAGGCTTTCTGTCAAAATTCTGATAGTACTATTACAACAACTTGAATAAAAAAACATTGAAGAATATGAAACATGAGCCATAACTGAAATTTATCTCCAACTTACCTCAAGCATTTGATCTTCCAAACTATACTTTAGTTGCCATTATTTTTTCATTTTCTTTTAAGGGTTGATTCTGTAATTCCTCCAAGCATATTTTGGGTACATTTCCATTTTCCTACTTCTGATGTAAGCTGCAAGTTAGCACTTCTTTGTGCATAAATAAATTTATAACATTACTCATTCACAGATTTTGTCAAACACTTTGCAAACTATCCTAAAATCATTTATAAAACATGCATCTATTAATTACTTGAAACAAAACCATAAATCGTGAAATACTTACCCAAGTCCTTTGGAATTTATTTATTGAAATTACCTTCAACAATATTTGGCTTTCCTTTCTCAAATGCTACAATACCAAGATTAGTACCATAAACTATACAAATAATAACTCCAATATTGAGATCTAAACATCCATACATATAGATTGATCTAGTCTTCATTTTTAACTAATCAATAATATTTTAGACAGGGATAATTTTAGGGGCGAATTTTAGCCCAAAGGCGAATTTTAAGGGATTTTAAATTGTAATAGGGCGAATTTTTTATATAAACCCTATTTTCTATAGTTTTATAAAATTCGCCCAATAATTATTTTAAAAATAATTAATTATTATATATTAGCCTACCTAAAAAAATGCGCATAAAATTGAAACAGTCCAATTCGCCCTCGATTTTATTTGTTGAGGCACATTTCAATGCGGTTCGCCTGGATTTACAGCGTTGGAGGAAGGGGTTGGAGTGATTCGCCCCAATTTTTTTTCACTGGTTCGCCGGCGTGGTTGGGGCTTGAAGTTGAATGTTGGTCCTTGGATGTGCATAGGCTGGCCGATTTTCTTGCTAGCTGAGCGAGGGTAATGGCTTACTGAGAACATCAAATCCTCCATTATTGGGAAATAGGTTACACATTCGAGAGCCTGCTCATGTCGACTATATCATCAAGCTCGACTATATCATCAAGCTATTTCATTAATGGGACTCTCGGTCGTTCTGGATTCAATGACATCAATACAAGATGCTATCAATGCATATTACCTTCTATTCTCAGCGTACCTGGTGTTTTCCATGTAGTTGGGGTTTGCCATGTTGTGCACAGGATCGGCGAGGGAAAAAAAGAGGATGAACATAATGCTCACCAACATCAAACTGCAAACCGGTTCCTTCTTCCAAATCTTGACCACGCAAACCATAATATTAAGAGATAATGCACATCAGGGACTTGTTTAGAGGCTTTGGAATAGTTATGGAATAGTTATTGTATTTTTTTTATAAATGGAGAGAGTTGGGGTTTCTGCTGCTTCATTCCATGTGGGTTCTATATTTTTCTTCTGTATTTTGGCTTTTACAGCTGTTGAAGCCTGGAGGCTATGGCCTTCCAACTTCAACTCAACAAAAGCTGCAGATGTATCCATGGGAAATGAATTTGGGAGCTCAAAGAGATATGAAGGCTCCTCAGAATTTGTCCACATGAGATACCACAACGGTCCTGTTCTCAAGCCTCACAGAAAATATCACCATTCACACAATCCGGTATGGCAACTGGACTTTCAATGACAAGAGGATCATAAAGGCTTTCTTGCTTGCCCTCTCAGACAACAATAGAAGCGTCAGGAGCAGCAAAACCCCCTCTATTGCAGAATGGTGGAGGACTGTGCAGCTTTACACAGACCAGACTGGGTCCAACATCAGCAAGAATATTGTGGTGGGATCTGAAGTGAATGATCGCTATTACTCTCATGGAAAGTCACTCACTCGCCTCTCAATCCAGGCTGTGATTAAGAGTGCAGTAACATCCCTTCGCCATCCCTTGCCCATTGATCCCAAGACTGGTCTCTATCTCTTGCTCACTTCTACTGATGTAGCAGTCCAGGATTTCTGTAGGGCAGTCTGTGGGTTTCATTATTTTACCTTCCCTTCCACTGTAGGGTATACCCTTCCCTATGATTGGGTAGGGCACTCTGGAACACAATGCCCAGATGTCTGTGCATACCCTTTCTCAATCCCTTCATACATGACTGGTATGCAGCCCTTCAAGTGCCCTAATAGTAACGTTGGTGTGGATGGCATGATCAGTGTTATTTCCCATGAACTCTCAGAGCTTGCATCTAATCCACTCTGGTGAGGTGAATAGAAAGTGATGTTTGTGTGCAGGAGATTGCTGATGTTGAATAGAAAGTGATGTTTGTGTGCACGAGATTGCTGATGGTCGTTGTGGGTATGTACATTACGGCTGCTTAGATTGATGTTCAGATGAGTAGAGATTCCTCTATTGCCTGTGAATCAATGTGGATTATCACTTATCATGTAGATCTTTTCTTCCTCTTTAGCTTTTTTGTTAACCTGATTGATTGATGTTCAGATAGATAGAGTCTCCGCTGTTACCTGTGAATCAATGTGGATTATTATCTGTGAATTAATGTATGTGGATTATCATTTATCATGTAGATTTTTTCTTCTTCTGGTCTTATTCAGTTTGTTTAATTGGAATTGCAAGTCTGGCTCTCTGTGAGTGACAACCATAACTCATTAACTCATAACTCACCACCATGTGAATATATATGGTATCATTCTTCTGCAGTTTATTTAATGGATTGGAATTGCAAGCCTGGTTTTAATGGATTGGAATTGCAAGCCTGGTTTTCTGTGAGTGACTGACAACCAGAAGTGAAGTTCCCTTGGAAAACCAGCTTTGTCTGCAACCAGAAAGGACAATCTTGTTGGAAGAGCGGAGAGTGAGATAGGGGTATCTGTCCTTCACAAGTTCAAATAGATTGATGGCCAGGCTTTGAACAATCCCTCCAAGAGAATCAAAATCTAAAATTGGAAATTCGTGCCATCTTTTAACTAGATGTGAATGTTCTCTTTTTAGGAGTACTGTTTTTTGCTTGCTTGGCAATCACTGTCTTGCATAAAATCCGATTATCTGTCTGGACTCTGATCGTAGAGGAATCGGTTCACAAACATATTTTTAGGATGGGGGGCTGGAGCTCTCTTCTAGAATGTACATGACAGGTCAGAGATTAGAGTTCACTATCAGACACGAGGAGCAAAGACACCTACCTTCCCATTGCATATTCTTACTGCAGTTAGGCATAGTGACTCTGGAACAGATATGAGAAGCTGGAGATGAGAGGTTTCTATCAGACACCAAGAGCCAAGGCATCTGCCTTCATTTTCCTATTGCTTGTTCCTAACAATTGCATTTCAAGGGAATCTGCTAATAATTTAACATTTGTGTGTTTCCCCAATCCATATACTTAAGAATGATAGTTTCTGGTAGATCTTATTCTACATTCTTTTTTGACAAAAAATCTGGTATATGAATAATATCTGTCTCATGGGTCTGCACAATCTGTGAACCTATGATTTCTTTTCCAGTTTTTCCAGTCAGAGCCAAGGTGTTGCTTTTTGGTAAATGGAATTAAAGGATATGGGAGATGGATCCATACAGTGGTATATCTGTTGGGTTAAAATTCATATCCCATTAATTTAAGTATAGTAGGTGCCATCTAAACCAAGGCACCCTTTCGAAAATTGGGTCTCAATCCTCTTTGTGAGCAAATAAAGTAATATGAAATTCTCTTCTACAAAGGAAGGAAGATATAGAGCCTTATCCCAATGAGATCAAGTTCCATGAATATAAAAGGGCTAGGTTGGCTAGGGGCCAGAGAACTTAACAACCAGGGCATAATCAATGGGATCGGGGGCCAGATTTTGTGCAAGGACTGGTAAGAGTTTGACAGCTATAACTTCATGCCTTCTTTTAAGCTGATGTAAGTTATCCATATTTTCATTAGGAGTCCCGTTTGTTCGCCTGCTCAATGCTGGGTAATCAGACTCATGAATAAATTCAAAGAATCTGTCTGATTGTAGAGGGGAACCTGTTGCAAGCATGCTTGTAAGTCAGATGGCCAGAACCTTCTAATGTAATGGACATGACAGGTAGACATCTATAAAAGACACCAGGAGTCATCACCCATGCCTTCCTTTGCTCGTGTTCCTACTGACAGTTATCTTAAGATAAATTTTAATATTAGCAGGTTCTGGAATAAATTTTGCCTTTAATAGCTTTAATTTCTATTGTAAATGTTTTGTAAATGTTTCTATTATTAAGGGGGAGCGACATAGTACCCTGATTTCTGGACTGTTGACATTTTCAATGTATAGTGTGTTGAAATTGAAGTTCAATAACATATTTTTAGGTCAGGAATTTTCCCTTTGTAGCTGAAGTTTCTCATAAAATAGCATTGTCTGTGGAAAGTTGCATTAGTTTTTTATTGTTATCCTATTGTATTTATTATTTATATGACCTTGGTAAATGGCAATAAGCTTGGGAGAAAAAAGCATAAAGTGTATCTTATACTATAATTGTGGTTTTTTTTAGCAACAGGTAGTACAGAGGCAATCTACGTAAGGACTTCCACTGTATTGACAATATAATCTCTTTAGCTGTATTTTTATATTTTTTTTTCAGCAATGAGCAAATCCAAGCAAGAAAATTGCATAAGGGCTTGTGAATTCGGAATCGAGGAAAAGGAAGAAAATAAAGAAAAAGAGACATGTGGCAGTGGATGATAATGTGGATGAGGAAAATAACGAGGATGTGCCTTTAAGAGGGTTGAAAAGTACGTATAGGTTAGTTGTGAACCTTTAGAATGTTTTTGATTTTGATATTTGATTGCTTGTCTAAACTTTGCATGAGAGCTGCCTTGTACAAAATCTTAGTCGGTGAAAGTTTTAGAGAAAGTATCAATACAACATAGTTTCCATGTCAAAAGCCAAGTCTAGCTCCAGGAATTTGACATAAAAGTATTTTAATTTCTATTTTTCATCTTGAAATTTGCCTTGGAAGCAATATTTTCTTTGCTAGCTGCTACATACACACTTGATGTCTGTCCAATCCCTAGGATTGATCTTATGGGGCAGACTGACATATGTTAAAATATGTTGATCATGGAACTGTAATACATTCATTATATTTTGTTTTCAGTCAATTGTCCTTACCCTTTTCTCTTGCTTTTACCATGTATGTGATGCATTATTATTGTCTCGAAACTTGCCTGTGAAGCAGCATTTTCTTTGCTATCCACTATATACACATGTTGCCTGTCCAATCCCTAGGATTGACCTTAGGGGGCAGACTGACATACCAAAATATATGTTTTTTTGAGTCAAGTATCCTTGCGCTTCTTTCTTGTTTTTACCATGTGCCCGGTTATTTATTATCACCTCGAAAGTTGGCTTGAAAGCAGTATGTTCTTTGCTAGCAGCTACATACACACGATATCTGTTCAATTCCTAGGATTGATCTTATGGGGCAGAGTACAGACTAACATATGCTAAAATGTGTTCATTAAGAAGTGTAATGTATTCGTCAAATGTTGACTTGAGTCAGCTATCCTTGCACTTTTTTCTTGTTTTTACCATGTCCTTGATTATATCATCAAATTCAACTGCCTCCGATGTCTCCATGTGGCATGTCACCACTTAATCTCTCACATTGGATGCAAAGCCTTCACCAGTTGAAAGGACAATGAAACTTGGAAGAGTTACCACTGTCGCCTTGGCACCCTCACTTTAGGTTGATTTACAATCACCACAAGGGGCTTCCCTATGTCTACTCAATCAAGGAGTGTATGACATAGAGACTGGATAATGGAATAATCAAGAAATTGCTCTCTCTCTCTCTCTCTCTCTATATATATATATATAGACACACACAACCTATTTAGTCCAATTTCAGATGGGGTGAAATGTATAATCTATACTCTTTATGGGTTGTAAATTATTGAGGACAAGAGGTCTAATTTCTAGGTTTGATTGACTGTTTGTACATATTAGTACACACACAGAAATATACTCTTACAAATTATTTCTAGGGTCAACAAAGGTAGACTTGTATCTCTTTTCAGATCTGATTTTAGCCTTGGCAAACAGTGAATTGAAAGCTGTATTAAACCATGAATATCCAGATTTAGAAAGTGATTCACAAGTGGATAAAACACTGCTATCTTTGGAAATTATTTTCAGCATAAAGGGAAGATTAGAAAATGTATAAATCTGTTCTAGACATATGCTATTATGAGGTTCAACTATTAGAAAACGTATAAATCTGTTCTAGACCTTGCACTGATATTTTTCCTCTAGACATTGCATGCCCACTGTTGAGGAGGTGGTCTGTAATACAATACCATAAGGGTAATGCCAGGGAAAATGTGTGTCCGTAAAATAACTCTTGACTGCATTTGAAGACTAACTCACTTGTGCCATCGAGATCTGTTTGGTAAGTGGAACAAAAAAATCCTGAAAGCCTTTCATGTACTATGGGGGATAACATGGCATTCAAATTACTTTACAATTATTTTTGATAAATTGATTTGGTCTCATTACTAAGAAATACAACATGAGTGGAATAGAATCTCAAGTAAGATATATGCGAAGTTGGAAGATAAGATAAATTTATTAATGTCTGAATAATGACCACAAAAGTAGGTCAATGGGACTAAAGAGTACAACCGGTATGAATATAATGTAGGAGTGCCAACGCAACAACTAGAAAGTGAAGTTGAGTTTGGACAATGGAACTAGATACCTGCATATGAGTGGTGCTGCTCAATGAGTAGTGAAGGCCTCGATTCTATTTCAGTTGATGTCTTCCTGGTGTTCAGAATACATGCATAGGTTTCTAGTATGATTAATGTATACCTGGCCCCTAAAAAAACAGACCTATGCTACTCACACCTGAACCATAGGACACCATTTGGATGCTCACAAGATCCATTTTTCATTTATGTTTTCCGATCAATCACTAAGCCATAGATAGCTTAACTATGTTTAAAAAAACTGAAAATCATTCAAATACAATAAACACAAAATGAAAGTTTGAAACATAAAAATTCAAATCAATGAAGGCATAACGGAACGTATTCTCAAACATTCCATAAAAATTAATCATGGAGTACTCTCCATTAGGCTTAGCTCAACATCTCCCTTACATTGTCACCCATGAGTTGGGACATAAATGGAGGGACAACACCATGATTTGTGGCAAAGAAATTTTAGAGTAGACAATCTCGCTAAGGGTTTAAGATCCCTTTTTTCTTTGATTGGTTTCGGTGCTGAAAGATCCTACTCTAGCCAATCTCTCTTCTCTCTCTTATTTGTTTGGCATAATTTTCTGAGGTACCTTTAATCTGATTTGGAAAGCAAGGAAGGGTTTTTGTGGAGTGATAATTTGAGGAGCAATTCAGTGGCACCAAGGTTTGTCTAAGATAGTTTAGGGCAGAAAAAAACATTAGTTTGGGCTGCAGGTAGTTCTTTGGTTGTGGCGTAAACCTGATAAGGCCAGTTCAGGGCAACAATGGAGTAGTACTTTGGCATAAAGGTCTGGCTGAGGTAGTTTTAGGGCAACAAAGTCGGTCTGGGCATCAATAACCTTCTTTGTGGTTGTAGATTCCTCCAAAGAAGAGATCTGGGCAACAACTTGTTCTTAAGAACACTTCTAAACCTTAACTAGTGGCTATGTAATATTTTGGTTCTCAAATTTCTTTAATGTGCATTACACAAATTATGTTAAAAGTTGATTAGAAAAATTTAAGATGGTTGGTTGTAAGGCAACATCTAGACCTATAGAGGTTGACTTGAAGTTATTAACCTCACTTTACTCTAAACTAACAAATGCATCTTTGTATAAACAATTGATGTGGAGTTTGATTTATCTAACAACTATTAAATGGGATTTTAGCAAATCACATTTCAAAATTTATTACAACTACCAAGGTTGATCATTGAGTGACAATCAAGAGAATTTTTACATATGTGAAGGGTACTTTAGACTCTAGAATCAATCACATTATATGGTAGATGAGAGACTGTCTAACTTACAAGGTATATATCTTTGGGCACTTATTAAGGTATTTCATCCTATCATCATAAACAAATGAAAACGTTTATTTCCTCTACTAAAACAAAGTATAAAGTAACATTCATTGTAGCTTGTAATATAGTTTCGCGGAGGAGGATACTTGCAAGTCACACAGAAGTGCAGTACTACACTTCACAAGGATAAGTGGAGCATTTCAAAACTCTCAAATAATCCTATTTTTTCAAGGAGTGGAAAAAGCATATGGAAGTGCATTGCCGCTGTATTAAGACATTTTAGCTAGCTTGCAAATTCTTGGAATAATTCAAAATCTGACCAACAAGAATGGGGTCAAACAATTGACTTCACTCTTGTCTGTCAGATTCTTAGAATTTGCAATCGATTTAAATTAAACTATTATTTTCGATAGTCGGTGGAGAATTAAGAAACAAAACTACAATATTGTGCAATTCTTGTAATAAAATCAATTTTGATTCAGGTATTTTACAATTTTGGGAATACGAATCTTTCCATAAGACTTCTCAAAATTGAATCAATTAGTTAGAATGGTTTAATCTGCCGGTTTGTAATTTCTACTGCTATTATGGGGAAAAATTATATTATATATATTTTATATATGCTTTACCAGCTGTCAAAATATATACTAAAGTTTACACGTTGTAGTGTTGAGGTCCTTTATTCCTAACTTAGCATACATGCATCATAGTATTAAAAACCGGAACAGGTGAACCTAATGAACCGGTAACCAGACCAGAACCGATCTAACTGGTACTGGTTAGATCTAAACGAACCGATTTAAAAAAAAATACATTAAATAATGATTTTTTTTAATAAAAAACTATTTTTAAGATTTGCAGCGATGATTCCAAGCCAATAGAGACAAAATATGCAAAGTTTGTTCATTTATATACCATGTAAGGTGAATATATCAAAATGGCACCGAGTGCAATGCATATCATCAAAAAATACATAAGCAATGAGGCTCCAAATGGCCCATAAAGTCCAAAAACAATGCTACAAGCTATGAGGCCATTGGCCTAATACAAGACTACATATTAGTGATCAATAACATGATCACTCCTCATCATTATCAAAATCATCACCACTACTAGACAAGGGATCATCAACATGAGCTACTTGGCTCAGAGTTTGAGGACTCATAAAGGGGCATGATGCCATAGCTACACCAGAACTGAACTAGTATCCCACAGTCGGTAGTATGGTAATCTAATTTCAGTCAGCTCAAGATAGATTTGTAGTTTTATGCGTCTCTAATAAGTATCCACTTAACTCTGCAATATATTTGTCTCGTTTTCTTCAATGTCTTCAGCAACTTGTTTGCAGAGGTGTTTGATTATATAGTTTATTCCAATGTGTCTACCCTATTGGTAGATATTTTTTAATTCATATATACTGGAGGCATATGTATGTTATGGAATGACAGAAATTCTATTCTGAAATAGTGTTGAAATGTAAAATATGAAAGATGTTAAGAAGCGAATTTATTTAGACATGGGACAAGACAAATTGGCTCACTTCATAACTTTACACCAATTCATGAAGAAAATAGGGAATTAATGCTACTCGACCATTTGTTGATGACCTTTCTGAGGGATTCAAAATTCTGGACAAGTTTAGTTGAAATGGATAATTGTAACCACTCTCATCAAGTTGCCAAATAAGTTGAGAAGTCTTCTATATGGGTCAAGAAACAACATCCTTTATACGAGTGGTTTATACGATAAAATAAGTCTTTGTAAGAGTACACATAAAATATTGCAATTTTCCTTTATACGAGTCTATAATTCAAATTTTCTCATTAATGGTTTATAAACTGAGGCTAGCTGCTTGTAAGTCTGTCTTTTGACACGGCACATTGCAGCAGAGATTTACTGTTTATAGATGACTTATATTTCCAAATGAAAAAGGATGCTTAGCTCAACATGTTTTTTTGTTGGTCAAACTAAAGTAAATATTTTACTTCAAAGTTCAGTGTTTTACAATAATTTAGCAGAGCTCTAGCATTAGAACCTCACCTACTTGAGCAAAGAGCTAGTTACTTTCTGGGCTCTCTGATTATGAAAATGGCTATGGATTCTTGTTTACATTCTCAGCCAAGACGAATATTTATAGGAATGATATAGATTCTGTGTGATATCAGAGCCAAAGTGGAGATGCTTGTCAACCTTATCTAGGGAGGGAAAATCCTATCTCCATGATGCATTATTCTCTATATTCATGTTTATTGATTAGTAATGGAACATCATGATTGAAATTTGAAAGTTAAATGAAGTCTTTCAGTCCTTATATGTATAGAATTTAAATGGAGACAAAGAACTAAAAGGAAAATTGCAATCTTTTATGTGTACTCTTACAAGGACTTGAAATGAGAAATGTAAATTCAAGTCTGTAATTCAAATTTGTAGATGAGTTGTGGATAACTCTCTATGGGCTATTGGACCTGTTTGTCATTTTAGATAGAATGACAGAGAGAAATACTATTACTAAATGTTTTCCAATTTAATATTTGTCAATTACAACAGGTTCATATGACATTGAAATGGTTTGGGCCAAGATTTAGATGAAAATTTGCGTAGCAATTGCATAAAGGGGCATGATGCCATAGCTACACCAAAACTGAACTAGTATCCCACAGTCAGTAGCAAGGCAATCTAATTTCAGTCAACTCAAGATAGCTTTGTAGCTTTTATGCATCTCTAATAAGTATCTACTTAATTCTGCAATATATTTGTCTCGTTTTCTTCAATGTCTTCAGCAACTTGTTTGCAGAGGTGTTTGATTATATAGTTCTTCCAATGTGTCTACCCTATTGGTAGATATTTTTGTATTCATATATACTAGAGGCATATGTATGTTATGGAATGACAGAAATGTTATTCTGAAATAGTGTTGAAATGTAAAATACTGAAAGATGTTAAGAAGCGAATTTATTTAGGCACGGGACAAGACAAATTGGTTCACTTCATAACTTTACACAAATTCATGAAGAAAATAGGGAATTAATGCTACTTGACCATTTTTTGATGACCTTTTCCAGGGATTCAAAATTCTGGACAAGTTTAGTTGAAATGGATAATTGTGACCACTTTTGTCAAGTTTCCAAATAAGTTGAGAAGTCTCTGATATGGGTCAAGAAACAACATCCTTTATACGAGTGGTTTATATGAGAAAATAAGTCCTTGTAAGAGTACACATAAAAGATTGCAATTTTCCTTTATACGAGTCTGTAATTCAAATTTTCTCATTAATGGTTTATAAACTGAGGCTAGCTGCTTGTAAGTCTGTCTTTTGGCATGGCACATTGTAGCAGAGATTCACTGTTTACAGATGACTTATATTTCCAAATGAAAAAGGATGCTTAGCTCAACATGTTTTCTTGTTGGTCAAACTAATGTAAATATTTTACTTAAAATTTCAGTGTTTTACAATAATTTAGTAGAGCTCTAGCATTAGGACCTCACCTACTTGGGCAAAGAGCTAGTAAAAATACTTAGTTATCCCTTGATTTATAGTGACAACACTAAACCAAGCAATAAAACAGAGGCAATGTGGATGAATGTCGCTACTGGAAATGGTCTTAAGCATCCCCACAAATACACCAACAATTTGAGGGCAAGTATCAACTTGGATTCTAGGTATTGATTTCTGACTTCAATGAAAGGTTTGCAAAATAAAAGGAACAACAATGTCTACAGGTTTAACAACAACTAGGCTTAAAGCCGCTGCCACTGTCAAGCATATTGGTAAGTACTCCGAGCATTACTCTTTCGTAGCTTTGCTTGACTGCAGAAACCTTGTTGGATACAACTTGTATAATCATATTTTTGGTACAAATTGCCAATTTTGTATATACGTTCATTTGTTTTGAATCATTGTTGGGTCTGCCAGGGAAAATTTTAATCATATCAAGCATCCATGCTGGTCTATCTACTGTTCGGCTGTGCATACACATGTTATATATGTGGATATCCGATATGCAGTCAGGACAGGAGCCTTTTCACCTGAAAAGAAAACAGCTTAAGTTTCAGGTCTCTGTTCCTGCCCAGGATAGCACACAGAACAGATTTAGAATAAATTTGGATGCTTATCCTTGGCCAGAATATGGGCCTTATCCATTCCTCAATGCTTTGGTAAAAACTAGGCATGAAAGCCTCTAGTCAAGCCCTTGTGCCCTTCAGATTTTTCAAAAAGGAATACTGTGGTACTCTGCCCTCAAGCACTTACATGTTGCATCAACATGGATCGACCTCTACTGGCATAGGTTCAAGGCTATATGATCCAGGTTCTACACATTGGTTAACCATCACATTGTTATACTCTTGAGAAGATGCCATTGAATCAATACAAATCACATTGTTATACTCTCGAGAAAATGCCATTGAATCAATACAAACAAATCACAAGAAAAATGCTTGAATGCAGCAAAACAGAATATTAATGTGACTAAACTCCCTCATCACATTAGAATAACGAATCTTTGACCATACACTTCAGTAATCATGACTTTACACCATTCCTATAACCTGAGAGCAGTTACAACTTACTTGATTGTGCCAGTGCAGAATCAACCACTACAAGAGATAAGAAACATGATTTTCATCCATTGAATTCCACAGTATGCCAGAACACCAAATTTTTATCCTCACGTACCATATCGATTAGTCTCATGCACCAGATCAGTTATTAATTTGTACAAGAACAAAATTTTGAGTGATTTTTTGACATTTTTAATCAATTCAACAAGCAAGAATGATATAATTGGTCGCAAAGGCACTTGATCACTCAAGAGAAAAGGGTAGGGTTGTAATGTGCTTCAATGTCATAACAGACTCTTTGGGTTACATGGAACGTCTGTTTCTGGTCTCTTATCAACATTTTGTGTGGGTGTTGTGATTGTGATGTTCATTTGGTTTGATTTGGGTGTCGTGATTGTGGTGTTTGTTGTGATTGTGTTTCCAAGGTAATTTTCTGTTATAAAAATCAGCAAGCTAGGGCTGATTTGTGGCATACATTGTAGTCCCCTATTTCCTTACATCTTCATGCATTCAAACTCTTTCATCTATGTTTCCTTGACTGCATTTTCCCAAGGTATGATAAGGCACTTGATCTCGGAGTTTTCCTTTGTCTTTCTCTTCTCACACCATTCATTCTTCAATTAGGTTAAATTTTCTATAAATCACTTTTGATCTCTACTCTATAGCATTACAAGTTAGCAATCATATCCTTATGGAAACCTCCTTTGAGTTGGAGAAGAACCAACGAAAAGTGAGAGGAAGAGCTATTGTGGTGACAGTGGATAGCCTTTTTCAGCTGCACAAGACTAGCCCTTTGATGCTTGGGACATTATATCATATGGGGCTGCTAGATTTTGTTGTAAAAATTCCTATTGATTAGGTATCTTCTTTTCATAGAATTGAACATCAAAGATATTATCAATGGTACAATTTCCTTTAGATACTAGAAAGAGCTAAAGAGATTTATTCATAGATCATAGACTTGTAAGATGTTATCAACCAGTAAAGTGAAGCACAAATATAATTTATATTAGTCAGTCCATCCAAGGTATGAAGCTCTTGGTATAAATGTATATGATTCAATTATTGTTTCTTGCTATGCTTTTAAAAGGAAAAAAGAATTTCAGAATAACATGTAGATAAACATAATTCATCAAACACTTGATTATTCAATGGAAGATTTTTCCAAACTGTGGAATAAATGCTACTCATAATGGTCTATATTCTAGAACTCAGTCAAGAAAGATAGACTTGTCACATACCTCATTCCACAACTCTCCATGCGCAAGACGTGGATACAAAGGTGCTTTCGGGTTTGCAAAACTGATCGTGTTGGAAATCACCAACAATTTTGGCTGTGCAGTGCAAAAAAGATTAGTCCATGAGCACTCTAAATCAAACGTATGTGCTATGTCTATAGCCTGCAATATTATTTTTTTCTCATAAATTGTACAAATCGAAAGATGATAAGGCCAGAAATAAATTAGAAACAGACTTATTTGTTTTCTTTTTAGTTAATGAACAATATCATATTTCTTTCCAATATCTCTTTTCTAGTATATCTCATGTATTGTATAGAATGTGATATTCCCTACGTACTCCCCTATGCCATAAATTTGAAAACAAATGTTCTTGCTAGTCCCACTAAATATTTGGGGCTTCCACAAACACAAACACAGTTTTTTTTCTTTACATTAATAAAATAAAAATCATAACTCAAGACACAAGGAATATTAAAGCTTAGTGCACAACAGAGAACCCAAGTTGTGGAGGGAAACAAGACAAGAGGCTGTAAATGTGAGGTTTAATTTCTTCAACTATCAACCATTTTTATAGGTAGATTTTACACTACAACTTCGAGTCCAAGGGACTATGAGATTTGATCTTTTCTTAAGTTGATTTTCTATAGTGGTGTTGTTTTGGTTTTAAATGTAATCCAGAACCCCATAGATGGCTCTAGATTTATATGGTTTCAAAATCTTTCAAGTTTCTAAATCAATAGTGAGAAATTTGTATCAACTAAACTTCACCAATTTAGGTGAAAACAGAACCCAACTTCAATGCAATATCCAAACTCATGCCATGTCATCTAAATAGGTAAACGTAATTATCCTTAATGGAGAAGATAACTGTGCAATCACATGGATCAACATAAACAATTTTCAGCCTGAAGGTAGGATGCAAGGGTTTGACAAATGCGCAATTCTGTAGCTAAACTTGCAGGAAGGTTTGGAAACGCTGTCTTAATTTCTGGATATTAAAGAAGATCCATGTACCTAGTTGAATCATGCTATTAACAACCTAACTACGCCTTATTTCCTCCCATTCAAACCCTCTTGATCATTGGCCTCAAGTCCATAGTCCAAATGGGTAAACAGTGGTAGACTATTCCCATAATAAAGAAAAATGATAAAATCAGAAGATTAGTATGGCGACTCTACTTGAAGGAATTTCAAGAAGGATATAACCTATAAGAAGTTTCTCGCAAAATCTTGTTCCACTGCTAGCTGAACTTGGCACATATTATAGAAGAAGGCAAGTAAACAATTCACCTAGGATCAAGGTTGCGGGGAAGCTTCAAACCCCCCTCGTTCCCATTTCCGAAACGCGCTCCGTGCGGGAGCGTTTTGGAAACGCTCGGAAACGCGCTCCCGAAAACGCTTCCTGAGGGGAGCGTTTTCAGGAGCGCGTTTCCGAACCTGTTAAAACGCTCCCTGCCTTTTCGAGAGCATTTTCGGAAACACTCGGGAGCGAACGCTCCCTGAGCGCTTTCGGCGTTTAAAAAATGCTTTGGGAGCGTTTTTTAAACGCCGGAAGTGGTCAGCGAGCGTTCGCTCCCGAACGCTCCCCGGAACAAAAACGACCAGAAATGGGTTTTAGGGCTGATGTGGAGGTAAGGGAAGCATTGACTTTTCATGGTAATTTTAAATTCTTAAAGTAAAAGTGACATTTCCTTTATTTTTCATTTTCATCCTTTTACTTTAAGAATTTAACATTAGTCTCTTGAATGCTTATGGTTCTCATATCATGCATAGATCGATAGATCGATAGATCTAGTTCTATTATTATAATCATTATTGTTTTCTTTATATATTTGGTGGTTTGAGGAAAGATATTTTATTTCCTTTCACTTTGTGGCATGATTTCGACATCTTCACCTTTTAGAATATAGTAAAATATTTTTCTTATTATAGATTTTCCTTGGAAAAGAATTATTGAGAGTTAGGTGCAAATGCACAATGTTGTGTAGCATTAGTGTGATAAATATGGGATAGTGCAAAGCATAGTTTTGAAGATTAGTCTAAGTTGACTCGTACCTAATCAACTCAGTCAAGTTGATTGTTGGTTGAACGACTAATTGTTGGTTCAATGGACAGAAGGTCTTGCATGCACAAATACCAAAGGGAAAAATGGAGCCCATCATGGGGTACTCTTTGTAATTCTCCACCACTTCCACCTTCCATGCTTCCTCAAACTCCTCTCCAACCTCAATATCAGTGCTAGTAGTAGCATGAGAAACAACACTACGCTTAGCAGAACTAGAAGAACGCGTTTTCCAAACTACACAAGAACTACTTCCCTCACGAGTCACCATGTGCCATGCTTGGTCTCGGTGGTTCTCTTCCTTCTACTCCTGGTTCAATTACCATATCTTCATTGGAACCAACACTCCGAACTCCACTAGACAACGATTCACCATTTTGTAGTAGTGATTTGCCATTTGTACTGGTGATTCGCCATGATTTTATAGGATAATATAATCTCGTGAGAGATTCGCCAAAAAATTATATATACATATTATATTATTAATAAAATCGCCTTCCATTTTTCCTATGTATCATGGGGATTCGCCTATTTATTATATATATAAATTTAGGGGGGTTCTTAAAATTATATCCCCGATTTAGACAACATGTTTTCAAACCAAAATTAGATGCTTACAACAATTTAAATGTCTACCTTTTATTTTATGCTAAATCTATACTATAATTTTAGGACAACGGAAATTATACCTGAAGAGATATTCAGCTCCAATCGTTGAGAATATGATCCACCTTCGATCCCTTAACCAACTCATTTGAACCATCCGGTTTTCCACCCAACCATATCCAGGAAGAACTCCTCCCCCTGGAACCCCCGAGCTGTAAAAGCTCACAACCAGTACCAAAATACAGCAATAGAGAGAGAGATGCAAGGAAAACTCATGAAGATAGTTTTCACTTCCTCTAAATACCACTTATGTTCAACCTCAATAGATACTTAGTAGATTAGTAAGAAATTCAGATTTTTTTTTTTTGGAAGTAATTGGATACTCTCCATATCTCTCCCTTTCACAATATTCCTCAAGTCTCTTCCACTCTTGGCATTACCCTTTCTCCCCCCAAATGAGAATACATGAGACTCATATATAGGAGGAGCAACAAATTCATGTCATAAAGGAGGATTAATATGCATGCATTGTATTCCTTTTAGAGGAGTGTAAATTATGCCATTAAGGAGAGGTATGCATGCCTTATTTAAGGAGAGTGTAACATATGCATTAAAGTGAGTGTAAGAGGAATATTTTATGACATATATTTAATGAGTGTAAGAGGAATATTTTATGACATATATTTAATGAGTGTAAGGGGAATATGCCATTCCTTGATGAGTGCATAAAAGAGAGTGTAATGCAATATTTAAAATAGAGAGAGTTACATAGAGCCATGAGAGTCATGAAGGAGAGAGGTGTGAAGTGATTGAGGAGATATAATTTCCTTTTAATAATAATATCATAGTCTCATAAAAGATAATAATAATATTAATAATATTAATAATATTGAGGATTAAGTCAAGATTGAACTATTACGATTGATTAATCATAAGTTAAGTGATTTTCCTTCAAGTATACTTGTTTACCCATTGATTGGAGGTGATTTACTATTTTTGGAAAGTCATACTTGAAATGGTAGACATGACTTTCTATTTTTAGAAAGTCACTCCAAAATTGTTAGGAATGAGATTATTAAGGAAATTCATCTATGAGTTTCCCATGAGTGGTATTTTTCTTCCGGATAATAGGGATTCCGCACCCCTATTGTATGCATCTTCATGCCTTAGTAGATTGAGGACTCTGCGCCCTGATCTACTCTAAAGATCCAAGATTCCACACCTTGATCTTTTTAAATATTCAGGACTCCGCGCCCCAAACACTTCCTTATAGATTCAAGACTCCGCGTCTTTATATTTCATGGATTTAGGACTCCGCGTCCTAATCCTTTTATCATATATCCAAGACTCCACGTCTTTATATTTCATGGATTTAGGACTCCGCGCCCTAATTTCCATGGCTTCTCATCTATTATGCTTTGAAACTTTGCGTTTCACCTTAAGAGACTGATTGTGAGCTCATACCCATCTGATGGTTTGTTGGTAAGGTCTTATTCCAAGATCTGCACACATCACAATCTCATTGATCAAATAAATAAAATGAATTTCATAATTAACTTATTCAAATTTTACCAAATATTGTGCATGACTTCCACAGTCATTTTGGTTTTGGAGAAATGACTTCCACAGTCATTTATAACTTGAGAATCCTTGTTGGCAATGACCAAGTCCCCTGCCACATCATGCTTAGTACGATATTATGCACATATAATCATACAAATTATGTATAATCTATAAATCATAATTAACCATATGTTCCATCTAACCATGATCATCCATGGATCTGTGTCTCAATTCTGAATCACCATTCATGTCATACACCTATGTCCAAAATAGGATACCAGAATATAAAACATCACTAATATGCTCTTAACCAAACTCAATTCTTGTGCACACAAACATAGATATTATCATAAGCACACAACAACCAAGTGACCCAAACTAGGTCATAGCATATAAGCATGTACATAAGTCTTTCATACATAATATTATATCATTATATCAAAATCACCATCTCTAAGTGTCATCAAAGCTATCTCACTAAGAAGGGACACTACAACTATCGCATGTAGCATGAGGTGAGGTGGCGGGATGGAGGCCTGCACATGGAGATTAAAACAGGGTGGAGGAAGGCATGGGGGTTTTTTTATGATGACAAACTTTGGTGCAGGTGCGATCACATGATAAAAGACCTCCATTGTACTTCCACCCCGACGAAACTTAGGTATGTGCCTGGTTTCCTCTCCCTTTTTCATGCCATATATATGTTTTATGAGTTGGGTCAGTCTTGGTGGGATCCTAAGGGGATTAAGCTGGACTGGTATAGTCTTCTACTCGGTAGGGGAGAGAAAAACAATTCCAAATCTGGTTGGGGGAAGGTTGTTGTTATTTTGGTTCCCTGACTCTGTGTCGGAGTAGGAATTGAGCATGCCCTCATCATCCACCTGACCGTGAATCTGTTGGGTAATGGATACCAATAAGAATGAATAGTGAGGGTCAGGAAATCTTGCGAGGGTATAGAGTTAAGGAGTAGTCTTGGGTTGTGTTTATTTCAAAGGCTTTGCAAGTTTATACCACCTTGAGCAACTTGGGCTCGATGAGCATGGGGAATGGGAGAGGGAATTCCATCCAGGCCCGAACAATGGTCATCGACGCCTCCTTCTCAATTTCTAGGGTGGAAGGTATTACGAGAGAGAGGACATAGGAAGGGAGGTGAGGGTATTGAATGAAGGTGGGAGCTATTTGGGTTATGGGAATAATTTTTCAGATGCGCGTGACCATTAGGGAGATGGGGTGGCGATGGGTCTATAGAGGGAAGGGCATGGGAAAAGTCCTAGGAAGAGGCCCACAGGGGGGTCACCTTTATTTAGATAAATGGGATGTGTGGACCATTGATCATTTTCATAATATGGAATTATGCGTTTGTTTGATTGCGTGAATAGATCACCTACCCGAAAACCTTGTCAAAGACTGTGGGATGGCACACTCCAAGAGTCCTGCAGCTCACAGCCATTCCAAGTGCCCTGCAGCTTGAGGTTGTGGCCAAAAATATAAAGGGAAGGCAGTAGAAGCCCAACCCAGCTCAGCCCAGAGAAATTCGAGAGGACGAAGGCCTGTAATCGATGTGATCCAAGAGGCAGCAAAAGCATACCACGAAAACACAACAGAGGAAATTCAAAAGCTCGTTGAAAAATGGGAATTTGACATAAATAGACATGCAGATCCAATGATGAATAGTAATGAATGGAGAGGTTTAATACCCAATCCGAGACGAACAAGAGGCTTACTAACACAATTACAACAAAAATTGTATCTTTATTGGTTTATGAAGAGGATCCTTGGCAAAGCATTGGAGCAGATCTCTATGAGCATGGTATCATTAACCTAAGACTTCCCAGACTAAAAGAGCGAGTTTAATAAGATCAATTTCTAGTTGAGGAAACACGATGGGCACCTCGAGTGTATTGAATACCACCTCTTGTGTATTTCCAAGCCTTTTGAGTAGGCTGGCACCTCGGTTCGGGATCTGACACCAGTAGAGTCGGCCTTGGTTCCAGGTGAGGCTGAGTAGCTCATGACTATTTTAATCTGTCTTTTTGCATAGTATTTATATGTGGTTAGCATTTAAATTTAAAGTGTCCAGTAAATATGTTAGTCAATCAGTGAAAAACTATATATGTGCGAGTATCCAGGCATTGTTTTCTTGGTATGACAGACTCAAAACCTTATTTTTTTGGATGGCATACCATGCCATCAGGTGGCCACCAGACTTGGTTTCCCGCTCAGGGTGGGTTGAGGCCACCAAAATAGTAAATATGGTAATTTTTTGTTTATAAAATGAATGAAAAATGAGTCCTACCAATCTTACAAAAAAGAACGCTATAAAATGTATAAAGTTAATAACAATAACAAATGCTAAAATTACATACATACATATATGTAATGAAATAATAAAAAATATACTAAGTATAATATAAAAATGCAAACCATACTATACCATGTGCAATACTATTGGCTTCTCAATGCCATGAGGCAATAAAACACTATCATTAAGTTGAAGCAAAATTTAATGGCACATGTACATATTATAGCTCTACCAAGTCATGTGTCTCCATCAAGCTCCACAGCACGATGGATCTATGTAGTTTAATTGAGGGTTTTATTTAGCCCTATCTGGATCTTTTAAAAGCTTGATGGAGGGCTTAAAAAATAATCTCATAAAGTTACATTCCAACCTTTGGAGCACAAGTTCTTCGAAAAAGGAATAACCCAACTCCATCGATTCACCCTTATTTTATTTTGAAATGAAAATAATATAAAAAATATTTATCTTCATTGGATTGTTCATAAAATAAATAATCATGTATTATGGTTTTGTGCATTTATTTCCTCATGAGAATAATATAAAAAGTAAATAATTGAAATAAAATATTTAGAAAACAATTACTTTGAATTTGTTGTATTTATGGTGCAAACTTACATAAATGAATTTTAGTTTTACATGTAAACATGAAAAAAAAAACAAATAAATACTATAAAATAAATATTTGTGAGTTTAGTTAAAATTTGTATATTTATGAGATGAAGTATGTCCGTTGATGTGGGTTCGGGGGAGAAGCACTCTACAACCTAGGGTTTCCTGGCGAACTCTGCAACGGCGCAGTCTGCATACTCTTTGCCACGATATTTTGTTTGTCTTCTACCCGCGATAGTAGACTGTCGGTATTGAAAGCTCTACAATGGTTGACCCTCAGGGGGGGCCGCAAAGCCTTCCCCCTCTGCCGAGAAAGTGCATCAAGCGCAAAAATTGACAAGGCTTTCCGGTCTAGATCAAGCTATCACGGATACAAGAGACTCACCTATGCTAGAAACGAAAAACGCTCCCACTGATCAGTCAGAAAAGCATAGCGAAGGACAAGAGAGTGAGATGGGGCAAAAGGAGGCGCCTAAGGTTACATCAGCGACATGCAAACCCATAGCCGCTGAAAGACCCAAGATAGAACTTCCTAGCCACAAAATCAATGGTCAAATCCAGCACATGAGGGACCATGCTCTCATTGGAAAATTTATTGGATATTGGCCAACTAAGAAAGCTCTGCAAGGATGGATCTCGGCCAAATGGAAACCCAAGGGGCATGTTACCCTGCAGCAAGGACCAAAGGGGTTTTTCATGGCGATATTCATTTGCCTTGAAGATCAGAACAGGGTCATGTATGAAGGCCCTTATTTCTTCAACTCTGCAGGTCTGTATTTAAGGGAATGGGTTGAGAGATTTAACCCTGATAAGGAGGATTTCAGTTGGGCACCTGTTTGGATCCGGATGTACTCGCTCCCACTGGAATACTGGGATGAAGAATCACTGCGAGACATTGGCAAGGGATTGGGCGAATTCATTAAAATAGCTGAAGAAACGAAGCTACGCAGATACACCTCCTATGCCGGTATTTTTTTTTTCATGCGCCTGGACAAGCCCCTTCCGGGTTCGGTAAGTCTCTACCATGATGACTATGAATGGATTCAACCATTGGATTTTGAACATGTTCCCTTTCGCTGTCGCAAATGTCATGCCCTTGGTCATCTATTTCGGGACTGCCCTCTTAATGTTAAACCCCAAACCCCTAATCCCTCAGATCAACCAACCCAAAATGGCTTCGCCAAGGTGGGCAATCGAAAAAAAGCGCACAAAAAACCTTCCTCTGGGAAAAAACCCCTTCAGGATGGCGCCGTTGTACCTTCCACAAGCAATAGCTTTGAGATTCTTGCAAAAACCTTGGAAGACCCTCCTCAGAACACTTCGCCAATCCCTCCATTGACCCTTTCTACCTTACTCCCCCCCTTCAGTCAGGCTCTTCTCCCAAGCCCTCACCCTTGCATGACAACTCTGGGATTCCTGTAGAGATTCGGAAGGATCCGGATTGGAAGCCTAACGGCATGGATGTTGATTGCAGCCCCAGTCATCTACTACAATCCACATTCACCTCAGCAGAAAGCAGTCAAACGCAACATATGGAAGAAGAACCAGAAAGCATTGATTTGGGAGGTCTTGACATCTTTGAACTGGAACAAGCATGCAGAAGAAAAGAATACGACAAGATTCAAGAGCATCAAATCAACACCCTGGAATTCATCATCTCTAGAGCTTACTAGCAACAAAAACTGGGCATACAACCAAGTAGTCAATGGGACGACAGTTTCTTCCCTAAAGACTCCAAAAAACGGGGAAGAAAGACAGATCTTCAAAGAACTATCACAATTGGGAAAATCCTGGTGGACTCAGGCAGATATGCTAAGTTGACAAAGTACTATAATCCCACCACTAATAGTGAATCATGAAGCTCACTTTATGGAATCTAAGAGGGCTAAACAGCCCTGGAAAACTCAGAATGATAAAAAACATGATAAAGCAGGAGCAGCCCCAAATCCTCTTTATGCAGGAAACGAAATGTACCAGCAACACTCTTGGTCAAATCCTCTCTAAAGCATGGCCAAGCTGTCACTCGGTAGCAATAGATGCTTCAGGTGCTTCTGGGGGACTGGAAATTGCCTGGAACACGCAAGCCATCACGCTTTCAGATTTTCATGCTTCCCATCATATCATTCAGGCTACTTTTCATATCATCGGAACCAACATTCATGGACATCTCACCAATGTCTACTTCCCTCAGGAAGCAGGTAACAAAATTTTTCTACTTGATACAATAGAAATGCTCAACCAAAACAAACTCCATCCTCTCTGGATCATTGGAGGAGACTTCAATATGATTACCAAGCTAGAGGAAAAGCAGGGAGGTCGAGCCAAACTGGATCAGGAGAATAGCCACTTTAAAGACTTTATTCAAAACAATTTGTTAATTAATATGCAATTCTGCAATGGCATGCACACCTGGAGAAATCGTAGGGTAGGCCGGCATCATATTGCTGCCAAACTGGACAGATTCCTCATCTCAGAAAATGCAGTACATCTCGGAGGCAACATCTTGATAGTCATTCTTCCCCTTTCAGGCTCAGACCATTGGCCGATCGCACTCCAATGGCAAAGGCTAGGCAACTCCATCAGGCGCCCTTTCCGCTTTGAAGCTTTTTGGCTCACCCACCCCGCATTCAAGGACCTCATCAGATCCACTTGGACTACCTTCCCATTGCCAGAGGGATCCAAAATGTATCAGTTTCAACAGAAACTCAAATTCCTGAAATCCCAAATCAAGCGTTGGAATCAAGAGACTTTTGGAAACATCTTACAGGCACAACAATATTTAAACAAATAGATGAGGGAACTACAACAACAGATCATAGTAGAGGGATACAAGGAAGAGACTTTGGAAAAGGAAAGGATCATTCACGATCAATTGAGGAGCGAAGAAATCAGGATGAAATTCTTTGGAAGCAAAAATCCCGTATCAGATTGCTGAAAGAGGGCGAAAGAAACACCAAATTCTTCCATAGAACTACAATACAAAAAAGAATGCATAACACTATCTCTTTTATACAAATGCGCGAGGGGGAACGCGTGGAAAGCCATGCTGAGATCGAACAGGAGTTTATCAATCACTTCAAAGAGGTCCATCAAGAACCCCAAATTAATAGGCAGCCTGCAATTGAAAAGATCACTCAAAATGTGCTGAAGCTCATCACAGAAGAACACAACCAACTTCTTCTCTGACCAGTCTCGCCTCTGGAGGTGGATTAGGCTATGCACCAGCTCAACGAGGGCAAAGAACCAGGTCCGGATAGCTTCATCACTACCTTCTTCCACTCTTTCTAGGATCTCATCAAAGAAGAGGTGTGGCAAGTGGTGGAGGAATCACGCACTCTTCATTGGCTCCTGCCATCTTTGAACTCAACCTTCATAGCCCTAATCCCTAAGGAATAAAACACCAACATTCCGGACAAATTCCATCCCATCACACTTTGCAATGTTATTTACAAGGTGATATCCAAAGTCATAGCTAATAGGTTGAAGTCGCTGCTGCCCTTGCTCATATCACCGGAACAATCTGGATATGTTGAAGGATGAAAGATTTTGGACGACATTATTCTCACTCATGAAATCATACATTCTCTCAAGAACTCCAAACAGGCAGGTATGCTTCTCAAGATTGACCTCTCCAAAGCTTTTGATAAGTTAAGCTGGATCTATATCCAAAAAATGCTAGTAGCCTTTGGTTTCTCCCCTATGTGGGTTCAATGGATTCTGAGCTTAATTTCCTCTACTTTCTTATCGATCCTCTTAAATGGAGTTCCCTCACGCCCTTTCAAACCCTCTAGAGGTATTTGACAAGGAGATCCTCTCTCCCCTTTCCTTTTTGTTCTAATGGCGGAAGGTCTGGGGCGTCATATTAAACATGCCCTCCTCTCTCAGCATCTCAAGGGTCTATCTGTTCACAATTCTCCAGCTATTACTCATCAAAATTTTTTCGATGACAACATGTTGTTTGGGTACCCCTCTGTTCAGGAAGCCTCCATCTTTAAAGCCATTCTGAAGGACTTCTCCGATGCCTCAGGGATGAGTATAAACTCGGCCAAATTGCAGATTTTATTTTTTCACACCCCCCTATTACTCAACATGCCATAGCACGCATTCTGGGCTTTTCTATAACCTCCTTACCCTCCAATTACCTAGGTGCTCCATTAACAAATTCAGCCATTAAGCACACCTCTTGGCGTATGCCCCTGGAAAAGCTGGAATCTCGCCTCACCCTTTGGACTCACCGAACTCTGAACATAGCTAGCAGATCAGTGCTAATCAAAGTTGTGCTTCAGGTGATGCCTCTCTATCTTTTCTCCATCTTGGCAGCGCCTAAATGGGCCCTGAACAAAATAAAAACTCTCCAACGCAATTTTCTTTGGGGTGCAATAGGCACAAATCGCAAATGGGCATTGGCGAAATGGTCGATGGCATGCTAGCCAAAAGAAAAAGGAGGCATAGGTCTGAGAGATCCTCAACATAGCAATGCAATAATGGGTGCAAAAATCTGGTGGCAATGGCTCTCTTCTCCCAAAAAACCTTGGGCCGCCCTCTGGACTGCCAAGTAAGCTAATCATAGACCAACGGAAGAGCTAATTAGATTCACTCCCACAGAAAATGGGTCACTAATATGGAACGCTGCGAGACAACACTATTCGCTCATCCAACAACACAGCTTCTGGGAAATACGAAACGGCAGCACGGTGAGGTTCTGGACAGATGCCTGGCATCAACTTCCAAAGCTCAATAGAATATTTAATCTGCCTCACATCCAAGAGTGGGAGGAATAACAACAGGAATCCGTTCGGCAACAACGGACACTGGAGACAGTTCAGGGATATAGACAATGGAAGCAGATTGACAGACTGATCAGGAATGCCGATAACTAGACTATGGAGGCCATGAAGCATGAGCTCCAGAATCGGCGTATTAGATATTCCGAAGACCGGGACATTCTAAGATGGGGATATACCCCAAAAGGATCTTTCTCCACCAAAGAGGCTTACAAAATAATGTGCAACGATCCAAGGCCCCTGGATCCTATCTAGAGCAGAATCTGGTCACCGGGTATTTGGCCCAAAGTCTCTTTTTTCCTCTAGCTTATGGGGCATCGAAAGATCCTTACTTGGGATAATCTGTGGAAACAGAACTTTCATGGGCCCTCTATTTGTCCAAATTGCCACTTTCAGGAGGAAACTCTCCAACACCTCTTGAACTCTTTCCCTCTTTCCAACCAAATGTGCGAGAAAGCCAGCTTTCGTTGTCAAAAGAATTGCAGAGTGTCCGATGATATAATCAACTCCATTCGACATTAGCACCAGAACCCTTATAAAAGCGAACTACTCAACCAATTATGGAGATTGATTCCTGGTCTTCTCCTCTGGACTATTTGGAAAGAAAGGAACAAGCGCATATTCAAAGATCAAAGCACTCCCTTAGACATCATTTGGGGCAACGTTTGTCTTAATCTCAAAGAGACCTTGGCTCTTCAAAATTGGTACCCAGAAGATTTCCCCACTCTTGCAAATGAGAAAGCCATTTGGGAAAATTGGAACATACAACTTCCACAAGGTACGCACAATCACAGACCTTCAAAAGGCTATAACATTGGGAAGCTCTCTTGGACCCCCCCTCCAAAATTATCTTTCAAACTTAATTTTGATGGAGCTTCCAGGGGCAATCCCGGCAAAGCAGGATTTGGCGGTATATTTAGAGATCACAATGGCTTGCCTCTCCTATTCTTCTTTGGAAATATTGGTTGGGATACAAACAATTCGACAGAATTGGAGGGCCTCTGGCAAGGTCTACTCCTAGCCCAGCGACAGGGCTTCCAACCTCTGGAGGTTAAAGGTGATTCCTGAATCCTCACCGATATGGAAAATCATCTCCTCAATGGGACTCAGGCGCACAAAATTGCTAACAGTTGGAGACTCGAAGCCAGATTGGCAGCTATTGAACAATGGCTCCACACCAACCAGGCCATCGTATTCCAACACGTTTGGCGGGAAGGCAACCAAGTCGCTGATCTTCTGGCCAATGTGGGGGTGGATAATGGGCACACTCTTCTCACTGGAGCTCTTGACATAATTCAGAACAATGATAAAAAACATAAGTGCAAAACACTTATCCAAAGGGATGCAACTCTCTCGGATGCGGGTGTTTAGCCAGTAGATTAACTCGATGGGACAGGGGTGCGGTGAGGTAGGACGACACTTGCCCACCCAGTACATGGAGGATATTTGGCTTTGGTTCGGCGGATCTTGGCATTTACGTCTCACAGATCTCCTCGGCATTGTTTCAAGCGGTTTTGGTTTTCATTTCACGCCCACTGCGCTAATTACTGTCTTCGCATGCCTCTGTAGGCTGGAGACTTCGGCTGTCATTAATGCCTCTGTTATGATGGGGGACTCTCGATGCGAGAGAGGGAAGGATAAATGGCAGGGAAGCGATGGGCCTTTTGTGGAGATGCCTCAGTCGCATTGTGCCGGTTACTATTTGGTCTCTGGTCTCAATTATGCTCTCAATCTGTTTTGTGTTGGCTCTATCAGTACTGGTGTCTCTCGCTGCCTAGAGAGGGATGTTCACTTGGAGCAGTGCTCTGGTCCTATAGCAACGCCGCCTCCTTTGGACCCTAGGCACCTCGCTCAGGCCATTGGCTCCTTTTCAAATTGTTTTCTCCCTGCCATTGCTGCTGTTTGGTCCCTTTTTGGCTCCCCTATGCCTCGTCTGCGCCACAGAATGCAGAGTCACAGAGGCGGCACAAGGGGACGTCCTTCGAGTGCGTAGTCTAGCCCTTCTTCTATCTCACCTTCTCTCTCCAGTGGATTGTGGGTGGATCACTACCCTCGCACCCGCAGTGGGAGAGGGCATCTCCTGGATTCTCGCTATAGCTCGGGCTCCCCTGCTCCCCGTCCTCCGGCCTCCTCGCCTCCCCCCACCACTGGTTCTGCGCGCTTCACCTTCAACAGCACTATGTTTCGTCCAAGAATCACTACTCTCTTCACGGTAGTCTTCCATGAGGAAGCCCAATTGGGGGAGGCTAGTGCTCCTACGACGGGTCTTAGTTCGGACTTTGCCCAGACTTCGAATATCCAAATGAGGGCAGGCGGCACGACGATGCAGGCTTCGGATGACCATGCTCATGGCGTTCCTGATGTTGAGATGGCTCCAGCTGATGCAGGTACCTCTGTTTCTGAGGAAGCTCTCGCCAGGGATTTGCTTGCTTCAGGTTGGTGTCGTATTGTGGAAGAACCTCCAGATGATTAGTCTGTTTATTGTGATGCTTTTTCATTTCCCTACGGCCCATACAATTGGGCTTGTCACTGTGGAAATTGCTATGACAACTTTTGGCTTATTTTTGTACTCTTTTGGTTCCATGCAAACTCTGCATTTTCAGGACGCTCACATCTTGCTCCCCTGTGTGGGTTTTGGCAATTTTCTTCAAACTGGTTTCCCTGTCAATGGGTAGTCTCCTTATGTGTTTTTCAAGCTAATTCTGCCTTCCTCCAGGGCAGTTGTTTTGACTACGGTCACGATGTAAAATTACTCCCTTGTTAATAGATTAATCTTATTTAGAAAAAAAAAAAATTATATATTTATAATATAAATATTTGTAATTTTTTAATGTTTGTGGTGGAAATTCACATAAATAAATCCATTTGTACAAGTCAACATGGCAAACACAAAGTTAGCTACCCTACTTTATAGAACTTTCCAATATACAATACACCACTTCTTTAAATATATGGTGATATACTCCACTTCCAATAATACCAGTAAAAATTTATTCCACTTTAACACCACATAGTAAGAATGGTGCTAACTTCTCCATCAAATATGTTGATATATTTCATTTTTAATATTATACATAAACATTTACACCACATTAGCACCACATAACATAAATGATGCTAACTTATGGTGCTAAAAGAGGGTTTTTCTTGTTGTAAAGTCATCTAATTGTAACCTCCCAAACCTGTAAAACTCATATTGACACCTTGTGAAATAGTATGAAATTTTATTTAATAGCTTTGTTAAAACTAGTTACAAGACAATTTGGTTGAATAAAAATAACCATTTAGTTTTTGTTTTCTTGGGAATACACCGGGGCCAAGAACGAAAATAATAATATTTTATAAAAGATACATATATGAAAACAAAATAAGGAAGACCGCTCCTTGGGAAATTAGGTAGCGCAATCTGTGAAGGTTGCAAGTGAAAGGTTCGCTCTTTTGAGCTTCTTCAATGAATATTGTACCGCGAAACCTAAAGTCCAGATTTCTTTCTTAGGAGATGTCTGGTTTAGTTTGCGGGCGATCTTCTTTGGTGAAGGTTCACAGTGAATGGTTGGGTATTGTGAGCTTCCTTGCTGAGTATTGTTTCGCCTTTGAATTTGACTACAGGGTCAAGATTTGAGGAATGAACGTTCATGGTTGATTTCAAGTATGAGTGATACGCATAGAAGGTTTGAAAGTTGACTCAGTAAGTTTCATTAAGGTAGGGTTGACTATACTATTTTTTTTCTTTAAAATGATTTTTTTTGGGAAAGGCTTGTTATTTCGATGGGTGAAGATATAGTTAACTTGTTAATTCCCTTGTAAATATTTTGCAAAGTTCATAAGCTATATATTTAGTAAAAAGATTGTAGGTTTGTAGGTAAAAGCACAATTTATTTGCATCGTTCCATTGAAAAAAATCGGCTTAATACATGTGCATGTGCATTAATGTAGAAAGAATACATAGGAGTTTTGAGCACCAATTGATGATAAATTAAAAATTGGTTTTTTTTTTAAGATGTATATGAAATTTGTTCATAGAATAAGAAGAATGCAAGTTTGTTTCCTAAAAATATTATGTGCATTGAAGTAAGGGTAATTTAATTAGCTAAAAAGACAAGTGGTGCATGCACAAAACACTAGTCATTGTAATATAGAAAATAGTTTCTTTTGCATAAATATAAAGAAAATTATTTTTTAAATTTTCTTGAAAAGAATAATCTCTTGAAAATATTGCCTCGCTATATGGATTGTGTTAGTTTCTTGATTTAGGTGTAATATTATTAAGTTAACCTTGTTATTGTTGTCTGATTTTTATGCAGAAAAATTGATTATCTACAGAATTGTCTACTTTTTATGCATTAAAGAAGATTATCTATGGAGATTTCTTGGAAGGAAAGGATGAGAAACATGCATGTAGAAAGATAGAGAAACAAGGTTATATTAATTTCCTTTTGAAAAAGAAGTATGTATTGGTTTACCTGAAAATAATAGCTAATGATGGTAGAATTCTAAGAAGGGAATATTTGTTGCATACATTAAAGAAGGGCTATTCTGATATACTCTTTCATGTAAAAAGAATAATCATGGTGTCATAGAGATGTGTTCTTTGCATGGATAGAAGAACTATTAAACTATATTTATTTAGAAAAAATATATGTAATTACTTTTAAGTTATCATAACTATTATCTTAGTTTCTTTTGGAATAAAATATATATGTATGCAATATTTGTGTTAGCGTTCATTTGGAAAAAATATACATTTACATATAGGAAATTACAACATGTTGTGTTAAGGCTACATTGAAAAATGTATTTTTTGAAATTATATGCATTTGTATCTATAGGAAAATCACTCATTATCTTAGATTTCTTTACGTATTTGCATGCACCAAAAGTAATATATAAAGGGCTAGTTATTTTGATAAAGGTTATGTAGCTCCCATGTACGATGTGTTAGTATCCTTTAAAGGAATGTCTTGACAATTGTAGTGATTTTTCTTTTAAGAATGTGTGTGTATGCGAGGGGAAATATTATTTTAAATGGTATTGTTTTCAGACATGAATGATAGTTATACACTTATAAATAATGAATATGGAGTGTTGTTAAATGAAGAATTTCCTGATATTTTGTTTGCATTTCATGAATGTAAATATGGTGAGACACCACTACTGTAGATTTATTAATTCGTTTAATTAGTAGTTGATTTAATCATGATATCAAATGTCGCTGACAGTAGAAGTTGTAGGAAAATGATGCGACATATAAACATATATTATCCAAGAGATCCACAAATTGATTCAATATAGGAATCCCCACTTCAAGATGTGGAATCTAATTATCAGATTCTTGAAATGAATTTGCATGCCGCAATTTATCCAAACGATCAAGTTGTCGCTGAACAATATTGTCAGTACTAGAAGATTCTAGAATTATGAAATATCTAGATACTACAAACTTCTTATTAACTTGATCATAGAGACAATATGATTTGGAGGTATTTGAGTTGTTGGAATTAATGCTTACATCCTATATTTGAGATGTTGGTTTGTGGTGGTTGAGAAATTATCTCAAACTCTCTTTATAACTTAGGAAAAAGTTAGATCTAAAAAAATCTATATATTAGAGTAATATGAATGTAATATGTGTGTGTGTGTGTTGACAGATTCACCTTTGTGTGAAATATATGGGTGCTCTCCACCATTATTTATCATGGTATCCGAGCTGGATCGATTGGAAGAGATTAGTTTAAGCCTTTGTAATAATTTGTGTGGACTGGTGTAAATGAAATGTGTTGTGCAGACTAGTGGATAAGTCAAAACCCACTTCAATATTGGAGTTACGACGTGTTACTAGCATAGAGCAGTGATAGCTTCTTTTTACATTCCTTGAGCTGAGATTGGAGCATAGAATAATGAGATCGGAGGAGCTTTTTGTGTGGCTTTAAAATATGTAGTGTGGATACCAACTAGTCCTAGAATCAAGGAATAAACCTCAGCCTTCTATATTTCCAACTGAGAGATAACCCTTCGAGTTGGCCTGGTTTCTCAATCCATCTGAAATCCGGTTTGAGATTGTGCAGATTGTTGATGATGCCTGAAGCCTGAAGCCAATTATGAAATTCTCCAACTGAAGCCTGAAATTGATAGTGTAAGTGATATACATAAAACCACAGTCATGTGGTGTATCTGTTGTTAGAGGAGGAGTTGGCTGCAAGGGAAGGTGGTTTGTGGTTTTCAAACAACAGTCGAAGAAATTTTTAAATGCAGAAAGGAACATTTGTGCTCAATTTTAAAAGGTATTTTTCTTTTCTTTCATCATGGAATTCATGGTGTTAGAAAAATTCAGTGCTTTGAATTTTCCCTCATGGAAAGTAAAAATAAAAATGCAGTTAATGAATAAAAACTTGTGGGGCATAGTCAATGGTTTAGAAGTTGCACCTAAAGATGCCAAAGGGATAATTGAATGGAAAAATAGAGAAGATAAAGCTAAGTTCATTATTGGACTTGCTATTTCAGATTCGCAATTACATCTTGTAGATCTCTCTAAACCATCTAAGGAAATATGGTAACGTTTGGCTCAGTTATTTGGTGTATAAAATACAAATTAAATTTTTTCCATAAACTGCAATTATTTACACTAAAAATGAAAAAGGAGACATCTATGTCTAGACATGTAAATAATTCGATGTCTCTTTTAAGACAATTATTTGAAGCAAGTGTGGAGGTGGAGGATGAAGATGCTAAAGAAATATTACTAAATAGTCTTCCTTCAAGTTATAGTAATGTTGTCTTCACTTTGAGTCAAATGTGTTCACAAAAATTGCATGAGACAATTGCAGCACTTTGAGCAGAGAAAAAGAGACTAAAACTGGAGGATGCAGAAGAGAACTCCCCAGTATAAAATGCATTGTTTATAAAGAGAAGGACGAGAAAGATAAATGAAAACAAACATGAAATTGAATGCTACTATTCCAGGAAAATTGGGCATACAACGTGGAATTGTAGAAGTCATGCCAATGATGTTTTCAAAGAGAAAGAATCAAGAAATATAGCCACAAATGAATATCCATTGAACTATGATGATTAATTCAATGAAGAATTAGAACTTCTTAAACTCTTTTAGAGAAAATACACTTCAGGTTCAACATGGATGGTTGTTCAGATAGTATGGCGGTTGCAGATCTAGGGAAGGATCCCTCATTCGTTGAAGAGGTGGAGTAGTCTTATAATGAGGCTATCTGATAGCTTGGAACATTTTCCGGTAATTGACTTTAGGAGGTCCTTGATTTGGGATTTTAGGAGTCGAACTAAGGAATCCAACTTTCTGACTACACCTTTACAAGGGTTATGAGGAAACTTGATAGAAGCTCTATTGATAAGTTGTAATCTAGTTAAAGAATGACTGTGTATTTTGTTGTTTATGGGTGATTTCAATAGATTTATGTAATGTATGAATTAAGAGGGGATTCTGGAATTAATGCTTACATCTTATATTTGAAATGTTGGTTTCTGATGGCTGAGAAATTCTCTCAACCTCTCTTTCTAACTAAGGCAAGTTAGATCTGAAAAACTCTATATATTAGAGTAATATAAATGTAATATGTATGCGCACTTTCATGCATACACCATTGTTTGAAATATATGAGTCATCTTAGCCATTATTTATCACGAATACCCCAAGAAGATACACTTACGACTCCTTGCACCAAGTTTGTTTATTTTTTCCTTAGGAATCAAAGCATAACAGGTGAAACTAGATATGTTGATATGCTTTATCGAAGGAATATGGCCATGCCAAAATTCATAAGGAGTCATGTTTCTAATTTCACTAGAAGGACACTTATTATTTATATACACATCACATATAACGAAATCATCCCAAAACATGATTTTTACATTCTCAAAAAACATCATGGAACGTACCATATTTAAAACTGTCTTGTTCATTATTTCAGCTACACCATTCTACCTGGGATTGTAAGGTACAGTTGTTTCATGTTGGATCCCTTGTTGGAGAATACAGTTTTCAAATTCATTTGAAGTGTTTTATTTTCCATTATTAGTGTGAATACAACTAATATGAATTTGTGCATCATTTTCAATCAATGCATGAAAGTTCTTGAATGTTTGAAAAGCATCAGATTTATTCATCAATAAGTAAACTGAACACATTCTAGTGTAGTCATCAATAAATTTGATCATATATTTGTTTCCATTTTCAGAAGGAAAAATCATGGGGCCACATAAATCCAAATTAATAAGCTCAATTTTTCTATATGTTCTTGAATGCGAATCATGAAAAGACTATTTTTTATGTTTTCCTAGAATACAAGCATCACATTGTTTAAGTTTCCTAGGAATTGTAGACAAATGAGTAACACCATTTTTCTTCAACAATCGAATGTTGTGATAGTTCAAGTGTCCAAATATAGCATGCCATAAAATAATTTATGGGAATGGACCTCTATCATAGTAACAACTTAATGCAATTTTTTATGCACAAGTAGAGGTACCTTGCAACTTTAGAAGTCTTTCTTCTTCTAACCTGTCATGAAAAGTGAGAAATATGATGCTTTTGTGACCTCAACTTGCCATCCAACATATGAATGGATTATCCTTGCTGGTATATGTGGACCAAAGACAACAAGTTTCCCCTCAATTCTGGGAGGTATAGAACCTCATGTAGAAGAAAGTCTATAAGAATAGGGAGTTTAAGCCTGATTGTTCCAACCCTTGATGGCTTGAGATTTGATTTGTCTAAAAAGTATACTGCTCCATCAACCTTGTGAATAAATTATTCCAAAAAATATTTTCTAAAATTCTCGTGGCATGTTTTTCTAGAATCAAACAACTAATCATTTTCCTAAGAAGAAATTGAACCATTAAAAAATTCTCCAGTTAATCCAATATTAAAATGTGGCACAACATAATGAGTAGATTCATGTGCTTTATCTTTCTCTTTTTCATGAGTTTTACCTTTGGCTTCATTTATTTCCTGCTCAATTCTCTCCCAACACAAATTCATGTGGATGCATCATGTCCATCTCTATTGCACCATGTGAAATGAAGATCAGATTTTTCTCCATGAGGTTGTCTTCCCCCCTACCTCTCAAATTTCTTCTATCTCTTCCTCTTCGACCACCTATTCCTCTAGAAGAATCTTGAGCATGATTCTTCTCTCTATGTGCAAGACACAAAATTTTCAGAATACTGAGGATTTTTCTTCTTCCCAGAAGCCTTTTCTCTCTCAGCAAAATTCTGCTCAAGGGTGTCAAAGGTAATATTCTTAACATTTCCACTTGATAGAAATGACTCAAGATAATGTGAGTAAGTGGGATATAATGCCTTGACATAAGCTATGCAAGGTGTTGAATCTTAAGAAACAATCCCTTAGCTATGGAAAGGATTTAGTGCTTAAGACATTTTAGAAATATATGTCACAAAATTAATTATATCAGGTGGTCTTCATTCAATATCGTTAGAAGTCAATTCTTTAAAACCCTTAATAATCTGATATAATGAAAGACTCTACAATTCCATTAACTGCTGATATCTAAATGAAAAGAATAACTATAGAAGAAAATCAAAATGATATGTTGTAACACGTAATCGATCACTTTAAATATCAGAATGAATTTATGTAGAAAGAAAAGTTGGAGTGCAGGAGCGCACAATAAGGTTATTTAACTCTTACTCACATATGTGATTACGAGACCGACAACTACTTTACTTCACTTCATTCAAATAAGAAAGAACACAAAATGACATAGGAAAAAAAATCACCATCAATAGTTGCAAGAAACTTGATTCTTATTTCATTAATTCCTCAGAAAAGTAAGTACAAAATTGTAGTCTTCCAGAGGTCCAAAACTTGTAACCTTATTTTTTCTTTCTCTCTTGCTTAATTACATACAAAAGTAATTGTAACTGCTAGAACTTCTTGAAAATACTCAAACTACTCAAACTATCTAAAATAATTATTACATTTCAATTGAGCACCTCATTACAGCCTTGATATTAAACATAGAAAAAAAATTAACACTTGAAATATAATTCTTTTTGTTGAATCTGATTTGTTGTTGATGTGTCTCTCTGAGCTGTTGATGTGTCTCCCGACAGATCTAACATCCATTCCCTGCATTTCTTCCAGAGTTCAATATTGGTATTAGAATAATTGACCATCTTGTGATGCTTCAGTCTGAAAGCAGTGATCTCGGTATAAGTAGGCCTTTCCAAAAACAAGGTCTTAATCATCCATAATAATTGAAAATGCTTATGTAGAAAATTGAGAATTGTGTCTCCTTTTAAGATTTCGTTTTTTTCATGAGTATTATCTATCTTGATTTTTGCCTCCACTAACAGAGTTTCATATGAATCCAAAGACAATAAATTTCCTTGCATATCTCAGCACGATGGTAGTCCAGCTCTGGTCCTTTTCTCTAACATGGTGTTGAATTTATCCACAACCTCTTTAATCTCTATCAATTTCTTCTCTGTTGATTTCCTGCAAGCATTCTTCATAATCAACTTATTGATTTCTATAACAGATAATGTTCTATATTTGATTTCATGCTCTTTGAGCTCTTGATCTATCTTGGAATTAACCAAATCAATAAACCTTTTTTCCCATAGAGCTCCGTTAAGTAACTTTTTCTTATGAGAAAGGATGAACTCCTATAAATCCCTAATTATGCTTTTCTCTTCTAAAACTACAATCAATGATTCCCAAAATTTTTTCATTACCTCAATAATCTCATTCCAAAAAATTTCCTTTGCCTGAATTACGGACGTGTTTTCCTTTAATTTCTCTTCAAGATTCTCGACTTCTTCATCAGCTCCTTGGTAATCAGATTTATATTTTTTAACTTCTCCATTTTTGGCATGTATTATTTTCATTGTTGTATCAAGATCACTTTTGGTTTTCTTGAGATCAATCTCTTCCATTTTCAATTTTGTGCTCAATTGGGATAATATGGTTGTTGGGTCATCATCTCTAGATGATAAGAGTATGGTGCAAACATGTGAATCAATATGACCCTGTAGATTAACCACTGTCTCCTTTATATAGCCATTTCTTCATCTCTCTGTAACAACTATTGTAAAAGATTCCATTGGGTGTTCTCCAATGGGAAACTTTATTTTTTCTCCCAACACATTGATTTCTAATTCTGCACTCTGTAAAAAAAAATTCACAGCTGATTTTTTGTTGGGGTCCACTCCAACCTTTACAATTACCTTCTTCAATTCTTCATTTTGAGTCACAAAAGCCCTCAAATTTTCTTTCTCTTACTTTAGCTGCATAATTACTTTTCCCAACTTATTCTTAGCCTTATTTGTAGCTTCAATGGTTTTAGTTAGATCATTTACAATCAATTAGCCAGTTTGCATGTGTAAGTTAACTTTATCAAGCAAAGGAATATTTATAGTATCAATAGTTAGATGAATAGTTTTAAAATTTATGGATGACCCTACTGTCATTTCAGATGGGTGAGAGAAGGAAATTTTGAATTGATCTCTTTCTCAATCCATAGCATTCATCAATCTGGTCTGATTAGGAGTAATCTAATATTCATCTTGAGCCTCCACACTTGCGTTGATCTTCTGGTTCTTTTCAAGAATTCAGAAAAAGACCTACTTGATCAAGGATACCTGATCATGAACAAATTCATGTCTTCATGGTGAAGCTGGTGCATTTTGAGTATCTCCTAATTGAATTGAGAAACTAGGCTATGTGTTTGGCATCTCTTCATTTAATTCAGTTCTTTTCTCAGCTCTCTATTATTCATCCTCAGAATAAAAAACCTTCTCTTTACTTCTTTTACTTACCCTTTCAGAGATTACTGGAGTCTTAATGCTGGTACTAACAAAGCTTTAAAAAACCTTATTAGCTAGCTTCTCAAACTTAGGTTTACTGTCATGAACAAAAGCAGAATAACCATTTTTAACTCTTCTATTACAAATTACCTTGTGTCGATCATAAGCCCATTTCTCACCTAATAACAAATGAATGCTTTCTAAATTTTGGTTTTCCTCATTTGCTACTTGTCTAATATTTACTATGAAGGGTCCAAAAATCATACATAACTTAAATAGATGACCATTCTTCATTGGAAGAAAATGTATTTGATCTATGTTCAAGCTTTGTCTAATAAACTCCAAGGCAAACATCCTCATGGGGACAAAGGTGGGAAATATATAAGGGTCTATCCCAACTCCATACAACCTAATCTCTAAATAATCATCATACACAAACCAATCTCCAAATTATAAATTAACACTTAGTTGAAAAAAATCTCGGCCTTCGGTAGAAAACATGGAGTGATTCCATTCAAAATATTATAGGAAATTGGCATAAAATAAGTAGTAAAATAAAAAAATCCTCCATCATTAGTTTCATTCCTTATTAAATCTGTCCAAAATACTACTGATTGTATTTTCTTATTTCAGTCTACAATATACAACCCCAAATGTATAAATTCTTATAGATTTTGATATTAGAAAAAGAAGTAATCAATAAGGGAAATCTGAAAGACCCAGTGAGGGATAGGATCATAAGCTGATAATTAATGTTATCTTGCTAATAGGAAGGGATGTTCAACACCACATCAGGCTTCATCATTAAAGCAAATAATCCAAGCATAGACCTATCAATTCAAGCAGCATCCTCCTTCCCAAGTATTTTTGACAAAAATTGCAGTACATGCTTGACCTCTGCATCAAATATCTCAAAGGAAAACTCTTTATCATCTGGAGAGAAATGTCCTACTTTTGGTTTTAGAAAGAATACCACCTGTGTAAAATCTTTCCCTGCAAGACTGTAATAGAATGTGATCAATGATTCTTCAGTAAAACTAACATAAGACTCTTACTCAGGATAAAAAAAGGCTTGACAGATTAACAGAGACGTGAGAAGAACACTTTCTCCGAAATGATTCATCACAAAGCATTTATTAGGCTACAATGTTGATACTAGCCAATGTATGAATTCTTGAAAATGTTGGGTTTTCGAGGCACATGCAGACCTAACCATGGCTGAGTAAACTTGATAGTTTCACTCTTTGAGTAAGATTTCATGATAAAGAAGTAGGTACTCAACTGTGAAAAGGGTATCCTTAACATCCTGTTCTGTATCCGTAAGTAGAATGTGGCTGGAACATCCAGAGAGGGATAGTTGTTTGGCCATAATATTACTCAAGGTGGCAACTATACAAACTCATAGGTGAGAGGTTGGATGACTTAGACAACTCTAGACAATTAGGACTAAAAATTGGCAAGTGAAAGAACGAGGTTTAGAATCATACTTTATAGATGAAGCAGGGTTTTGGAAAAAAAATTGAATTAAACGAATGACTTGATGAACAATGAACATATGAAGTGAAAGATTAATTGACGTTTTCTTGCTGATAGGAGATAGCTCTCTTGTTGGTGACCTTCATTTCTTGCATCACAAGTTGCTTACATCACCGTGGGAGCACTCTAGGATACATCAGACTCATCGAAGGTCTTCCTTCGTAGTGATTGTGAACTGTCGATCACATTCAACAAGCTAACGATAGGGTCAATTGTAGAGGCACCCTTGGCACTATACCCGAGGTTATATTTTCCTGCGGGTTTCCTCTGATCGAGATCAACTATTTTTATTTTAAATCCTACTCGGTGAGTTACATGATGGTTAACTCGATGGTCCGACCCACCTTCACATCTCCACACATAATATTAATACACCGCCATACAAATAAAAAATTCAATTTTCTTAATACAAAAAATTTACATTTGTTCATTTTATATATATTATTTTTTAGTGTTTTGAGAAATATTTCAAAATTAAATGTAAATGAGCCACAACATCTGGCTCCACCTGGGGATAGTGAATTTTGCCACGAAAGCACTAATAACCACAGATTACTGCCTTCACCTCAGGCATGGAGTCAAATATTTCTTGTTGAGATATGAACAATGAGAAATCTAATATTTACAATGGTGGAATGTTGACTTCTAGTGCTAGAAATAATGATTCAAATACTTCCCATTTATAGGCAGCTACAGAAAATCTCCATCTAAATATTCTAGGATGAAAGTATTTTTTTGACCTGGCTTCAGTAATTATGTATGGACCTTACCAGAGGGTGTAAAACATAAATTGATTTACTTTATCGTCCCTTCTGATGTCCCATCTCAGTACTAAATCTCCTGCTTGAAAGAGGATTTCTTTTGTTTTCCTATCAAAAATATACTTCATTTTTTTCCTTATATGTAATCAAGTTATCTCTAAATTTTTATCTTATTTCACTTAACTCAATAACCTTATGTTGGAAATATTGTCATTGATGGCAAAGGAGTAGAAAGGAGTAACACTAGAATTACTAGTGATAGTAGAGGCAACAGAGAAGTAGTTAAGGAAGAAAAGGAGAAAAGACAGCAAAAGGAGCTCATAAGAGATCGGCACATGCAACAAGTGCAATAACCAAAAGAACAAGCTCAGGAGAGATTCACAGAAGCAACAAAGAAGCATAGGCAGCAGAGGCAGTGAAGGCAGCAGAGGTAGCAAGGGCAGTTGAACAGTGAAAGCAAAGGTGTGCAGCAAAGGTAGCGAAGGCAGCAGAGGCAGCGAGGGTAGTTGAACAACGAAGGTAGAGGCGTGCAGCAGAGGTAGCGCAGGCAGCAGATGAACAAGAAAGGCAGCAGAGGCAGCGAAGGCTAAACCTCATGCACATCTTATGAGCACGGTTAACGTTGATCTGGGATCAACAGTACCACGGGGGCACAAAAAACTCGATGGTTAACCCAAGGGGGTGCCTCCGCAGTTGACCCTCCCATTGGGCATTGACCGGAGATCGAAGGTTGTCATTCACTGCAGTAGCACAAGCCCGATGATCATTCTGTACTGAGGAGTGCCTCCACAATGCCGTGAAGTAGGACCCGCTTTCCTAAAGCCCAAAAGTATAGTCGTGGACCAAACCAATCAACGGATGAGATTAAAGGAGATCGATGACAAATATTATATCGAAATCAAGAGGGAATCGATCACATATGGGACATTGCAAGCTCAGAAGAATAAGCGCTTGAGAATCGGGTTGAATCGCTGAAGCGCGAAGTGCGATAATGAAGTGGCGATGCAAAGTTGTGATGCGATGTGGCGATGTGAAGGGACACGTGGAGGCACAACGCAATATCACACATCAGTGATGCGAAGTTCATCGCATACCGCGAAGTGGCGATACGATGCGATGCGAAGATGTGATGCGATGTGAAGCTCATCGCATATCGCAATCGAGGTAGGAGAAATATCACATATCAAGAGATCAGATGGAGGAAGGCACATTGGGTAACACGATTCATCATAGTGAGATAAAGAGAGCGGACACGATATAGATCGAAGCTGAAACATAAAGCATTTCGAGTCCAGGAGTATGGGATTTCCCGTTGTTAAATTGCATCGGAGAACAAAGGAGCATTAGAACATTAAACGTTAAAACCTATGGGCAAGTGAAATGCGATGCACTATGATTGGTCACTGCATTATAGGGCACTTCAACCAAAGTTAAGTCTGGGGATAAGTGTTTTATGAAGAAAACCATGGAAGCGGAGGTCAACTCGAGTTACAAAGAAAAGACCTGAAAATATGAAAAAGGACCCGGAGTATGAGTAGAACAATGTGATGAAGGATTGACCGTAGAGGCATGTAAATCATCAGCAATGGTCAAACAATACATGGAACCAAAAACGACAAATAAGTGGAACAATAAAGGCAGGATTACAAAATTGGTAAGTGTTTGTCGCACCACTTTTGGAAGATAAGTGGTAAAAGGTGAAACGAACGCGATAGAGTTAAGAGGGCGATGTGTGGCATTCTAAAACCACCTATTTCGCATAGGTTGGGAAGATTTAAATAAAATGCAACTTTATGTGCGAATTCCATCAGATTGGAAAGTTAAGAAAAGGCAGAGTCTGATGACCGTCTGATTGATGAAAGGTTGATATGCATGTGAACGCGGCACAAAATACATAGGTAATGGAATAAACATAACAGTTATGCAGCAAAGCTAGAATATAACAGTAGAAACTGAAAAGACAATGACAGTAGCAGAAAATACAAATATATGGCGAACCAAGAGCTGAAAGGGCTGAATTGAAATATTATTGTATCTGTAAATGTAAATGATTTAATTATTTTTATTGTATGTGATGAAAAGGAAAGTCTCCGTAGGCAAAGAAAAACTCTAATTTAATTCTGAAATGAGTAGGCAGTGTTGTAACCTCCTGAAATAATGAGCGAGAAAATGAGATGGTGGAAGGCAAAGAGTCGTTCCTGTTCACTTCATATTCGCTGTAGAATGCAAAAATTCATAAAGCTATCTATATAAAACATTTAATATCGGTATGCATAGAGTGTAGAGAGAGTGTAAGAATAAGAAGGAGTAGAGAGAGGAGTTGTGAAGATCCAGAGATGATATAAAGCAAATTTGAAGTCTGGAAGGACAACAGCAAAAAGAAGGAGAAAAACAAAGTTGATATACAGGTAAATCAGCATATGATTTTATTATATAGTGAGAAAGTTGATGCTTCCATATCAAGTTGTAGCTTGATAGATGTCTAGTTGTAGTTGGCTGAAGTAGGAGCCTCCTGTAGGTTGTAGCCTACAGAAAATAGATGGGAGTTGGAGCTTCCTTGCAAGTTGTAGCTTGCAGAATCTAGGTTGTAGTCTCCTATAGGTTGGAGCCTATAGAAAATCAATGGTGAGAGGGAGTTGGAGCTTGCCTTTGCGTCACAACAATAATAAGATGTGGTTTTCTCCCTTATGGGTTTCCACTTATATCTGTTTTCTATGTGGATGATGATTATGTGTTGATATTATGTATTTAATCTGCTTAATACCCACTGCTCACTTATTAAGATTGATGTTCCATTGTTTTTTAAGTTGATCATGAGACGAAGATGTAAATAAGTGTAAAAGAAAGTTTTACAAGACCATGATTGTATTAAACTGATTCACCCCCCCTCTCAGTTTAACCAAGGGTTCAACAATTGGTTGGTATCAAAGTAGGTTCCTTCTGTATCAGTTTAAGAACTGGAAGGAGATCCTAGGTCCCCAAGATGGCTAGTCTAGAAGGATGCTCAACAAATAAATCCCCTTTGTTTACTGGTGAAAATTATGCCTTCTGGAGAATAAGAATGAGCACGTACATAATGTCTCTAGGAATAGAAGTTTGGGTTGTTGTGGATTTGGGATATGCCCCAAAGGATTCTGACACAGAGAAATAAGCCAAACAAGATTTTATGGCTAATGCCAAAGCCATGAATTCTCTCTTAAGTGGTCTGTGTGAGGCAGAATTTATCAAAGTAATGCACAACAATACTGCCAAATAAATATGGGATACATTAGAAAGTATCTATGAGGGAGACAAAAAGGTGAAGATGGCCAAACTACAAGTCTATCGAACCCAATTTGAAAATATAAAAATGAATGAAGAAGAATATGTTGCCAACTTCTTCCTAAAGGTTGCAGAAATTGTGAATAAAATGGAAGCTCTAGGAGAAACCATTAGAGAATGTGTAATTGTTCAAAATATATTGAGATCTTTACCATCCGGTTTTAATGCCAAGGTTTCTGCCATAGAAGAAACAGCTGATTGGGAAACTTTCACCGTGAAACAATTACTTGGAAACTTAACAGCCTATGAGATGAGACTTCCAAAGAGGAAGTCAAATGTGAGGGATGCATCCTTTAATGCTTAGAAGAGAAAATAAGAAAAGGAAGATACATGCTCCTTCTCTGATGAAGAAGAGGCCAAATTTGTCAGAAGATTTGATAGAGGCTCAGGTAATATTCCATTTAAATTATTTGACTGCGGAAGAGTTGGGCACTATGCATCAAAGTGTCCTTACAAGAAAACAAAGAATTGGACTCAAGAGATAGAGAAAACCAAAACAAATAACTGGCAGAAAGGGAAGAGATTCAATATAAAATCACTTTATGCTCAGAAAGATAACAGTGCATTTGAAAACTCAGATGAATCCTCAAATGAAGAACAAACCTCTGAATTTGTGTTGATGGCCAAGGAAGAGTCTAAAGGATTCCTTCTAGAAGATGAGGAAGAATGTGAGGTAGATCTTAAGGGGGAGCTCAGAAGTGCCCTCGAGGAAATAGACAGACTTAAACTCAAGTGCAGAAAACAGAAAGACATTCTTCTCAAATATGTAAAAGAGGTACAAAATTCAGAAGACCTAATTCAATTGAAAGTAGAACTTGAAGAAGCTAAGAAGGTGGAAGACACGTTACTAAAGCAAATTAAGGATAAAATTCAGAAGCAAGAAAAAGTGGAAGAAGAAGTAGTATGCCTGAGAAATAAATTAGAACACACCCAAAGGGAATTGACAATGAACACTCCTCAAATGACAAGCACTGAACAGTTGAATAACATACTAAATGCTCAAAGATCTCCTCTCATAAAGACTAGGATAGGTTACGAAGGAGAAACTAGAAAATCCAAGGTAGAGGATAACCAGAATATCATTTTTGTGAAAGATGTAAAAGAAAAAATTAACTCTCAGCAATCTAAGATTATTGTAGCTAGAAGACTGATAGAAGAAAGGAGCAGGGGGTGTAAGCAGATCAGAGATGAGATTTCCTCCATGGAGACCTCGGAAAAGGCATACATTGAAAGGAATGATGAAGCAGCTCAAAAAGGAACCACAGAAGCAGAAGTCAGCAAGAAATTGATGTGTGATGAAACAAACAGAAACAAGCAGCAACATCAAGAGACAAAGAATGAGAGGAAGAAGCAATCAGTTGCAAAAATTTCAATTGTTCCTAAATATCAATTGAACAAGTTCGGTAGATCTCAAAGGAGATTCTTTCCTCCTATGAGAAATGTCACTTGTTTTGCCTATCACAAACTGGGACATATTGCTACATACTGTCAAACGAAAATAATCAATTTCAACCAGCAAAGGATGCAGAAAATGAAAAGACTGCCTCAAGAAACCAAATGGAGAAGACAACCCTTCACTAGACACACTAATTGTTTCCATGGGTATTGTTTTTGTTGTAAGGGGTTCGGCCATAAAGCCATGGAGTGTAGAACGTATGGACAAAGACTGATGTTTAAAACCCCAATGAGATTTATTAACAATGGAGAGTTCACTCATACACATAATCCATTTAAAAATATAATCAAATGCTTTGTATGCCATCAAATCAGACACATGTCTTCCAAATTTCCTCTCAAAGAATGTGGTCCATCTTCTCAGAAAACGTGCCAAACAAATAGTTCCCTGCAGTGGAAAAAGAAGTTGAATAAGTGTGACCTGGCTCTAATAGCTCAAGATCAGAAAAGGCAATGGTATATGGATAGTGGATGCTCAAAACATATGACTGGAGATCGAAGAAAGTTTGTAATCTTTGATGAAAAGAAATCTGCAAATGTAACATTCGGAAATGATAAAGCAGGGAAAATCAAAGGAAAAGGCTCAGTCAGTCTGAATAATGGAAGAGGAGAGGCTCAAGATGTACTATTTGTGGATGGGCTAAAAGCCAATCTGTTAATCGTTAGTCAAATGTGTGATAAAGGCTGTGAGGTGCTTTTGAGAGCCCAAGATTGTGAATTAAGATCAAGCACCACAGGAAAGACCTTGATGAAAGGTGTTAGAACAGAAAGCAATGCATATATATTGGAAGAAGAGAATGAAGAACACCACATAAGAAAACTTGATGAATCATGGTTATGGCATAGAAGATTGGGACACTTAAACTTTGACCACATCATCAGTCTGAGCAAGAAGAAAGCAGTCAGAAATATTCATATAATAAAGAAGCCTCCAAATACTATATGTAAATCCTGCCAATTGGGCAAACAGACCCACACATCTTTCAAGACCAAAGATGAACTATCTACAAGTAGGCCACTTCAACTTGTACACATGGACCTGTGTGGACCTTCAAGAACTAATGCACCAGGTGGAGAATCTTATTTCATGCTAATAATAGATGATTTTACCAGATTGACGTGGCTGGCATTTCTCAAATATAAATCTGAAGCAATTGATAAATTCAAGATATTCAAGGCATTGGAAGGAAATCAAACAGGATGCAAGCTAAAATGCATCAGATCAGAGAGAGCAGGTGAATTCATAGACTATGATTTTGCAGACCTATGTAATGAACATGGGATAAAACAAAAATTTACAATTGCAGGTACACCTTAACAGAATGGAGTGGCAGAAAGACAAAACAGGTCAGTACAACAGATGGCTAGAGCCATGATGCAGGAAAGTAACATTCCCCAAACATATTGGGTAGAAGTAGTACACACAGCTGTTCACATTCTCAACAAAGCTTATCTAAGACCAAATTGTGATAAGAATCCTTACAAATTATGGCATGGTAAACCAACATCAATCAAGCACTTTAGAGTCTTTGGAAGTAAGTGTTTCATAAAAATTAATGATGAAAAACTGGGGAAGTTTGATGCAAGAGCTGATGAAGGAATATTTTAGGATATGCATCCAAGAGTAAGGGTTATAGGTGTTACAAAAAAATACTGCGCAAATTGTGGAAAGAATTGACATAAGAGTTGATAAAGATCTACCAAATAGTACAAGAAACACAAGCTGCACCAATCCTCTAAATGATCATGAAGTTGAGTACCAAGATAATGATGAACACAACAAGACAATAGAAGATACTGAATTAAACTCAAAGGGTCCCTCAAGATACACTCAAAAGAACCATCTAGGAGATCAAATCATTGGGGAAAAAAGTGTGGGAGTCTAGACAAGAAGACAGCTTATTGAATAGACAGAAGAAGTAGACCTAGCCATGCTATCTCAAATAGAGCCAAAGAAGTTCGAAGAACCCAACAAAGACAAAAACTTGGTAAATTCTATGAGTGAAGAACTCGACCAAATTGAGAAGAACAATACCTGGGAATTAATTCCAAGACCCACTGGGAAAAATGTCATTGGCACAAAATGGATATTCAAGAATAAGATGAATGAACAAGGGTAGGTAATTAGAAATAAAGCCAGACTTGTATGCAAGAGATATTCACAAATTGAAGGACTTGATTATGATGAAACCTTTGCCCCTGTAGCCAAGATGGAAGCAATTAGAATGTTTTTGGCCTTTCCATGCTATGATGATTCTAGGGTATATCAAATGGATGTGAAGTCCGCCTTCCTGAATGGAGATTTAGAGGAATAAGTCTACATGGAACAACCTGAAGGATTCTCATTAACAAAGAAACATGACTATGTGTGAATATTAAAGAAAGCCTTATATGGTCTGAAACAAGCTCCTCGTTCATGGTATTCAAGGCAGGACAAATACTTGCAAAAAAAAGGGTTTAAGAAAGGAGGAGTAGAGAGAAATTTGTACATAAAGGCTAATGAAGATGAACTCTTAATTGTAATAGTATATGTAGATGAAATCATGTTTGGTAGCAACAAAGATGAGTTAGCAAAAGGATTTACTGAAGAAATGAAATTAGAATTTGAGATGTCAATGATTGGAGAACTCACCTTCTATTTAGGACTTCAAATTCAAAAAAAGAACACTGGAATATTAATTTCGCAAGAAAAATACTTATGAAAAATGTTGAAAAGGTTTGAAATGGAAGACTACAAAACTGTGTAAACTCCCATGATCACTGGATGCAAACTATGTGCTAATGATGGATTAATAGATGTAGATCAAAAAATTTACAGATCCATGATAGGAAGTCTACTATATCTAACGGCTTCTAGACCAGACATTATGTTGGTAGTAGGACTTGTATCAAGATATCAAGCAGCACCAAAACAAAATCACTTACTTGCAATCAAGAGAATATTTAGATATCTACAAGGAACCTCACATTATGGCCTATGGTATCCAAAAGGAAATTTTTTGACACTGACAGCATACACAGATGCAGATTGGGCTAGTTGCGTGGGTGACAGGAAAAGCACAAGTGGAGGTGCTTTTTATTTGGAAAAAAGTTTGGTGGCATGGCTAAGCAAGAAGCAAACTTCTATCTCTTTATCTATAGAAGAAGCAAAATACATATCAGTAGTAGCATGTTGCACACAAATAATGTGGATGAAACAAACTCTTCAAGACATGAAGGTAAGAATTGATGAACCCATTTCTATCAAATGTGAAAATACAAGTGCAATAAGTATATCAAAAAATCCTACACTTCATTCAAAAACAAAGCACATCCCAATAAAGTACCACTTCCTCAGAGAACAAGTAGCACAGAAATTAGTAAAGTTGGAATATGTACCAACCAAGGAAAAAATAGCAAACATATTCATAAAACCTCTTGCTAAAGAACCATTCAAGTATCTAAGAGACAAACTAGGGGTAGTGTCTGCAGATGTTACTCTCTAACATGATCAGAAATTTAAAAAAAAAAAATTAAAGGTTGCATACAAGGAACAGGACCGATGCAGAAGACAAGTGATAGTCAATATCAGACAAGAAAGCATCATTCCAAGGGGAGAGCAGTCAATAAAATTTGTCACAAAAGATCTAGAGCAATGGAGCAGTGCATGGAACAGGTCCTCAAGATCAGAGTATTATGAAAAGATAGAAACCACACTGGGAAAAGTGCAACCCTTTGCCATTGATGTCAAAGGGGGAGGAAAAGAAAGAAAAATAAGAAAGGCTCTTCTATAAAGAAGGAAGAGGAAGAAAGACAAGATACTTCTCAGAATGAAAGGGCGAGGAAGTCCAGAAGGAAGTATTGGAGTATTGGTGGATGTGTTGCCATCAATGCCAAAGGGGGAGACTATTGGAAATATTGTCATTGATGGCAAAGGAGCAGAAAGGAGTAACACTAGAATTTCTAGTGATGGCAGAGGCAACAGAGAAGCAGTTAAGGAAGAAAAGGAGCAAAGGCAACAAAAGGAGCTCAAAAGAGATCGGCGCGTGCAACAAGTGAAATAACAAAAAGAAGCAAAAGCAGCATAGGTAGCAGAGGCATCAAAGGCAGCAGAGGTAGCGAGGGCAGTTGAACAGTAAAGGAAAAGGCTTGCAGCAAAGGCAGCGAGGGCTGTTGAACAACGAAGGCAAAGGCGTGCAGCAAAGGAAGCAAAGGCAGCAGTTGAACAGTAAAGGCAGCAGAGGTAGCGAAGGCTAAACCTCATGAACATCTTATGAGCGCAGGTAAAATTGATCTGGGATCAAAGGTGTTGCAGGGGCACAAACAGCCCAATGGTTAACCCAAGGGGGTGCCTCCACAGTTGACCCACCCATCAGGTGTTGACCGCAAATGGAAGGTTGTCATTCACTACGGTAGCACAAGTCCGATGATCATTCTGTACCGAGGAGTGCCTCCATAATGCCATGAACTAGGACTCGCTTTCCTAAATCCCAAAAGTACAGTCATGGAACGAAGTGATCAACGGATGAGATTAAAGGAGATCGATGACGGAGATTATGCCACAATAAAGTGGGACCCGATCGCATATCGGACATCGCAAGCTTAGGAGAATAAGCGCTTGAGAATCAGGTTGTATCGTCGAAGCGCGAAGTGCAATAATGAAGTGGCGATGAAAATTTGCGATGTGATGTGGTGATGCGAAGGGACAGGTGGCAGCACAGTGCAATATCGCATATCGATGATGCGAAGTTCATTGCATACCGCGAAGTGGCGATGCGATGCAATGCGAAGATGTGATGTGATGCGAAGATGCAATGCGATGTGAAGTAGCGATGCAAAGTTCATTGCATATCGCAACTGGGTCAGAGGAATATTGCATATCGGGAGATCAGATGGACGAAGGCACATTGGGTAACAGGATTCACCGAAGTGCGATAAAGAGAGCAGACGCGATACAGATCGAAGCTAAAACCTAAAGCCAGGGGTAATTTCAAGGATGGAAAATTATTTTGAAGTTTAAAAAATTGGCGAATCTCTCTAGTACCTAATATGCAAACTATAAAAAATTTATTGATGTATTTGTAAAATTCTTGAAATTTATAATGATTTTATATATACTCTCTATATAATGTTGGCAATTTTTAATGTACAATAATTTTATATTGTAAAATTTGGGGGAATCATTTTTAAGAGTAATGGAAATTGGTGAATCTTTTTTTTGGAAAAATCATGGAAAATTAGGCCATCTGTGAATATTAGCCCCTAAAATTTTCCATTCCTAAAGCATTTCAAGTCTGGGAGTATGAGATTTCCCATTTTTAAATCGCATCAGAGAACAAAGGAGAATTAGAACATAAAACGTTAAAACCTACGAGCAAGCGAAATGCAATGCACTATGATTGGTCACTGCGTTGTGGGACCCTTCAACCAAAGTTAAGTCTGGGGCTAAGTGTTTTATGAAGAAAACCATGGAAGTGGAGGTTAACTCAGGCTACAAAGGAAAGACCTGAAAATATGAAAAAGGACCCAGAGCATGAGCAAAACAATGTGATGAAGGATTGACTGTAGAGGCATGCAAATCATCAGCAATGGTCAAACAATACGTGGAACCAGAAACGACAAATAAGCGGAATAGTGAAGGCAAGATTACAAAACTAGTAAGTGTTTGTTGCAACACTTTTGGAAGATAAGTGATAAAAGGTGAAACAAACACGATAGTGTTAAGAGGGCGACGCATGGCATTCTAAAACCACCTATTTCGCATAGGTTGGGAACAGTTAAATAAAATGCAACTTTATGTGCGAATTCCGTTGGATTGGAAAGTTAAGAAAAGGCGGAGTCCGGTGACCGTCCGATTGATGAAAGGTTGATATGCATGTGAACGCAACACAAAAGAGACATGTAATAGAAGAAACATAACAGTTATGCAGCAGAGCTAGAATATAATAGCAGAAACTGAAAAGACAGTGACAACAGCAGAAAATCCAAATATATGGCGAACCAAGTGCTGAAAGGGCTGAATAGAAATATTATTGTATCTGTAAATGTAAATGATTTAATTATTTTTATTGTATGTGATGCAAAGGAAAGTCTCTGTAGGCAAAGAAAAACTCTAATTTAATTCTGAAATAAGTAGACAGTGTTGTAACCTCCTGAAATAATGAGCGAGAAAATGAGATGGTGGAAGGCAAAGAGTCATGCCTGTTCACTTCATATTCGCTGTAGAATGCAAACAGTCATAAAGCTATCTATATAAAACATGTAATATCGGTATGCATAGAGAGTAGAGAGAGTGTAAGAAGAAGAAGGAGTAGAGAGAGGAGTTGTGAAGATCTAGAGATGATATAAAGCAAATTTGAAGGCTGGAAGGATAGCAGCAAAAAGAAGGAGAAAAACAGAGCTGATATCCAGGTAAATCAGCATATGATTTTATTGTACAGTGAGGAAGTTGGTGCTTCCATATCAAGTTGTATCTTGATAGATGTCTAGTTGTAGCTGGCTGAAGTAGGAGCCTCCTGTAGGTTGTAGCCTGCAGAAAATAGATGGGAGTTGGAGCTTCCTTGCAAGTTGTAGCTTGCAAAAATGAGGTTGTAGCCTCCTATAGGTTGGAGCCTACAGAAAATCAATGGTGAGAGGGAGTTGGAGCTTGCCTTTACATCACAACAATAATAATATGTGGTTTTCTCGCTTATGGGTTTCCACTTATATCTGTTTTCTATGCGCATTATGATTATGTGTTGATATTCTGTATTTAATCTTCTTAATATCTGCTGCTCACTTATTAAGATTGTTGTTCCATTGTTTATAAAGCTGATCATGAAACGAAGATGTAAATAAGTGTAAAAGAAAGTTTTACAAGACCGTGACTGTATTAAACTTATTCACCCCCCCTCTCAGTTTAACCAATGGTTCAACACCTTATTCATTATTCTTACCAAAGCATTAGGTTGTTCCTGAGCTTCTTGAAGGAAATAAATCACTAGCTTGGGCAACTTAATAGGAAACAATGCCCGAGTTCCATAAACCAAGTCAAAAAGTTATTTTCCAGTGGACCTTCTAGAAGTTACTCAAACTGCCCAAATAGTAAATTTCAATTTTGAATCCCAGTCTCTCTCATTTTCAATGATTGTTTTCTTTAGAATGCTAACCAATGTCTTGTTTGAACACTCTGCCAATCCATTCCCTTGTGGATGGTAGGTTGTGGAATGTGACAAAATTACATTATATGTTTGACAGAAATTAATGAATTGAGAATAATTACATACCTAAGCATTAACAGTTACGTCTTGAATGGACAACCAAATCTACTGAATATGTTCTCCTCCAAAAATTTCATCACCACTTGGTCATTTTCTTTTTATGTGGGTATTGTTTCAACCCACTTTCTGAAGTAATCGGTGGTAGTTAGAATCCACTTGAACGATCCACTTAATGGTGGGTTTTTCTCTCCAACAAACTCCAGTCCCCACTGTCCGAAAGGTTCTTCTATGAATACTGGAATGAGAGGTAACAGATAAAGTCTTTTCTCTCTGCAAACAATTGACACTTCTAACAACTTCTAACAAGTCTTTACACATCTGCAAACAGTGTAGGCCAATAAAAACCTGACTTGAGGATCTTATGTATTGTAACCTTCAAACTATAATGCCCTCCACACAGATTTTCATGGTATTATTTTGTATCTTCAATGGATTCACCTTCAGTTAAGCACAACAATCAGATACCAGCAGGACCTTTCCAGTACGATTTTTCTTCTACTATGACATATGGTTGAGATTTAAGCTTGAGCGCTCTATACTTTGTTCTATTCAGTGAAGTTGGACAAGATGAAAAACATAGATAATGAAAAATGTCTTTGTACCAATCTGAGCATAGATATTTGTATTGAATACCTGGTTTGGAATTATTTTAACCTTATTCATTTAAAACTTCATGTACTCATGCTAACAGATTGATTCCCAATGATTGAAATTTTTTCTCTACTAACAACCTTTCCAAACCTTGCCCTTTAATCAACTTTGTAGGTTTTCATCATTTTTTTGTAATAACACAGAAGCAATAGTAGGGGGTGAAGCAAATGAGAATATTTGAAACGCCTTCTCATAATATGGACTAATTAGAACAGGAGCTTCCTAGAGAGTCTCCTTTATTCTGGAAAATGATTCTCTTGCTTATTTATTCCATTGTACTTCTACCTCTTATTTCAACATATTGGTTATGTTTCTCATAATCTCTGCATAATTTGGTACAAACCTTCTAAAAAAATTGATCTTTCCCAGAAATCTCTTAATATGTTTCTTGCTTTTGGGTAAGGGAATTGTTTGAATTGCTTCCACCTTTTCAAGATCAAACTTTACCCATTTTTTTGAAGCTATGTGACCCAATAATTTACCTTCTTCCAAGGAAAACAAATATTTTTTTGGATTTAGTGACAGAACATACTTCCTACATTTTCCAAAATTTCTTTGCAGATGGTCCAGGTGTTCATCATCTGATCCTGAAAAATTAGTTACATCATCCAAATATATAAACACATACTTATCTCCAACAAATTCTATGTCCATGGCCCTCTAAAAGGTTGCACTTGTGTTCATAATTACAAATGACATTCTGCCATACATGAAAGTACCACAGGGGGTTGTGAAAGTTGTCTTTTTCTGATCTTCCTTATCTACTCCCACCTAATTATACCCAGAGAATCCATCAACCATGGAAATCATGTAAGCTCCTGTCACTTTTTGTAAGACATAATCCAATTTAGGTAAATGATAATTATCCTTTGGAGACGATATTTTCAAGTTCTTGAAATCCACACATAATCTTATATCTCCATTTTTCTTCCTCACAGGAACCATATTATAAACCCTATCAGAATCTCTGAGAGGGACAATGATTTTTTCTTGCAGTAATTTCTTCACGTGTTTTTCAATTGGATCCAACAATAATGGATTAATTTGCTTGAGCTTTTGTTTGTGTGGTTTAACTCCTTCCTTCGATGGAATTTTATGATGTATTATGCCTTTATCATATGCCTTCAGGTCTTCATATGGCCACGAAAACAGATCCATGTACTTCTTGAAAATATCAATGTATCTTTCTTTATATTTTTTGGGAACACCTTTTAACAATTTAACCATTTTGGGTTCCTGCTTAGTTCCCAAACTACAATCTTCCATTTCTTCCTCTTGATTTATTTTCTTTGAATCAACAAAAACATCATTAGAATAAAATAGTCTTTCAAGAGGAACTAAACCTTAAGGGAGCACATTATGTTTCAATTGAATAATATTCTGATCACCTATTGACTATTTGAATTGTCTTACCTTTTCTTTCTGCTATGTTTTTTCTTCTTCTTGATCTATCTCAACATCTTAAAAATTTACAATAATTATGAATAACTTATTTATATGCTTATCATCTTCAAATGCCTGCCAATGTTTCACATTGTCAGGGATAGAGGGCGTGTGTCTAATTTCAATCTCATATCATAGCCTTGGATTAATTGGATGCTTGAAGGTGTTGGCTGTAACTATTAATGAGTCAGATAATATATTCCCCTCCCTTGGAATAAAATGAATATTGAAGGCTTCAAAATAGTTCTCTATTGAGTCCCAAACTTCATTTCTATATGATCTTAATCTTGGATGCTTGGTCTGAAAATGATTTTTAATATGTTTTACTATCAATTCAGAATCACCGAAAATTGAAATATACTCAATTCCCATCTTCTTAGAAATTTTAAGGCTTGTGATCAAGGCCTCATACTGAGCCACCTTATTCGTTGAATCAAATTCTAACTTAAAAGAAAAATTCACGAGGTTGCCTTTTGGTGATATCAGTGGGAATCCAGCTCTTGTTCCATCCTTGGAGTAGGCACCATCAAAGTAGCATTTCCAAATCTTCTTTAACTGAAACTAATTATTTAAAACTACTGAAGAGAGCTACTTCCCTTTGTCTTCAGTGAATTCTACATCTTCATGCAACATGAAACATGAAAGATCTTCCTTTTCCTAACTATAAATAGGGGAATTACCTGCATATTTCTTTGTAGTGGTTTTCACACACCATGTTTCCCTGTACAATCTCCTTCCTTCCCCATTAAATACAGGAATGATATCATAAGTGAAATATAACTTTAAAACACCTCCCAAATTTTCTCGCCAAGATCTTGACATAAACATTCCAAACCTAGCTGGGATGTCAGCAAAAAATACATCCATAACAATAATTTTTGCTAGAATTTGCACCAAAGACACTACCATGTCTTTAACTAAACCAACACATTTCACCATTTTGGAATCAAATGAATACAAGTCCCTGTAAGTTTTAGTAATATGCAAATTCAATTCCTTCATTATAGACAATGGCATATGATTATGGGAAGCCCCTAAATCCAGCATACAGCTATGGAGAATAAAATCATGAAGAAGTAATGAAATGTAAATTGGAGGAACAGAAGGATCTACTTCATCTCCATGCGGACCAAAAGTGACTACTGGCTTTTCTTCTTGCAAGTTCACAATATCACTTATATCTTCAATTTGTGAGATATTAATGAATTCTGAAATTTCTTTTTTATAGACTAGTGTTTTAGCTAATTCAAGAAGAGGCACCTGAAGCTTGAATTTCTCCAAATACTTTGTTAAACTAAAAACCTGGGTATCCTTAACATTCTTCTCAGGTTCTTCTTCATTCCTTCTAATATTTGAAGTTCATTCAGGTACATGTACAACTTTCTCCAAAATATCAATATCAACTGATTTGTTTTCAAAATATTCAACCTGCTGCACTTCTCTTCTGTTTACTGGATTTACAAGTTGCCTCCATTTATCTAATTTTTTTAGTGAGTCCTTTTTTTGTGGAGTTTCCATTGGATGGGGAGTATAATATTTTTTTTTTCACCTTCACTCTCTTGCAGCCTAGATCTCTTCCTTGATCTCATATTATACTTCTTATGTAACTCAGCGTACACGAAATATGTGAATTTCCTACAATAGTCATTCATCTCATCTTCATCAAAAAATACTTCACCTTCATCATATTCTCCTTCACAATATTCCTCTTCATCAGCTTCCCGTGTGTACATAGTAGATATTTGAACTTTGGATTCTTTTTGGTCATCTTATGCTAACTCTCTAGGTGTTGCTTCTATATACAATGGTACTTGAACCTAATCTTTATTTTTTCTTTCCCTCTACAAAAATTGTAGGGGTTGATTTCTGAATTGAGGATTAGATCCTCCTATGTTTTTTTGTACTGGTCTTTGATAGTTTTTACTATCCAATTCCATCTCAAGTAACTTATTTGACAGTTTTTTTTATCACCTTTGTCATATCTTCAAATCTTTGATCTTGTGATGATTCTTATTTCACTTTTCCCTTCTCTTGGATTGGTCGTTTTTCTTTTCCCTTTGCAGCTACAGTCATATTGGCTTCAATTTCTAAAGCATATGTTTTTATATGTTCAAGAGTAGGGGATCTCCTTCCTCTAAGTGTGAAGCTGAAAACAGCTTCAAAAGCCCCAACAAAAACCACCTTTTCTCCAAAAGGAGGGGGCTTCATTTCTACAGGTAAACTATTGTACAATTTATTAAATCTCTTAATAAACATAGATATATTCTCATTTTTTTTTTCTTTTAATTGCATTGAATTCTGTTAAGGAGTAACCATGGTCCCTTTTATCTCCCCATCTCTGAGTAAACTGATTCTCTAGCTCCTCCCAGGTATTAATAGAATCATTTGGTAATCCTTTGAACCATTTTCTAGCCTCTCCACCTAGAGACTGAAAAAAATCCTCATGAAAACATCAAGATGTTCCACATTCAAATTTTAAGAGAAATTACAAAACAATGGAAACTGTTTCTCTACATTTATTTCATATTCTCTAGCGAAACAAGGAAGTAATTTTAAATATTCTTGGGGCATTTCATTCATTGGTTGTGGAAGGTTAAGTGGAGGATATATGTTAAAAAAAAAGGCTGGTGCCATGTTTACACCTTGATTGATTGTTCCTTTTTTATATGCAGCTAATGAACCTACTGTGAAAGTGAATGGAGGTGGAGATAAAACCGATATGGGAGTGGATTGATGAATAATGCTAGAGGAACCAACAACTGGAGTTTGTTGAGCTTGTATAAAAGTAAAAGAAATGGACTCAAATGAGTGTTCTTCCAACTTAGGTTCTTGAAAATGAATTGGTGTGAAAGGTGAATCTTATTCAAAGAAAGGAAGTACTTTAGAGATATCTTCAAACAAAGGATTATTAGAACCTTTGCCACAAGCAGAAAATGTAAGACTAGGTGATGAGGGGGTTTTGGGTTTCTAAAACCTTTTAGAAACCAATATTTCAGGGTATGAAAAGGTAGGGACCTTCCGTTGTGAGGTATTTGACCTCGTGTGAGGACTTTTATGAGCCAGAGTTATGAAAATAAAAAAAACACACAACTGAATATTTCCTCCTCACTGAACATGCAGAGGAAATAATGTGAAAAAGCCATGGAAAATAAACTTCATTTTTTCATCCACGACAACGACGCAAAAAAATGTTGACTCTTAAGAGACAATCCCGGGCTGTGGAAAGGAATCAGTGCTTAAGACATTTTAGAAAAATATGTCACAAAATTAATTATATCTGGTGGTCTTCATTCTATCCCTTTGGAAATTAATTCTTTAAAACCCTTAATAATCTGATATAATGAAAGACTCTAAAATGTCAATAATTTTTGATATCTGAATGAAAAGAATAACTATAGAAGAAAAAAAACAATATGTTGTAACATAGAATCTATCACTTTGAATATCAGAATGAATTTATGTAGAAAGAACAGTTGGAGTGAAGGAGCGCACATTAAGGTTATTTAACTCCTACTCACATATGCAATTAAGATGTTGACAACTACTTTACTTCAGGTCATTCAACAAAGAAAGAACACAAAATTACACAGGAAAAAAATCACCATAAAGAGTTGGAGGAAGCTTGATGCTTATTTCATTAATTCCTTAGAAAAGTAAGTACAAAATTGTAGTCTTCCAGAGGTCCAAAACTCGGAACCTGCTTTTTCTTTCTCTCTTTCTTAAATACATAAAAAAGTAGTTGTAACTGCTAGAACTTCTTGAAAATATTCAAACTACTTAAAATATAACTAATTATTACATTGCAATTGAGGAAATCATTGCAACCTCGATCTTAAACATAGAAAAAAAAAGAATAATTGAAATATCAATTTTTTTTTTTTCTGAATCTGATTCGTTGCTAATGTGTCTCTCTGAGGTGTTGATGTGTCTCTCTGAGGTGCCGTTGTATCTCCTGGCAGATTAGAAATCCATGCCCTACATTTCTTCTAGAAGTCAGTATTATTCTTAGGAGAGTTTACCAACTTTTGATGCTCCAGTATAAAAGCATTGAATATGGTATAAGTAGGCCTTTCCACAAACAAGGTCTTGATCATCCATGATAATTGAAAATTACTATGTAGAAAATTGACAATTGTGTCTCCTTTTAAGACTACAGTTTTTTCATGAGTATTATCGATATTTATTTTTTCTTCCACTAACAAAGTCTCATATGAATCCCAGGACAGTAAATTGCTTTGCAGATCCCAGCACGATTGTAGTCCAACTCTAGTCCTTTTCTCAAACATGGTGTTGAATTTATCCAGATCCTGTTTGATCTCTGTCAATTTCTTCTCTGCTGATTTCCTGCAAGCATTTTTCACAATCAACTTATTTATTTCTAGAACACATAATGTTCTATCTTTGATTTCATGCTATTCTAGATCTTTATTTGTCTTCGAATTAACAAAATCAATAAACCTTTTTGCCCATGGAGCTCTATTAAGTAACGTTCTCTTATCAGCAAGGATGAGCTCCTATAAATCACTGATTATGCTTTTCTCTTCTGAAACTATAATTAGTGATTCCTAAATTATTTTCATTATGTTAATAATCTCATCCCATAGAATATCATTTTCTTGAATTAGGGACATATTTTCCTTTAATTTCTCTTTAATATTATTTACTTCTTCATGAGTTTCCTGGTAATAATATTTAAATTTGTTAACATCCCCATCTTTGGCACATATTATTTTCATTGTAGTTTCAATATCACTTTTGGTTTTCTTGAGATCAATCTCTGCCATTTTAAATTCTATGCTCAATTGGGATAATCTGGTTGTTGGGTCATCATCTCTAGATGATAATACTATGGTGCAAACATGTGAATCAATATGACCCTATAGATTAACCACTATCTCCTTTAATATAGATATTTCTTCATCTCTCTGTAACAACTCTTATAAAAGATTTTATTTCTCATTTTCTACTTTTCCTCTCTCTATTGCCATTGGGTGTTCTCTAGTGGGAAGATTCAGCTTTTTCATCAGCACATTGATTTCTGATTATGCACTCTATAACTATTTTTGCAGAGATAATTTATCATTGGGGTCCACTCCAACCTTTACAATTACTTTCTTCAATTCTTCACTTTGAGTCACAAGAGCCCTGGAATTCTCTTTCTTTAACTTTAGCTACTTAATTACTTTTCCCAAAATATTCTAAGCCTTATTTTCAGTTGCACTGGTTTTAGTTACATCATTTACAATCAATTGGCTAGTTTGCATGTGTAAGTTAACTTTATCAAGCAAAGGAATCTTGTTAAAATTGTTGGATGACCATACTATAACTTCAGATGGGCGAGACAAGGCAATTCTAAACTAACCTCTTTCTAAATCCATAGCAGTTAACAATCTAGTTTGATCAGGAGTAATTTGATATTCAGCTTGAGCCTCCACACTAGCTCTGATCTTATGGTTCTTTTCGGCAATTTGGGAAAAGACCTGCTTGATCAAAGGTACCTGATCATGAACAACTTCATGTCTTGATGGTGAAGTTGGCATATTTTGGGTATCTCCTAATTGAATTTATAAACTAGGTTGTGTGTTTGGCATCTCTTCATTTAATTTAGTTCTTTTCTCATCTCTTTGTTCTTCACCCTCAGAATCAACAACCTTCTCATTACCTCTTTTACATACTCTTTCAGAGATGACTGGAGTCTTAATGCTAGTACTACTAGAGCCTACAAAACCCTTATTATCTAGCTTCTCAATTTTAGGTTTACTCTCATGAACAAAAGCAGAATAACCATTTTCAACTCTTATGTTAGAAACCACCTTGTGTGGATCATAAGCCCCTTTATCACCTAATAAAAAATGCATGCTTTCTAACTTTTTGTTTGGCTCATTTGCTGCTTGTCTCATATTTACTATGAAGGGTCCAAGAGTCACAAGTAACTTAAATAGATGACCTTTCTTCATTTGAACAAAATATATCTTATCTACATTCAAGATGTATCTAATAAACTCCAAGGCAAACATCCTCATGGGGACAAAGGTGGGCAATCTATAAGGCTCAATCCTAGCTACATACAACCTAAGCTCTAAATAATCATCATACAGAAACCAATCTCCAAATTTCCAATTAACATTGAGTTGAAGAAACTCATGGGCCTTCAAAACAAAATATGGAGTGATTCCATTCAAAATCTTATAGGAAATTGGCATAAAATAAGTAGCAAAATCAAACAATCCTCCATCAATAGGTTCATTCTTTATCAAATATGTCTGAAATACTCTTGATTTCCTTTTATTATTTTAATCTACAATATTCAAACCCAAATGTATAAATTCTTCTACATTTTGATATAAAAAAATAAGTAATTAGTGAGGGAAATTTGAAAGTCCAATGAGGGACAGACTCATAAACTGAGAATTAATGTTCCCTTGCCAATAGGAAGGAATGTCCAGCAGTACATTAGGCTTCATCATTAAATCAAATAATCCAAGTACCGACCTATCAATTCGAGAAACATCCTCCTTCCCAAGTATTTTTCACAAAAAATGGAGTATAGGCTTAACCTATGCATCAAATATCTCCAAGGGAAACTCTTTATCATCTCGAGAGAAAAATATTGCTTCTTGTTTTAGAAAGAATACCACCTGTGTAAAATCTTTCCATGTAATACTCTCATAGAATGCCATAAATAATTATTTAGTAAAACTGATATAAGACTCTGACTCTGGATAGCATAAGGCTTGACAGATTAACAGAGACATGACTTGAAGAACACTTTCTCCCAAATGATTCATCACAAAGAATTTTCTAGTGCACAATGTTGATACTATCCAATGTATGAATTCCAAAAAAATTGGGTTTTGGGGGACACATGCAGACATAACACCAGACCTTACCAGGGCAAAGTAAACAACAGAGCTTTTCTCATTCAGTAAGATTTGTTGATACAGAGGCAGGTGGTCGACTATGCAAAGGGTATCCTTAACTTGTTGTTATGCATCCATAAGTGGAATGTGGTTGGAAGATTCAGAGAGGGATAACTGTTTGGCCATAATTTTACAGAGGGTGTCGATTTTACAAACTCATAGGTGAGAGGTTGGATGACGCAGACAACTCTGGACAACTAGGATTGAAAAATGGCAAGTGAAAGAACGGTGCTTAGAAACATACTTTACAGATGGATTGGGGGTTTGGAAATAAATGTGAATTAAATGCATGAGTTGACGCACAATGAACATATGACATGAAATATGAATTGGCTCGCCTAATGTTGGGAGTTGGCTCACTTGTTGGTGACATTGAGTGCTTGCATTCCAATCTACTTACGTCACTGCGAGAGCACTCTGGGGTACATCAGACTCATAGGAGGTCTGCCTCTGCAGTGATCGTGAACCTTCGATCACAATCAACAAGCTCTCTAGAGGGTCAACTATGGAGTCACCCTCAACACTATACCTCGGGCTATTTGTGCCCGCGGGTTTCCTCCGATCAAGATCAACCTTTCTTCATTTAAATCCCGCTCCGCTAGTTACATGACAGTTAACTCGATGGTTAGACCGACCTTCACATCTCTGCACATAATGTTAATACACCACCATATAAATCAAAAATTCAATTTTCGTCATACAAAATTTTTACATTGTTTATTTTCTAACATATATGCTATTTTTGTGTTTTGAGAAATATTTCAAAAATAAATGTAAATGAGCCACAACACAAGGTATGTCCATTTCAACACTTACATTTATAATGTCATGGATGATCAATATTACTTTTTATGCTAAAGCAAAAGGGTAATCATTTTTCCATTGAAGACTGAATAGTTTAATCATCAATTGAACAACTTCAAGTTCTGAGTGTGATTCATAGAGTTATTTTAACTTCTTCAAGGCTTCACAAGAATTTGAGACTAGTGTATTATGGTGACTCACCTTTTAATTTATATATGTTGCAATCAAGGAATATGAATTATTTTTGTTATTTTCCTAGATGTCGATCTCCTTCTATGATGTAGGCTATGAAGGTGCATTTTCTACGTCTCCTTCACAAATGCTTTTGCACAACTCGTTAAAAATGAGAGTGTTCTTGATTTTTTGGGACCATTGAGGATAGTTCTCCTTGCAAGTGAGAACCAATCCCACAATAGATATAAGTGAATGCATTCTTAATATATACTCTAAAGGGAAAAAAAAATCTATTGCCACTATGCCCATACTGTAGAAAAAATTATTTATTTTTCTAATTTGTATTAAAAACAATTCAGTGTTTTATAAAAAAAAAAAATATTTGGGGAAGAGAATATATGGGGGAGGTGTTATTTGGGGAAGGGGAATAATGGGAGGGCATAGCTGTATGGATAACATGGAGGAGCATTGTATTATTAGTGGTATGACAGAGTGGAGGTATATATGATAGGTGGGTCAAGTGTAGTGTTGACTAAGAGGCCAAGGTAGATAGAAGGGTCAAGAGGTATGAGGGAAAAGTATGGGAGGTACATTGTGGAATGGTATGACAACAAATTTAGAGGGCTAAGATAGGTATGAAGGTGGGGTATGGGATTAGTGTATCTCTATGTGCAGTCAAATATGTATGGGAGGTTGCATATGGAGGGGAGCCATAGTGTTAACACAACAAACTGGAGCATTGTATGAGTTGTGTCAGTTGTTGACTGCACGTGGAAGAGCACTGATAGTGGAGCGAAGGGAAATTTTTGGATGAGACTAAGTCGAGACTTTGTATAGGAAGTTGTGAGCACTCTGCTAAGTAACTGTTAGAGCACGATGTGCACTATATGCCGAGGGTGTTGGATGCACTGTGGGAAGAGCGGTAATGTCAAGAAGTTGTATTACAGTGATCGAGTGGTCAACACTATAGAGGGAGGGAGATACCACAAGTGCAGAGATGCTGAGAGCGTCAAGAGGTGAAGTGTATGTGGATTATATGTAATGGATAAGTGGAGTCGAGGCTGTTGGTTCAACGATAACCAATGTTCATAGATAATTTGCAGAAGTCTGATGTCGAATAGGAGTGGTGGAGCCAATCGGCTTGGAGACAATGATGAATATTATAGTATTTCTATTGAAGTGTACCAGAGTGCAACAGTGTGCTGACTGCGCAGTGGAAAGAGCATTATGTTATAATGATGGAATCAAATTAGAGAATGAATTTTCACAAGAGGCAGGGAGCCAAAAAAATGGAGTTGGCTCTGATACCATGTCAGGCTAGGAGGTAGCTCCACCAAATTGATTTTTTTCGCATTAAAGAATGCATATGAATATATACATGGAGGTGAGACTATGGGGATTCATCTCCCAATGTCTCTTTAGCTTTCTTATTATGTATTTACATTATTTTTACAATTTCTTCAAATCCCTAAAATCAGGTGTCAACATTTATAAAGTAAATTCATACTAACAGAGTAAAGATGATACAAAAACAAATTTATTTCATAACTATCACTATTAAAACAAGTAAAACGAAAAAGTAAGTTTTAACAATAAAAAGTAAGATTCAAATATAAATAAGAGATAATTATGAACAAAAATATAATAATAAAACAAATAAAAATATATAAATATACACTTATTTACATAATTGAAAATATGCTAATTCCGTATAATTACAATAAATAAATTTGCAAATGTAATTTAGTATATTATATGACATTATAATATTGTATTATAATACTATATTATATTATAATTGATGTTATTTATATGAGAGTTACATTTTGATTTATAAATTTTTTTAATTATATTATTTAATATGGATATTGAAATATTTTGGTTGGTTCATTAATTTTTTTTATGTTAGTAATATATTTATGTTATAAATGTTAGATATAAAGTCAACATAAAATGAGCTAGACGCCGCATAACATCAATAATATTATGTTTACATATTATATGTTAATTTCATACTAATTAGTTATATGTTTAGTCATAAAGAAAATTAAATTATTTTTTTACTAGTTTTAATTAATTTATCTCCTTATATAAAGTTTATTTAAAATTAAAGTCTAAATTGAAGATTTTATTTATGTCTCACATTGCCTTTTTTTTTGTTACTACTAATTTTTTGTTTTTTAATATTATTATTATTTTATTATTATTTAATGTAACTCATGTGAGAATCTCTCAATCGTCTCAAGGGAAAACATGAATAAATTACAAATCTACCTAAAAAAATTATCAACGAAATAAAAATTCTCTCTTTCTCTCTCTCTATATATAAAATTTATGATTCATATTCTACATGAAACATTTTAAAAATAAAAACCATCATAAATCCATAGTAACTTCTATATGTATATATATATATTTTTATTATCTATTTTTTTTAGTTATAATAGCTATATCTCCCATATATATCATGGTATTATATTTATTTTAATATTGTAAATCTTGTTCAATATAACATATATATTTTGTGGCAATAAAAATATTTCCCATAAAAATTTTGTAAGTATTTCAACTATATTAAATTAAGATATAATTATGTTTATACTATATTATAATAGTAGTATATTATAAGCTATATTTCAAAATACTTAAATTTAATAAAATTACAATGAGTTATTATAATATTTTATATATTTTTATTTCAATATTATAATTTTTTTATATTATAATTCTGATTTATTTCATGATATAAGCCATAATACAAAATAAACAACTATGTATATGGATTCCTTAGTGTTTGAGATTTAATATCGACTATTTCGTGTAGCCCACCATCGTTGAATTTATCCCTGACTTTATGTAATAGACTTTAGTCGTCTTTTCCTTAATCAATATTAGATTTGAACTCGTGCACCATATCCCTATTTATACTTTCAACTCCACTCGTTTTCTTCACCATTCATCTCCGCTCATCTCATTGATATTTAGTTTTTCTTTCTGGATTTTGTTTTTTGTTTTTTGGGTCCATATCAATGGCTTCGAAGCTCTCATTAGTGTTGGTCATTTTCATTTTGGCCCTCTTTTTGCTATCTCCGGTAACAACCATTTAGAATGATCGTGCCTCTGGAAACAAGGTTATAAAAAAATTGATAACCGAGCTATAATTTTTATCTTTTGGCTGAAGAGTCCATGTTTGTTCACTTGCATGTGAAGTTTCGTGTTTACTTTTATTTCCATAAGATGGTGGTGAAGCTTCTTCCTTTTTTTACGTTGTCTACCTCAAAGGTGGAACACTTCAACTCTTATTCTCCTCTTTCTTGATCTTGAATTTAGGCTAACATTTTTTGAATTCAATGCTGCAAGTTTTTGGGACTTATACTTTTCCTTAATATTTTCAATTGCTTCTTCTTAGCTGGAAATATATGCACACTTAAAAACAATGTTAGATTCATAAAGAGAACCATATTGGTTCTTGTCATCCAACTCCTTTAAGAGTGCTTTCATTTCTTCATCTGTCTCTGCCCACATAGTTTTTTGATTTATGTATTCAGCCTCTTCAATCAATTTTGTTGTTGCAAACATGTTGCCCGGCATTTGATCTATATATGGAGACAAAATTTCCTTCTGACCAAAGAAAAAAACTTCAATAAAATGTTTTTTATGCATTAAATTGATCCACTCGTCATGAGACACATAGTTCTGATCAAATTTGAATCCATAGGTCTCTACATCAGGAATATTTCTTCATAAAACATTTCAGATTCTACAACAATGGTTGTTTCTTCATCATCACATGTTTCAATTTCAAATATAGGAACACATTCCTCATCCATCATTGCATCTTCAATGTTTTCATATTTAGTTTCATAATCAGTTATGAGACTAAAAGCACAATCATCATTTTCATGAGTAATACATTCATCATTTTCAGCCTCATTCAAACTGCACTTCATTTCTAAAATATCCTACAATACTTTTGCACTCTGAATCTCACCATATACTGAATAAGACGCTTTCATATAATGCAATCTTCATAAGGTGTAACGTTTATGAATGTGTACTCACATCATGGTTTGACTTAAAAAAAACATCTTCAACATAATTTGATAAATATACCTTCCATTATATTGTTTTCATTTCAACTGCCTAGATTTCATATTTCATATTTGAAGAAGAGGGTAGATCTGACATTGACCTCTTAACAATTTCATCAAATTCCAAATTTTCATTATGATCTTTAACTTGATCAGCTACCAGTCCCACCAGCGTCAACCTAGAACTATTCACCAAATTCGGCTAAAAAATATATCACGCCTATCTCTTGATATTTTCTCCTCGTATGTTTCAGATTTCTTCGAGACTTTTTGAGTCTCCTTGTTTACCCATCACTGCTTATGAAGGACCTCCACCTCAAGTCGATGACTAGAGATGGCTTTCAAAAAATGATCCCCTCCTGCCATGGATTCAAAATACAGTTATCATATAAAATGATATAATGAGATGGGGTTGGAAATATCATATCAATTTCATGTTTGATCAGTTGGATGAATCGCCCAAGTGAGTGGAATACTCATCCTTCCACCGCAAACCACATGAATGATGTGTAGATTCAATGCAACAACCAGCACGTTCCTGACGTGGTATCTATGGAAAATAATTTGGTCTCTGCATTAACGTGGGATGCAGATTAATTATAAGCCAACATTATCTGAAGTCAATTTTGAATACTCCACAGCTCAGATGTTTGCCACAACCCTGTTGCAGAAAGCAAAAAAAACATGATCCCGATCACGCTCACCAGAACTCCTCCCATGAACTGATCACGTATCAACTCACACATCCGTTGTGCTCACCCACCGCTTTCACCCAGCACACACACCAATTAGCTCAATATCTTTATTATCTCAATATATTTAGATGTTGTGATGACGATGACACCATTTCCACCAAAAGACACCTCACACCACGATTTTCCACGGGATTGAACACTACTATAAAAAATCACGTCTGTTCAAATCAAACAAAACGCTTTGACTGTTATGCCCAGAACCAACAACCATGCACCCTTAAAACTCCCAAACCTTCATGAACATGACAGAACAAATAACACCCATCAATCAATAAATACGATTTTTTTTTAAAAACACATGCGACAATAAAAAATGTAGCAACAAGGTGCTCACAATTAACAAATGCAGCAGCAAGGAGATCTGCAAGATATCACAACACTGGATTTTAGCCAGGATCTCATTCTCTTCCACCTTCACTCGACACACTATCGAGCTCCTTTAACTACTCTTGAAGCAACAGAAGTACAAAATCACCTTCTAGAGTTCTCCACTTGCCAGGAATCTATTCACAGTTCAATCACCACAAGTCTCTCACACGCCAAGGAGGTTTACTCCTCTTCCACTTAAATTTTTAAAGCAGAATGAAATCAAAGAACAAGACGTACCATCAAAGAAAATCGAGATCCCTTTGACACTGTGGAAGTGCAACAAGAATTTGTAGCCTAGCCGCTACTTTCTGCACCATATCAAATTGTGTGGTGTGAAGGTTGCGTGCAATGGATGCAACAGTGACAACCAACGTAAAACCAACACCAAACTATAAGAGCACAACTCAGCATTGGCCTATTCAATATCTGAAATCCTTCAATGCTTGCAATACTAGAAGGATTAACATGGCAGAAATGGTCTCTCTTGACTAACACCAATAGTCTCATGATATCTAGCTCAAGAGGCCCACATGCAGCAGCTCAAGCAAACTCATATGCTTCAGTCAATAAGAAACTTAAAATTAGACTCATAGGATTGAAGCAACGTAATAATCAAGTGATCTTACTAGGAGGGAGGGAGTAATCTCTCAGGCGAGATCTAATCTCCAGGTGACGTGACATCCAACACTACTGACTTATGCAACAGTCAACACCGCTGACTCGATAACATAGTCATCATGCACATAAAAAGATAACGCAATCATAGATCCACTTCTCCATTGCTTTGTGTGCAAGAAATCTTCGACAATTAGATCAGGCTCAAACACCAAGAGCATGTCAAATGCGCTACCACTGAGCTACAAAGAGAGATTACGCAACCCTCCTCACATAAGCGCACAACACTCCTTCGATCTACCCTTCAAAAGCCATTATGAATATCGACAACACTGCTACTCAATCCCCTATGCAGATCCTCACATAGATCCAATGATCACACCTTCGCCGATGCCAACTCTGATCGATATCTCATGCATTTTTCCCACAGCTAACAATCTTTGAATCTGGTCAACCTCACCTCATCGTGGAGGCTATATTTGACTCACTCAACAAAACCAAAGACTCAAATTATATTTATTAAACGAGCAATTCATAGGTGACGTGCTTCACCAGGATATTACTTCTAGCAAAACTCTCTACATTGATCATCATTCAACAAAAATATATAGATTTACATGTGCATAACAGAGTTAAAACTAACCCCTAGAAAATAAAAACTAATTCCTAAAATAGAATATGAGCACAACTAACGAACCAAATCTCTCCAATAATACATTCTCGATTAATTCCCACACATACAACATGATAATAATTAATAAGAATTATGAAGTAATATAATTGTAACCTCCCAAACCTATAAAACTCATATTGACATATTGTGAAATAATATTAAGTTTTATTTAACAGTTTTGTTAAAATTAGTTACAAGACGATTTGGTTAAGTCGAAGGAACCATTTAGTTTTAGTTTTTTTGTAAATACATTGGGGACAAGAAGGAAAATAAATATATTTTATAAAATACACATATATGAAAACAAAAAGGGAAGACCACTCCTTGGTAAATTTCTGCTTAAGTTTACAAATTATTAGGTACTGCAATCTGTGAAGGTTGGAAGTGAAAGTTTCACTCTTTTCAGCGTCCTTATTGAATATTGTACCATGTGAACGTTGTAGAACCAAAACTAAAGTCCATATTTCTTTCCTAGGATATTTCTCGTTTAGTTTGAGGGTGATCTTCCTTGGTGAAGGTTCACTCTCAATGGTTGGGTATTGTGAACCTCCTTACTAAGGATTGTTTTGCATTTGAATTTTACCTCAGGGTCAATTTTTGATGAATGAACGGTTCATGATTCATTTCATGTAGGAGTGATATGCATATAATCTCTCAAAGTTGATTTATTAAGTTTAGTATGGTATGGTTGGCTATATTATTTTTTTTTCTTTAAAAAGAATTTTTTTTGGAAAGTCCTATTATTTTGGTGGGCAAATATATAGTTAACTTGTTGAATAGCAGTACAAAGATTTTGAATAGTTCGTAAGCTATATATTTAATAAATATTGTATGGTTATGGGTAAAAGCACATTTTTTTTTCATAATTTCATTGGAAAAATCTTCTTAATACATGTGTATTAATGTAGAAAGAATACATAGGAGTTTTGTGCATGAATTGAAGAAATTTTTTTTTTTTTTTTTTTTTAAGATGCATATGAAATTTTTTCATAGAAGAACAAGAATGCCTGATTTTTTCTTGATAATATTATGTGCATTGAAGTAAGGGTGATTGAATTAGTGAAAAGGTAGACCAACGTCCGTCACAAGTCTTTTACATAAACATCATGATGATTCCAACAACAAATGAGAGGTCTTCTGTTGTAGTAATTACGCATATGAGACTTCCTAGAAGTTGTCTATATTTTGTTTCATTCTCAAATAATTTTCCTTCAATGGATGTGAGCTCCGAGTTTTGATCCATTACAGTACTAAAACGATTACACTCAGCCATGTCAAATTTGTTCAATATATCTCCAATGTAATTCTTCTGAGGGAGGAATATAAACTTAGGATGATGATTTACTTTAAACCAATATAGGAGTGAACATAACCCAAATCAGTCATTTCAAAACATTTACTTACTTCCTTCTTTATGGATACAATATACCTCTCATTGTTCCATGTTATCAAAAGATCATCTACATACACCACAAGATATACAACAGTTTTGATAACTTTCTTGACGAGAAAAGTTGCATTGTCAACATCATAATGTTTGAAGTGAAGTTTCACAAGATGCTCATTTAACTTCTCATACCAGGCTCAAGGTGTTTGTTTGATTCAACAAAAGGAATTTACAAGATTTCATACTTTGTGTTCTTGGCCCTTCATAATAAATCATTCTGGTTGGGACCTAAAAACATTATCCTTCAGATATCTATTCAAGAAAGAAATTTTTACATCCATCTGATCGAATTTCCAACTGTTATGAGCTGCCAAGGAAAATAGTGTCTGGATGGTAACCCATTTTTCTCTGGGGAAAGAGTCTCATCATAATCGACCTCTTATTTCTGTGAAAGAAATTTTTCCACAAGCCTTGATTTGTTCTTATCAAGTGATCCATCAGAGTTTTACGTGTTCTTATAGACCCACTTGCAGCCAATTGATTTGGTTCCCATGGGAGGATCAAACAGCTTCCAAGTGCCATGATTTATCAAGGCATCATATTCCTTTTGCATCACTTCATTCCATTTATCATGAGAAGAAGCTTGTTTGAAGGAATTTGGTTCAAAATTTGTAAACAAATTCAATTCAAAATTATAAGAAACATCCATATCAAAATGTGAATTAGAATCATCTACATCACCTCCATTTTACCTGGTGGAACTTCTTTTTCCTTCCTTTCCAATCTCATTAGGAAAAACATTTTGAAGTTTCTTTGTCAACCATATTGGGGGACCTTTTTGAGATGGCCCGAACTTCTCATTTCATTGATTTTGGGTTGAATCAAGATTCAGTATCCAAATTATTTCAATCACATCACTCAAATTGTCATCCATGGTTGGATATTCATGTGGACGAGAGAGTGATTAAGGAGATGATTCCAAAGATTGATTCAATATAGGAACCCCCCCCACAAGATGTGGAATCTGATTATAAAATTTTTGAAATGACTTTACATGCTCGAATATATCCAAGCGATCAAGTTGTCACTCAACAACATTGTCAGTATTCGAAGATTCAAGAAATACGACATCTCTAGATACTACAAACTTCTTATTAGCTTCATCATAGAGACGATATGCTTTCGAGGTATTTGAACACCCCAAGAAGATAAAATTATGATTATTTGAGCCAAGTTTATTTCTTTTTATCTTAGGAATCAAGGCATTATAGGTGGAACCAAAGGCATTGATATACTTTACCGAATGAATGTGGCCATGCCGCAATTTATAAGGAGTCATATTTCTATTTGCACTAGAAGGACATCTATACTTTTTATACACATCACATAGAACTGCATCAACCGAAAACATCAATTTTACATTCCTGAAAATATCATGGAATGTACCATATTCAAAAAAATATTGTTCATTCTTTCAACTACATTGTTCTCTTGGGGATTTTAAGGTGTGGTAGTTTGGTGTTTGATCCCATCTTGGAAAATACATTTTTCAAATTCATTTGAAGTCTGTTCTTTTCCATTATGGGAGTGAATACAACTAATATGAGTTTGTGCATCATTTTCAATGCATGCATGAAATTTATTAAATGGTAAAAAAGCATTAGATTTGTTCTTCAATAAGTAAACCCAACACATTCTAGTGTAGTCATAAATAAATGTCATCATATATTTATTTCCATTTTCAGAAGGAATGGGCACGAGGCCACATAAATCTAAATTAATAATCTCAAATTTTCTGTGTGTTCTGGAATGTGAATCATCAAAAGTTTTTTTTTCTATTCTTTCCGAAAATAAAAGCTTCACATTGCTTATGTTTCCTAGGAATTGTAGGAAAACCAATAACACCATTTTTCTTCAACAATCAAAGGTTTTCATAGTTCAAGTGTCCAAATATAGCATGCCATAAAACACTTGATGGGAATGTGCCTTCATCATAGTGATAATTGCATGCAAAATTTTTTGCATGAGAAAATGTACCTTGCAGCTTTAGAAGTCTTTCTTCTTCTATCCCCGTCATGAGAAATGAGCGATATGATGCTTTTGTGACCTCAACCTTACCATCCCACATATGAGTGGAGTATCCTTGTTGGTGGATGTGGACCAACGACAAAAAGGTTCTCCCCAACTCTACGAGGTAAAGAACCTCATGTAGAAGAATGTCTAGAAGACTAGGCCGTTTAAGCCTCATTGTTCCAAGGCCTGATGGCTTGAGTTTTGATTTGTCTACAAAGTATATTGCTCGATCAATATTGTCAATAAATTCTTCAATATTTTTTTTCTAGAATTCATGTGGCATGTTTCTCCTCAATCAAGCAACCAATAATTTTCCCAAGAGGCAAGTGAAGCGTTGAACAAGTCTTCAGTTACTCCAATATTACAATGTGGCACAACATAATGAGTGGATTCAGGTGCTTTAACTTTCTCTTTGTTGTGAGTTTTACCTTTGGCTTTATTTATTTCCTGCTCAATTCTCTCCTAAGGATAATTACATGTGGATGCATCATGTCCATATCTATTACACCATGTGAAATGAAGATCATATTTTTCTCCTTGAATTATAATCCCCCCCTCCCTATGAAATTTCTTCTTCCTCTTCCTCTTTGTCTACCTCTTCCTCTAGAAAAATATTTAGCATGGTTTATCTCTCTATGTGCACGACACACAACTTTTTCAGAATAATCAGGATTTTTATTCTTCCCAAAATCCTTTTCTCTCTCAACAAACTTCTACTTAGGGGTGTTAAAGGTAATCTTCTTGAAGGTGGGAGAACTGTGCCAAGGAATTGTTAGAGAACGATGTGCATGTGTTGGATGCATTGTGGGAGGGCATTAATCTCAAGAAGTTGTATTATAGTGGTCGAGTCGTGAACATTGTCGAGGGAGGGAGATAATACATGTGTAGAGAGGTGGAGAGCACCAAGAGGTGGAGTGTATGAGGGCTATATGTAATGGATAAGCAGAGCTGATGCTGTTGGTTCAACGAGAACCAGTCCTCATAGATAAGTTGTGGGATTTGGATGTCAAACAAGAGTGGTGGAGCCAGTGGGCTTGGACACAATGATGTATATTATATCCTTTCTATTGCATTGTACATACCTTTAAAAAATATGTGGTGGTTTCTGCCCACTGAACATCTAATGAATGTGTTATCCGGTAAGGTAAACCAATCTCCAATATCTAATATTCCCTCCTTTTATCCTTCTGACATGCAAGGTGGGCACTTCTAAAAGATAAGATTTTATAGCAGGATGATGAAGTATTCAGTTGGCTGCTCCATAACTCCTCTATGGCTGCAACCCAAAATCCACTGACAGTAGATATGAATGCCATTTTCTCTCAGTGCCCACATCCAGTTCATGTCACGAAACAAATTTCGTGCATATTTTTCATTTAGTAAGTATGCAGACATGTATAACCTTGCTTTCTCACCCTTGGGAAGATCTTGTGCTTGTGCTACATGGGCTCTTAGGTGATGAGCCAAAATATCTAACTAGTTGAATGACTTCCCCCTCATTCACAACATGGTTCACTAAGATAATCCACCCCTAAGGAAAGGTCGATGTTCTTGGTTGGCCATATATTCTCCAATATAGGATGACCAAGGGTTGGTAGGTCTTCCTGAGTGACTTTTTCTTATATGTGTGTTGGACAAAGTAACTATCAAAGAATAAATTTAGAGACACACCACACAGATGAAGGAGCAAAGCGTGCAAAATTAAGTGAATTTTGAGTCTTAGGGGCTTTGGGGTGGGTCAAAGCCCCTTATTTTGTAAAGGGATGGGAGTATTTTTTCAACATAAGATGCTTCCCACGATTTTCAGACCATTGTATTATAATGTAGAAGACTATATAATGAGTCTATGCTAGATCTCGATGATAACGAAGAAGTAGAATTGATGAGATACACTTGGACGTAATAGTTTTTTGTGTTTGAGTCTGTGGTTTTGGGTTAGAGAAAAGTCTCCTAAAACTGAGTGCACAGAGACCTTAGGAAGTCTGTAGTTGAGTGCACAGACCCTTGTAGCTGAGTGTGTAGACTAGAAGTGATTGTATGAGAAGAATATAAACTTTAATGAAGTACTTTTGAAGAAATATCGATGTTTTGAGTTGATATGTTTTCTTTACTTTTAATTTATTTTATTTGTGCTCAGTAGTGGTTTTTATCTATAATTGCATAGAGAAGTTATGTTCATGGCTGTTTACATTTTTTTATGCTTGAATAAGTAAGATCGCGAAGCGTGCAAGTTACTTTAGTATATGTGCTAAAAAACAACGATACAGTTGATATATATCTCCTGTAAATCTCTACCAAGTATATAAAGTAACTAAAGCCCTAAAGCCACAGTCCATTGTCCCTCTAGATGCAAAAACCTAGTTCTAGCATCCCCCTATACTACTTTGGGTGATACTTCGATATGCGCAAGCATATTATTGCCAAAAGGGCCCGTAATAGTGGGATTTGTTGGTTTTTGTAGCCATATTTGAACTTGGGTCTATGCCCCATCAATCCAAAAAATGGTTTTCTTTCTAGGACCGGGATCTGACTGAGGGATAGTTGGATGTGGCATCCATCTAAGAAACATATTCAGGACTAGGTGGATCTAAAAGAACGCGAGTTTGTTTTGCAAGAAAACATAAATTCGTGCATATCTATTGAAGATTGGTTAGAGAATTATATTTTTACAGTTCAATACCAAATCATTTCCTTGTCATTTTCAAGTGATTGGTACAATTGGATATCAAGAATACCTGATCAAATGAGTCGTTTCAACAATAAACCTACTATGTGGACCCTGGAACTAATCATGAAAATGAAGAAGACTGATAACGAGATTGCAAGGGTTGTTTATTATTGTATTGATAGTATCCTTCGAAGTTTTATCACCAAGTTCACGATCGATACCTTCGTATCCTACAATGAAGAAGAGCACAACTTTTTCAAAGGTCTGCAAGGTAAGTACCTAAATTCACTGAAGTTCTAGATTAAAATTCTATTTTGTGAAAAGGTTTTACTACGAATGCACTAAAATTAATGTTCAAAGAAAGAGAACCTGGTGCTACATGAAGTGGTAAGATATTTAAGAAAAATTGGGATACTTACATTGAAACTGAATATAGTCCATTGTTTGGGTATGAAGGAGGATAAATTAACCTTGCTACACCAAGAAATGTGTCGTTAAGATGTGAAAATCATCAAACCACTATGGAGATCCCCCAACCTTCCACCCCATCATCACCCTCCATTTGTTTCCTCCACCTCCAACTCCAACTCCCTCATTCGCAATGGCCCAACCACCAAAGATTCCCTTGTTCAAGGGATGACATCATCCTAAATAGTTCTTGTTTGTTCCATAAGTAATTTCGACTTCGAAGAATATTACGAATGAAAATATGAATAAAATGCACTTGGTTACAATGCTGCAAGATAGAGAATTATCCTTGTATTTGAAATATACTACAGTGAATTCAAATGCTACATTGGTTGAGATGAAAGACCACATTGAACACTGAGTTCAAGAAACCAAAGTCGCAATCCTAGTGTATGATAGAGATAAAAAAAATTAAGAAATTGGTTACTGAGACTGTGTGGGAGGTAGACAAGATATTTAAGACATTAGAAAGCCAAATAGGCTTCAATATCCCATATGAACTGCATAAAGAATGGTTTATTGTTGGAATCTTACCTAATCTCCGAAATCCACTGTCACAAAAGAAGACCTCAACCCAAGAAGAAGTGGTATTGATCATGATGAAGCTTGAAGCTTCACTGGTAGTTGATACTAGCGTAGGAGTGAAGAATATTCTAACCCAGTTGGTGAGATTGCATATGGAGCTTCAATATATAAATAAGGGAAAGGAGGTTAGTTCTAATATTAGGTCGGAAGTCTGGTGTATCTAGTGCAAAGTGGAGGGTATTTCTAAGGAGAAGTGCCCTATTTATATGGATTATTTGGGCAGTGGGATGCTGAGTCCATTGAAGCCTGGAAAAAGAGTTGGGCCAAGTGTAGGGCCTAATGTCTGGTTGCAGGCTACCATTCCACTAATTATTTTCATCTACTGCAAAAATATGTCAAATCACTAAAGTAATTATTCTATAACTATTTCATATCGATGGTACATGATGAACAACATTGTTGAAGCTATGATATGATGATGCATCACAGTCTTGATGCATATAGAATGCGAGTATAGGGTCGAGAAGCTCTGGGTTCGCTAACAATGCAAGCATGTTTCCAAGGGCGAGGGTGTGGCCGAGGAGGAGGCACTAGTCATGGGCGAGGGCATTGTTGAAACTCAGAATTATCCTCTCTTTGACATACTTTATCACCTTTTTCCCTTACTTTCTCATAAGCTCATATACTCCAATTAATGATAAATGTCATGTTTTGTCTCAAGAAATTCATTTAAATGATTTCCATGTTATATTCTGATGTTCTTGCTATTCGAATGGATTTTTGTAATTTCGCTACAGAACATAGCCTATTCTACATCTAATCATGGGTTCCGTAACTACTCTCATGGTGTGATAGGTCTTAGGGATCAAATGGAGAAATGGGCCACATGGGAATTTCCAAAATCATCTACACATGGATTTCATCCTATCTACTTGATCGAAATCAATAAAAAAGGATGTCTGAGATCGTGGTAAAAGTCCAGTCAAAAGACGTTAGCCGAGAATAGAAGGAGTCTTGATTTCCTCTATTTTACAAAATCAAGAGTTAAACAGTCAAATTTCAATTCTTAAGTTGGTTAAGATTAGCCACCTATAGGCAGAATTATCTCATACACAATTATGTTTGTTTTATTTAAATACCAGTTATATAGAACTGAGAGGAAGCAAATTTTAAGTTAATTTTTTGTTGAAATGTTGTGTATTGTTTTAAGAATCCATTCTATGATAATACAAAGATCATGTTCATGCCAATGATTTATTAAGTGCACATTTAACCAACTAGGATCTCAACCGAATCTGTTGCAGTGGGCCCTTGCACAAGAGGAGGTTTTTCGTTCATTGTTTTTAGTTTAATTTCCTTACACTATTTTTTTCAATTATGTTTTTTGAATTGATTAATGTTACATTTCAAGTTTTGAGTAGTAGCATAGAATTATTTCATGAATCTATTTCTAGCATCAATAGAATAACTGTGTAATCATTGATCTTCTAAAAACATTTCGTGAGAATATATTTATCTGTTTTCAAATAGGAATAAGTCTGAAGCAATAAGAACTCATATTTATCTAGTTTCCTTCACTGTTTGGTCATTTACTTTTCTTAGATTAGAACTATCAATTAATTGTATGAATAGATTTTCTCAAAGGTCATTTCAGGAAGATGATTCTAAACTAAATGATTGAATATCTAATTTATATAGTTATTGAGCTTTCCTATGCACACTTTACTTGCTTTCTAGGACATTAGAAACTAAGGTATATTTGATTGCTTACACAACATCTTAAGAGGATAATACCTCATATTGAATACTGGAGTAATCAAACATACATTAGTTGTTTACAATCAGTTTGAGATTTAACTTTACATGTTTTTGAAATTACTTTTAGATCCTCATTTAATTTCATCACCAGATGTTCTTAAAATTCATTCCAAGAAGTTTATTTGATCATATTTCTAGAATGAATGATTGAATATTTAATTCATGCAATTACTAAGTTTTTCTCTGCACACTTTACTTCATTTTCTAGATCATTAGAAACTAAGGTATAATTTGTTTCTTAACATCATCTCAAGAAAGTGATACTTCATATTGAATGCTCGATTAACTAAACATACATTAGTTGTTTTCTTTTTCTTCTTTCACTTAGAATAGCGTTGTAATTTCAATTTCAGTTATAAGATTTTCATCCATGGAATAGAACTAATGTTAAATTAGAAATCATTAGAATAGATACTCTGTTTTTTAGATCAGATCTTAACCAACCAATAGCCTTTGATTCATTTTTATGTAAATTAGTTTAACTTAGGAACACTTCATTTTCTTCCTTCTTAAAAATCATTAAGATTAATTTTATTTCTCTCATATTTTTAGATTAACACTCTTAGATATAAATAAAAAAACCCCCAAAACAACATGAAAATACATAACAACGAAGTAAGAAGAAGGTTAACTAAACACATATAGTGCACCACACTTCATGAGTTTACAAACCTCAGTTGATAATTTATGCAAGAAATTTAAGATATTAATTTGACTAACATTTTTGCGTGATTGCTGAGGAAGTGTAATTAGATAGCCTTATTTCTTACATCTAAAAAAAATTGATATGCGTAGAGAAAGAGACTTGACGGGTAGATTCATAGCTAGAGGTAGGAGTTTAATTCCTACAACACCACTCACTCCACCAAGACCACGAAGTGATACACCTCCATCTCAAACTCATATTCCATACTTCACTAGCCATAGACTGCATGAAGTCCTAAGGTCAAAAATCCAATTAGGAGGATCTCCTACTTCATCCACTGAGGCAGTCTTAGAGGAGGAAGATCCTAGATCTCCAATAGGAGGAGTAACCTTTTTCACCTCTATACGGTAACATATTTTAGCTGAATAGTTAGAAATTCTTAGTGGAGAAGAAGAGGAAGAACCTTTCTTCAACATACCATTGATAGGAGAACCAGAGGAAGAGCAGTTAACCTTACAGGTTGAATCTTATATTAGCTCTGAAGAATATATAATAGCAGGAAGAGGAGAAGGAGAAATTATAAATAGAGAAAATGTAATATTTGGAGGGGGTAGAGGAAGAGGTAGAGGAAATGCAAGAGGAGGCTGAATAAATAGGTAAATTGATACTTCTTTTGGATTCCCTATAGTTGATGGAGAGACAAATGGAATAATGAAAAATATCTCACCTTCTGTCCTCCCAAATTTTCATGGATTAAAAAGTGAAGATCCTGAAACCTTTTTGTTTGAATTTGAAGTCTTGTGCAGAACTTATGATTATTTACAAGACTCTCAAAAACTTAATTTGTTTCCTTCAACATTGAATGGAGCATCTTTAAAATGGTTTATGGGTTTAATCACTCAGTCTATCAAAACATGGAATGACATGAAGCAAGAATTTTTAGAAAGGTATTTGGATTATTTCATAACCATCAATGACAAGGATGAAGTATTTAAAATGATGCAAAAAGAGGATAAGAATTTGGAAGATTTAATTGAAAGGTTCAATTATAACATAAAAAGAGAAAAATTGGAAAATTTAGATCAAGAGACTTTAAATGCTATTTTATTAAAAGCCATTAGAGATGAGTGGATAGACATCCTCAACATGATGGGAAAGGGAGATATCTCTCAACTTCCATTATCTAAAATTGGTGAATTATGTATTCATCTTTCAAGCGGAAAAGAAAAAACTGGGAAAATTCCAAGAGATCCTTCTCTTGCTAGAGTAAATAAATCTGCAACTGGAATAGTAAGTAGGGAAGAAATTGGAAACATGCTTGATGAATTTAAAATAAATATTTCAGGGAGTCTTAGTGAACAGATAGACACCCTTATATTACAAAGCAAGTAGAAAGCTGAGATTGATGCTTTAGCTATCTTTTGTTCTAGATGCAGAAAGAAGCATTTTTTAAGAGAATGTCCTCTTGATGGAAAATTCATAGAGACCGGTATGATTTATTCAAAAGGTCATGAAACTAGGAGTTGTTCTTAAGTTCCAAGTCTTAAGGCTATTTTTCCAGAAGAATCAATCTCAAATCAAACATAATCTCTTTGATTTTTCTCTAGAAGACTACGGCAAGGGCCACAAACTCAAGCCTTTAACAATGAAATGTATACTCAGTCCCCACCAAATAATTGGAATTCTTGGCAAAAACCTTGGCCTCAATCTCAATCTCAATCTTGGGTACAAGGAATGCAAAATCTCTATGGAAGATTCTCTCAATACTATCAATATCCTCCATCTTATCCAAACTATCCTCCCCAACAAATTCCTCAACAAAATAAACAACCCCAACTCCAAAATCAAAATTCACAACTTTCATTACCATTTCCACAAAGACCAAATCAACTACCTGCCCAACCATTCCCAAACCCCAATAATAAAAATCCTCAGAATACTTATATGATAGAAGGACAACAATTTCCATCCTACATGATTACTCCTCTATATCTTAATAATGTCCAACTTAGATTTGGTAGGATACTAGAAAAGAAAAAGCCTTCTGTAGTTATTCAATAACAAGATAATTTTGAGGAGAATTCTCTATAGACAAATAAAAGTTTTGAGGAAGGAACATCTCTTCAAAACTAGAATTATGAAAATGAAAAACAAAAATAACTAGTAAACTCAACTCCTATCATAGAGAAACCATCAGTACTTACTTCTAAACCTCCTTTTCCTGAAATATTACAAGTTGATAAAAGGGTAGAAAAGCACATTATGTTGCCCAATTATGATTTTATATATGAATTGAAAAATGTCTACATCAAAAACCCTTTGTTAAAGGCCATTAAAGAGATTCCAATTCTAGCAAAACAATAAAAGAGTTGAATATGAAGAAACTAAGAATAAAAACAAAAGAAATAAAAAGAATTCAACTAGTAGAAAAAATTGCAGACATAATGATGGGAAAAATTTCCATACAAAAATATTTAGATCCAGGAAGTCCAGTTGTAAAAACACATATCAATGGTGTTGAAATTCCAAATAAATTAACTAATTTAGGAGCAGCAATAAACATCATGAGAAGAAAAGCCATGGAACAACTCAAAATTCCTAATCTTCTGTATACACCTACATTACTGCAATTAGCAGACAGATCTGTAATTAAGCTAGATGGTGTGTTAGAAGATATTTTAGTATGCTTAGACTCTTGGGAGTATCCTGTTGATTTTATGATCTTAACCCCTAAGAACAATCTAGGAGGACATCCACTTATATTAGGAAGACCTTGGTTGGCTACAGCTGATGCTTTCATTAGCTATAGATATGGTGACATGTATATCTCTGATGGTAACTCAACAATAAATTCACTCTATATCCTCCAGAAAAAAAAATCACAGAGTTAGATGAAAAATAATGGATTGATGATGACAATGATATACATCCTCTCTTTACTATTTCAACCATTAGTGAAGAGAGTTAAATCTTAAATTCAATGGAAATTTTTGAATCATCCCCAGATTATGAACATGATCAATTTCAAGAAAAAACCAATACTGAATATTTTTCATCAACGCAGATGTCTCTTTATTCCATTGAAGAATTTGATAGATCTATAGTTGAAATCTTTCTAGGAAAAAAATTGAACATAAACAAAAAATTGGAGAGATTACAATAAGAAAAGTGAATCAAAACATTAAAACAACATTCTTTTGCATATGCATGGGAATACACTGAGATGAAAGGAATTAGTCCTAAGACTTGTTTACATCACATCTATATTGAGGAAAATTGTAAACCTATCAGACAACCTCAAAGAAGGGTGAATCCAAATCTTAGGGAAATTGTGAAAGAAGAGTTGCAAAAATTGTTGAATGTAAACTTCATTTAGCTAATTTCAGACATTCAGTGAGTTTCCCATTTAGTGATTCTACCAAAGAAAAATGGTAAATGGAGGGTATGCATTTATTATTGAGAATTGAATAAAGCTACCCTAAAAGACAATTTTCCTTTACCCTTTATAGATCAAGTCTTAGATACATGAGCAGGTAAGAAGTATTTCTCATTCCTGGATGGTTTTAGTGGTTACAATAAAATTCAGGTAGCACCTGAAGGTCAAGATAAGACCACATTCACCTGTCCATGGGGGACTTATGCCTACTGAGTACTTCCTTTTGGATTGTGCAATGCACCTACAACATTCTAAATGGTAGTACTAGAGATTTTTTCTAATATAATACATGATTGTGTGGAGGTGTGCATGGATGATTTTACAGTTTATGGGAATTCAATTGAAGAAGCTTTAGAAAATTTTGAAAAGGCTCTTAAAATATGTAAGGAAGAAAACCTTCACTAAGTCATGAAAAATGTTCTATGATGTTTACAGAGGAGATTTTCTTATGACATCACATTTCAAGAGATGGAATTAAAGTTGATACATCTAAAGTTGAAGTCATCTCCAAACTATCAATTCCGAGTTGTTAAAAGGATGTTATAAGTTTTCTAGGATTCACAGGATATTATAAAAGATTTATAGAAAATTTCACTAAAATAGCATTGCCTCTCTTCAAGTTACTTACCAAAGATTGTGGATTTTGTTGGAATCCTGATTGCCAATTGGCATTTAAAATTTTAAAATAAAATTTTTTTGAAGCACCCATCTTAAGAGGTCCAAATTGGAAACTACCTCTTCACATTTCAACAGATGCTTCAGATACAAATCTAGGAGTTGTATTAGGACAAAAATATTTGATCTCATATGCCATCTATTACACAAGCATGAATTTGAATCCCTCTGAGTTAAATTACACTATAAATGAAAATGAATTTTTAGTTGTTGTTCGTGCTATCAACAAATTCAGACATTATATTACAGGCTATGAGACCTTTGTTCATATAGATCACTCTGCAATTAGATAATTAATGAATAAATCTATTAATAATGGCAGAATTATAAGATGGTTATTACTCCTGCAAGAATTCAACATCACCATTCTAGACCGACCCGGAAAACAAAATAAATTTGTTGATTTCTTGTCTAGAATTCAGAATATCAAAGATGACACTCCGGTTAAGAATAAATCTCTTGATGAATATATTTTTGAAATAACTACTAAAACTCCTTAGTTTGCAGATATTGCTAATTACTTAGTCATAGGAAAATTACCTTCACATTTGTTTCCTAGAGAGAAAAGGAAAATTGTTCAAATAAGTGCAAGATACTCATGGATTACTAATGAACTATATAAAACAGGTCCAGATCTCATTATTAGAAGATGTGTTCAGGAAGATGAAATGCCTGAAATTCTTAAGGCATGTCATGATGAACCTTGTGGTGGAAACTTTTCTAACAAGAGGAAAGCCTATAAAATCTTTCATGTGGGATATTATTGGCCATCCATATTTAGAGATACCAAAGAATATGTCAAAAGGTGTGACAACTACCAAAGGGCAGGGAAACCTTCTCCTTCAGATGAAACTCCATTACAACCTGAGGTACTCATCGAACCTTTTGAAAAATAGGCCTTGGATTTTGTTAGACCAATCAATCCACCATCTAAACAAAATAAATATATTTTGGTATGTACTGATTATGTCACTAAATGGGTAGAGGCTAAAGCACTACTTTTTTCTAATGAACTTTTTGTAGTTAATTTTTTTTTGAAGATATATTCACTCGTTTTGTTGTTCCAAGAGAAATTGTGATAGATCAAGGATCCCATTTTACATCCAAGTTGGTGAAAACACTCATGGAATATCACAATATTAAGCACAAAAAGTATAATTCTTATCATCCGCGAGAAAATGGTCAAGTAGAGTCTACCAATAAAGTGTTTGAAGGAATTCTTACTAAGACTGTACATCTACACATAAGAGATTGGGAAGAAAGGCTACCTAAAGCCTTATGGGCCTACATAACTACATGGAGGAATACAACAAGGCATACTCCCTATGAACTTGTTTATGGAAAGCAAGTCCTGTTACCTATAGAGTTTTAGATTCAAACCTTCAAGATGGAAGTCCAATTGGGACTTGATTTATCAGAAGCACAAAAACATAGATTAGGGCAAATCAATGAGCTTGATGAAATCAGTAAAGATGCAGTTCAAAGAACCAATATAGTCCAGCAGTGAAGGGCTAAATGGCATGATAAATATATCAAGGAGAAGAAGTTTCAAGTAGGGGATTGGGCACTTTGTTCAATTCAAAATTCAAATATTTTCAAGGAAAGTTTCAGACTCATTGGCTTGGCCCATATGAGATTGAAAAAGTCTTTGAAAATGGAGTAGTTAAGATAAGCACAATTGATGAAGAAAATGTACCTCTTCTTGTGAATGGTCATCGGTTGAAAGTATATCATAAGCCAATTTCAAGAGAGGAATTTATTAATATTTTCCAAGATAATACTGATATGAAGTTAGTGAAGAAGAATTATTCTTCTTCACTAACTTAGCTTTTATTTTTCCTATATCTATATATATATATATATATATATATATAAATTGTATAAGTATGAAAACCAATCAATGATTGGCATCCTTATATGGAAAATACAGGGTGAAAATCAGATATTTCTGATATCCTATATTTTCCATTTCTTTTTCTGCAAACAAGTAGTAAGACATAACTACATTCATATTCCATTTTTTCAGTTCATAATATACAGCTTCATTCCATTCATATTTACATTTCATTTTGCAATTGACTACATTCTACAGCTTATTACATTCTGCAGCTGACTACATTCTGCAGCTGATTCCATTCTATAGCCACATTCCATTTCATTCAGTAGCTCTGACACATTTGTACAACCTACTAAAAATGATGAATACAGGAAATTGAAGGACTACATTTGAATACCACCATGCTAAAAGGTACCTAAAGAATCAACACCAAAGAAACAACAAGGAAAGGTTAGTTCTAAAGGTAAGGTTGCAAAAATTTATTTTAATAGCAAGGTAAAAAAATTAACATGTATAATATGGATGGTCATATGCTCCTTTGATAGATCATCATTTGATTTGATTGTGATTTCCATCATATCATAGATCAGCCATATCATCCACATTATGTTTCATAATGGTCCACAATATATTCCCCCATTTATGATTAACAGTGATGACCTGTTGACGTGACATACCCGTCTGCGTTTCTTAAAAACCCCAATCCATACCAATTATTTATTCCTACAAATCCTCGATGTGTTTCATAAAATCTATAATCTAATTAATTTCATAACAGAGAACAATAATTCTGAGGGTTAGGCTCTTCATAATATAAGGCATGGGACTAATAGTCAGATCAGAACTGGTAGGAACAAAATATATGGAAGCATATCCTGAGGTCAAAGAAATGTTGCAAAAAGCGAGATGGCTCAAATTCATAGAGAAATTTGATGGTTTTCATAAAGATATCACAAAGTATTTTGCTAGGTCCTTTGATGACACAGAAGTGGAAATCAAAGAGATCAAGTTCACGGTTACTGAGACATTCATATCTGAAGCCACAAAACTTCCAAGGGTTGGCAAAAGGTGGTTCAAAAACAAGGAATTTAACAATGAATCATGGAAATTTATCCTCAAAAACCTAGGTATGGACGTCTCTTTTTTTAGAAAAGGCATCCCCAACTTAGCCCTTAAAAATAAATGGAGGAACCTACTCTTGGTTTCATATAAATTTATCACCTGTGAAGGAAGGTTTGGTTGCATGTATGTATATCATATTTGATTGTTGATGAATTTCTTAGAGAATGGTGAAATAAATATTCCATTATTTCTACTGAATAGCTTAAAAATAATGTATTCAAATGTGCAGAAGAGAATACAGTTTATAGATAATAGGATGCACCATCATGGGTTGATAAAAGTAGTTTTTGAGTTTCATCTAAAAATTTTAGGAGATTCCTGGGAGAATTTTCTCATTAGAAATCATTTTCAAGAAGTACCAGAACAACCTAAAGAAGATAATGTTAGAAAGATCAGAAGGAAGAAGACTAATACAAACATTGAAGACAGACCTACATCTTCATTTCAAAACATTGATGAAAAGCTCATCCCTTTAGAGATGACAGAGAAAAAAAAGAAAAATAAAGTCAAGACAGGAGGTAAGATAAGAAAGAAGAGCAAGGTTACAAGTGAGAAAAATGTAAATCCTCTACAGCTGAGAAGGAGCTCCAGACTCCGAGGTTCGATGAAGAAAACACTAACAAAAGAGACATAGTTTGTAAGTTTAGATGAAGAAACTCCAATACCATCTCTTGTAAATATTTCTCCTCCACATAGTCCTCAAAATTCTCTTATTCATAATTTTGAAGGTAGTCCTAGAAGAAAATATCCAGGCATAGACCCAACACAACAAGAAATATATGATCATAGAGTCACTTGAGAAGCGGAGTGAAACAGTGGATCCAGAACATCCTATCAATCCACAAGAACCTCTAGTTGATACTCTCAAAAAAGAAATTTATGAACTATAGATATTGAATACGCATATTAAACAAGAGAATAAAGCTTTGAAGCAGTAGAACAAGTTGAGAAAGGAAATTAATGACAATACCATTTTGCACCTAGGACTATGATACAAAAACAATAGGAAGTTTAAAAGAAAGAACAAGTCACTAAACAAGGGAGTCATTAATCTAAAATACAAGCTTCTTATGAGAAAGCCAAGGATGGTAATCACTTCAGAGAAAAGAAAGAGAAGGAAATTGGATGTGTTAGCAGGAGTGTCTGAACAAATGCGGTAAGAGAGGAAAAATTCACATTTTTGGTAAATTGCATGAGGACATGCAATGACTTCTTAGTGGGGGTATTTTGAACCTCAGAATTATCCTCTCTTTGACATCTTTTCTCACCTTTTTCCCTTACTTTATCATATGCTCATATACTCCAATCAATGATAAATGTTATGTTTTGTCTCAAGGAATGCATTTGAATGATTTCCATGTTATATTATGATGTTCTTGCTATTCGAATGGATTTTTGTAATTTGGCTACAGAACGTAGCCTATTCTAAAGCTAATCATGGGTTTTGTAGATACTCTCATGGTTTGAGATGTTTCAGGAATAAAATGGAGAAATGGGCCACATGGGCATTTCTAGAATCATTTACACATGGATTTCATCCTATCTACTTGATCAAAATCAATAAAAAAGGACGCCTAAGATTGTGGTCAAAGTCTGGTCAAAGGACGTTAGCCAAGAACAGAAGGACTCTCATTTTTCTCTATTGTAGCAAATCAAGAGTTAAACAGTCAAATTACAATTTTATAAGTCGGTTAAGATTAGCCACTTGTAGGAAGAATTAGCTCATAAACAGTTATGATTTATTTATTTAAATACCAGTTGTACGGAATCAAGAGGAGGCAAGTTTTAAGTTAAGTTTTTGTTGAAACGTTGTGCATTGGTTTAAGACTCTGTTCTATGATAATACAAGAATAGTGTTCATGCCAATCATTTCTTAAGTGCATATTTAACTAGCTAGGTTCTCAACTGAATTTGTTGCAGAGGGCCACTGCACAAGAGGAGGTTTTTCGTTCATTGTTTTTAGCTTAATTTCCTTACTCTGTTTTTGCCAATACTATTTTCTGAATATATTAATGTTACATTTCAATTTTTTATCAGTAGCATAGAATTAGATCATGAATGAATTTCTAGCATCAATAGAATAACTGCGTAATAATTGATCTTCTAAAAAAAATTCGTGAGAATAGATTTATCTGTTTTCAAATTGGAATAAGTCTGAAGCAATAAGAACTCACAGTTATCTAGTTTCCTTTACTGTTTTGTCATTTATTTTTCTTAGAGTAGATTTATCAATTAATTGTATCAACAGATGTTCTCAAAGGTCATTTCAGGAAGATGATTCTAAACTAAATGATTGAATATCTAATTTATACAGTTATTAAGCTTTCCTCTACATACTTTCCTTGCTTTCTAGGACATTAGAAACTAAGGTATAGTTGATTGCTTACACATCATCTCAAGAGGATAATACTTCATATTGAATACTACAGTAATCACACATACATTAGTTTTTTACAATCAGTTGAGCTTTAACTTTATATGTTTTTACATTTAATTTTAGATCCTCATTTAATTGCATCACTAGATGTTCTTAAAATTCATTCCAAGAAGTTGATTTGATCATATTTTTAGACTGAATTATTGAATATTTAATTCATGAAATTATTGAGTTTTCCTCTGCACACTTTACCTGCTTTTCTAGATCATTAGAAACTAAGGTATAATTGGTTTCTTAACATCATCTCAAAAAGGTGATACTTCATATTGAATGTTGGAGTAACTAAACATACATTAGTTGTTTTCTTTTTCTGCCTTCAGTTAGAATAGCATTGTAATTTCAATTTCATTTATAATATTTTCATCCATGGAATAGAACTAATGTTAAATTAGAAATCACTAGAATAGATACTCTGTTTTTTAGATCAGCTCTTAACTAGCCAATAGACTTTGATTCATTTTTATGTAAATTAGTTTAACTTAGGAACACTTCCTTTTCTTCCTTCTTAACAATCATTAAGATTCATTTTTTTCTCTCATAGTTTTAGATTAACACGCTTAGATATAAAGAAAAAAACCCCCAAAAAAACACGAAAATACATAACAACGAAGTAAGAAAAAGGTTAAATAAGCACATTTAGTGCACCACACTTCATCAGTTTAGAAATCTCGATTGATAATTTATGGAAGAAATTTAAGACATTAAATTGACTAAATAGACATATTATATGGTACAAATTCAAATAGCTTGGACATTTTTCCAGGGATTTTTAGAATCCTAGTGCACATTCCTATAAGTATTATCAATAATTTTTTCATGAAATCGAATATTGTCCCATTTTATTAGCTAAAATTGAGGAGAAGCGCAACCATCAGAGCACTTAGGAAATACAAATGAAGAGGTATAAAACGTGTAAGGTAGATCCAAGCATTAACATAGTAACATGCAGTGGTGTGAATACTGGAGAAGATTGCACAGAAGGAAAGTAAGCTTTGATGGAGACATGGGTTTGGAAACCTGAAGATGATAATTTTGGGTTCAATATACAGCATGAGAAAGAGACATTCATGGAAGCGAAGAAGAGATTTATGACTCCTAAATTTTTAACATAAACCGCATTGAGATAGTTGTTCCAGCAGAAGAATAAGCTTGGGGAGAATACTGAAGGAAAGGGAGCTGATCCATCCATCTTGGTGTCCCTTTTGCAGATGTGTATGAAATTAATAAGAGATCATAATGTTGTACAAAGGTTATAGGAGCTAACAGATAAATATGATGGTAAGGAAAATCCATGACTGGAATAGTGCGTAGTAAAATAAGTCCCCAAAAATAACTAGAGAACCAGCCAAAAGATGCAATTGGTTGCACAAATCGAATATTATTAGATGGATGAATTCATTTCGGATTTGAGACTAGATTCCAATGTTCTGCCAAGATAGACATGAGAATGGATGGGAAGGCCTAATATGCAATGGTTATCGATTGAGCTAAGGATGGAAAACTAGTGGAATATCATTCCTATGGGCTGATTGTAGGGCTTCAACATAGATATTGATGGAGAAATTATGTTACACAACTTCAAAATTATTGATATCATTGACGATAACAATCCCTATGTTGTGTTTCTTGGATTTGATTGGGCTTATGACATAGACTCTATAATCAGTCTAAAGAATAGGCGGATGGTATTTCAAAAGGACGGTACCCGAGTTGTTGTGCCATTGAATCCCTTTGAAGGTGCACATTATATAGAGCGTTTCTAGTATGAATATGTAGATGTTGATATAGATCAGATCTATAGGCTTACTCTGCAGGATGAAGTTTGGATTAACCCTACTCCTGATGGAAGAATATGTTGGGAGTGCAATAGTTCGTGTGTTTTAGAATCCGATGAAGAGTTGGAAAATTGACATAATTTCTTACATTATGTAACTACAAAGAGATATAACAAGGTTACCAAATCACTTCAAAATGTCACATTGGAGGTTCATGACCTGTTGTTTTATAATGGAAATAGGAATGTTGTCCTATTTCTGGAATAATTTGAGCAGAAGGTTCCTGCATAACAAAGATACGAAGCTTTGGACTTCACATTAAGGTTCACTCAAGCCCGATGGTGGGGCACGTAGAGAGAAAGCTTGGAAGGATGGAAGGAATTTAGCAGAATGATAAGACTCACAATTGACCATGTTGACACTAAGATCACGGAGAAGTAAAATGGTAGAAATGATCCTCACGAGAATTTATCTTTCTTGACTGAAGCTTCTCACAAAAAACCTCAATTAGAGTGGGTGCACATTCTCTTTCATTCATTGGATAAATACCTTAGAAATTGTATCTTGAGACAGAGCTGTTCCACGAAACTACATGTTAGTCATCAATATTTTTCACTATTTGTAGATGACTATATATTTTTTCTATATTTCTGAAAGCAACCTTCCTAGAATATTGTGAGTTTCATAAATCTCACTACCTTCATTATCCTAATAGAAAATTTTTCACTATTCTATCAGATTACCATTCCGTGGCTACCTTCTCACTCCTACAAACTCCTCATAAGCTTATACCTATCAATTTCAGCCTCCTTCTCTACCTATAACCTCATTGGCCTATTTTTCCCCAGTTCATAACTCCACTTTCCCTCTAGGGTTTCCTATAGCCTACTCATTCCCATGTTCCCTGGGTTCCTCAAGCATTGATGGTCTCAAAATTGTCGCTATAGGATATTTAGATAAATCAAGTACATTGGATTTTGGATCTTCAAAACAGCACTTTGAAAAATACTCTGTTTTCACTTGAGAAACCTCCAAGCCAATTTTCAGTCAAGATCGGGTCGAAGAACCCTCCCACTACGTCAATTAGGGTTCCACCTGTTTTGAGGTCATCATTGATGTTTCAAACACTACTTTTCCTTTGGTAGAATCTGGCTCAGATGTAATGGAATGTTGAGACATGGTTATTCAAGGAAGACCTAAGAGTTTCCAAAGAATACTATCCCTTTAGTTCAAAGTCTATAAGAGGTAAATGCAAAGAGTTTAGCACTTCTGCAGGAGTGTTGAAGGATTTGTCAGTAGAAGGTGTTGATGAGGTAGATTTTAATCCTCAATGAAGATAACTTGTAGAAAGGAAGACAAAAAACACTTTTTCTTGTCGATAATTATGGTTTTTGAGCTTAATGGTCTAGTAGAGTGCCAAACAGTGATCAATTGTAGAGATGAGATGGAGAAGGTACAGAAGGCCAAACATGAAGAAAGTCTAATAGAAAATATTGATGAGATAGGAGAAAAGGTGAGTTGAACTAGACATAAATTATTGAACTTAAAAGGGCTATAGAGAACTTAGAAGAAAACACTGATGATTGTTGTAAGACACTCCAGACACCTAGGGTTTTGATGAAAATGATCAAAGAAGGTGAAATAATGATTTGAACTCCAAGGTGGGAAAAAAATAGGTTTTTGGAGATGCTGCTATATGAACAAATCCTAAAGTTGTCAAAATCAACTTGTCATGCCTCATGGAGTAAAAGTAGGGTCAAATTCATCATTTTAGTCAACGTGCATGCAAACAGTGTAAGAGTGTTAGTAGGAAAAGGTGAAAAGATGAGTTAAACTTCATGATGAAAACCACGGAGGATTTTGAAGCTGATGTTTTGTCCAATCATCACAAAGGTGTCAAAATAAACATGTCAAGGCTCCAGGATCAAAAGAAAATAAAGTTTCATAACTCTAACAACCTACAAACAAAAAGGCATAAAGCAGCATCAGTGAAAAAGAAACGGACTTGTGAACTTTAGAAAGTGGGGTTCAAATATTAAATCAAAGTTTTATGAGGCTATAAAATCCCATATAACACTTCAAACAAATCACTGTTGCCTTGAAATATCATCATATCAATTGAGAGAAGATAATTTGTGAGTTTTACAAGTGAAATTGGGGAAATTTGTCTGGCACTGTGAGCCAGGGATCGAGCACTGCGCCTTGGAAATTCCCCCCCATACAAATTACATTGGCGTTGCATGCCTACAAGTGAGTATTGCATGCCTGGAAGAGAGATGCACTCTTGCCCAACACCCACAACAGATTTTCCACAGGCACTGTGCCCTCAGCACCAGCGTTGTGCGCTTAGCCTCGACGTTGTGCCCTTGGCCTTGGCACTACGCACTTGGCCAGGAGGGCTTTCTAAGCACGACAACCACCCAAATCAACTCAAACTATTTTCAAGCTTCCTCCAAGTTCCTCGAAGGAAATGATAAATGGTAAGTGGATGCCTTAACCACATTTCAAGCTATTTGATGATTTTTAGTTAATGGTAATGAAAACCTAACAAGAAACCTTGGGCTACAAACTTGAAACCCCTATTTTTGCCATTAATTCCATTTGCCTATAAAGAGAATTAGTCAAAATAGAGGGTAATTACACAGTTGGAGGGTTTTCATTGAATTATATACCCTCTCACTCAACCTGATATACCTATACCCTCACTTACTCATTCCCTCGTTAGCCTAAACTGCCATTTCATCACCATCTCTTCATTTCATTTCCATTTACACTCCAAGATTGGAAAAACAAAGTTTTCAAAATGTCAAGAGAGGGAGATAGTGGCAATGATGTGAAGGCTCAAATGCCAAGGTAGCATTAACACAAAGGTCGAAATATTAATAGGTTTGAACCCCTCAACACAAGGGAGCTAATGGCATCTCCCATTACTGTTTAATTTTTCAAACATGTATTATGCTTTTATTTTTGTGAAAAGGTGTAGCTGGTGCAAAACCAGCCTGAGCTAATCAGACTCTTTATCATTAACTTGTATGAAAAAAAAGTTAATCTTACAAGGGTCACCTTTGAGCTATCTATAGATTCTATTGCCAATTCCAGTGGCATACCTAGTGTAGGGTAGAAATGGTTCAAGCAAGTCAATCTTGACATGAGTTACTTTGAACACTACTTAAAGCCTAGGTACAAAGTGTTACACCATTTTTTGGTCATCTAACCTATTATCATTAGATGGACCCAAGTACACCATGTAAGACCAGTTTTACCCTAAGTAAAACTGCTTTCACTATGTTAAAACAGGAAACCCCAAAAGGAAATATTAAACAAACTTATATTTGTTTGATTTTCCTCATGGAATAATTAATTAAACCATAATTTAATTATTATTCCCAGTCATGTTTAACCCAAAATCAAAGAAATTAATTAGATAAACCTTTATTTGTCTTATTATTTTCTAGGAATAATTATTTAAACCTTATTTAGATAATATTCCTTGTTAAATATGACCAAATCACCCACAAATAATTAAATAAATCATTATTTATTTAATTATCTTTCAACCACTTCCTTAAATAATTAAATAAATCATTATTTATTTGATTATCTTCTAACCGCTTCCTTAAAAAGATAAATAAATCGTTTATTTATTTATTTTTGACAAATTAAGGGATTTGACCCAAGTCAAATACCTTTTCCCTCCAACAAATATAATAAAATATTCCATAAAAAGTGGATCTAGATCTGGTTAACCCATGCACCAAGATCTATAATGACCCAATATTTTGTTATAAATAGGAGGGTTTTTCCTACCATTCTTCACCTTTTGTTGCCTATTAGATCACTCTGGATCTATACACTTGGTCACTCTTTTCTACCATTTGCTGTGTGAGCTCCCTTTGAGTTCCATTCTTTGTGTGAGTTTTCTACACCAACAAGAGAGAGAAATCTTAGATCTGAAGTGCTGAGGACTTCCAAGAACCCATCCCACTGAGGAGAATTGGATACGCCTTCTTGTTTTCCTCCCAGGTGCCCGATTAATACAAAAATTCTTTCAAAAATTGTTCTTGTCTTGTCTATTGGTATATAGAGCAAACCCTTATTTTTACTGCTTAATGTCTTTCCATGCATAGATGCGGTTTTACTGACTCTTTATGTCTAACTAACGACGGATGCGAAATGTCTGGCAGTAATTTGTTGTTAGGGCTATTAATATATATGGGGGGGGGGGGGGGGGGGACTCCACACGGGTTTTAAATTACGACCGTTGTCGTTTGTCATATTCCTGCATATCCAGCTACTTCAGACCCTAAGGTTTCTTTTCAGCTTTTTGTTTTTCCTATTTTCATGGTGTTTTCCCCCTATAACACCCTAAAACATTAAAATTTCTAACTTCCGCGTGTTTCTGGCCCTATTGCGCAGGCGACAGACATTAGCCGCAGCTGAGACGACATTTTTTTTCTGAAATCTGCCGCCGAGAGCGCCGGAAGTGCAGGTCGCACTTTTTGGCCCAAAAACTGCGACCTGGAGCTTCAGGTCGCAGAAAACAGCCCCAAAACTGCGACCGGAGCGAAAAACGGGTCAAAAACTACGACCTGGACATTTTTCTGTTGTTTTTCTGAAATTTTTCTGGGTTTTTCTGAAGCTTCTGTCAGGGTTTTCCAGCCTCTGTCTCAGCCCGTTTCGACCTGTTTCTAATCTGATTTTGCTCATCTAAGTGGGAACCTAGCCCCCTAGGGCTTCAGTACCCTCCACTTTTGGTGGAAGAGTTTTAGCTGTTTCAGGTGTCTGCTTTTTTCAGAGTTTCAGCCTTCCCTTTTTCAGATCTGATACCTCATCCTCCGATCCCTTTAAATCAGCCTTCCTTCCTTTCAAATCACCTCTTGTCGTTTTGTTTGGACCTCTCTTTAGGACCTCCTCCCTGTCCTTTCCGCTTTTTGCTGATTTCTTCCCTTTTTTCCAGCCACCTTGCCTCTGTCTCTTGGCTATGATCTGCACCTCTTTTCAGTAGCTTTACCCTTTAGATCCCTGTCCCTTTTGACCCTAGATCTATTGGCCTCTTTTTAGTATGTTTTGATTAGATTAGTTTTGAGAGTCCTGCCTTTTTGGGTTAGATTGATGCATGTTTAGCTGTTAAATGTTCTGTTATTTCAGCATTATATACTATTCTCTGCAGATTTCTTTTCAGTTACGCAGCACACTTTTTCTTGCTCTCAAAACGAAAAGGGTTTAAAAATTAAAATTAACGCACATCACACACTGACCCTAAGTGAAGAAGCGCCTGGTTAACACTGCCTGGCAAAGACTCTAAAATCAATTGTCACTGCACCTTGTCTGCCCTTGACCTTTCTTGATTCTGTCCCTTTCTGCCTTTGTCGGTTTCCTTCTTCATGTCATCATTGCGCCCCCAAGGCGCCTTTCCTGGAGACTTCTTGGCCTTCACCCTCAGTTTCCGGTTGGTCGACCTGCTCCGCCCCGCCGTCGTCGAGCCAGTCCTCCTTCGAGTCCACACTCTGACTCCTCTCATGATTCATCGGGTTCTCCTTTTCCTTCTGGTTCTCCCCCTGTCGCCTTCACTATGTCTGGTCCAGGGCCTAACGCTAGCAGTGCTCCCGGCCCTAATGCCGGAACTACTCCTAGCGGGACCGCCACAGGAACTACCTCGGCTGCACCCATGCTCCCCTTCTTGGTAGGCCTCAGCCTCCCCGATTTGGACCGGTTGAAAAACGACCTTATACACCATGACGCTAGTTGGCCTGCTATGCCGACAAAGCTCCCTTCTAACATCCCAAAGTTTGAAGGCCGTGCTGGAGAAGATCCTTCCAATCATGTTCGATCTTTCCACATGTGGTGTTCATCTACCTCTATTACTGATGACTCTGTTCGTCTTAGATTGTTCCAATGCACGCTTACAGGCAAAGCTTCTAAGTGGTATGTTGATCAACCCACTTCCTCCCATACCACCTTTGCAACTCTTGCCCGGGATTTTTTATCTTACTTCCAGCTTCCCCTTCGTTATGACACTGGTATCGAACTCTTGACTTCCTTCAAGAAAAACTCTTCGACCCGCCTTTCTACCCATGTCCAGGAATGGCGAAGAAGATGGAGCCTATGCCAATCTCCTACCTTCGAAGACCGTGTCTACATGGACTGGTTCCTTAGATCTCTCTTGTCCCCTATCGGGAAAGATGTCGCATCACATTTTCCTCAAACTGAAGAAGATGCCCTCCAAATGGCGTTAAAGTATGGCCTGATCTACACTCAGACAGGTTATGATCCTACTGTCCTACCTGATCTCCCCAAACGTGATGCCCATACACCGGGGGTACCTCATGCCACCGACAGTATCGTTGGATCTATCTCTCATCCATCCTCTCAACCTCTCATGAGATATGGTTTTCCTGGGGGAGGGGGCACCACTCCCTGCACTTCTCCCCCTCCCGGTAACACGCATCCAGGATACGGCATGCCTCATCCTTTTTCCCAACCTCCTGCTTACCTCAATGTTGCCCAACCTAACCATTACCCTTATCCGCAGCCTGGTGCGCCAGCTCCTCCAGCATATGCACTTTTGCCTCCCTTTCCTTCTCAACCCCTGCAACAGCAGTCACCGCCCCCTCAAGAGCTGGTGGATGCACAGAAGGGATTCATGGCTACCCAACCACCTCACGGACAGGTGGCCACTCCACCTTCCCCTTCTGGTTCCTCCAATTACCAAATCTTCATGATGAACTCTGATCCACCTCTAACCGTCGACCTTAACCTTCAAACTCGGTCTCGCCAGTACCCCATGCCTCCCACTCAGTCTGCCCCCGAGTCCCCTTCTTCCGGTTCTACAGAGCCTCTTTCGACAACCAATGGTCCCTTACATATCCCTCAACCCAAAGTTGAGGTCCATACCAAGATTTCTAAAAGACCGTTACGTCGAAATGCTGCTTCTGGTCGAGCTGCTCATTTGTATAGCATAGTAGATGCTTTGGCGCAATCTCCTGCTGCCATTTCCACACTGGAACTCCTCCAGTCGTGCCCTTCCCAAAATAAGGCTCTAATATCTGCCGTGGGCGCTGTAGATCCTGCTGATGACCAAATGATTGTGTTCGACACCCATAAATTAGAACATCCTCCTCTTCCTGCTTCCGTAGCCTTCCAAATCCCAGTCAAAATCCGGAACGCTAACATTTCTCGGTGCATAATTGATGAGGGGGCATCCACCTGTGTGATGTCCGCTTCGGTTTTGAAGCAACTTGGCTCTCCTGAATTAGCCCCTTCCACGATCACCCTTAGAGCGTGGGATGGCCACGCCTCCCAGCCCATTGGCCTCTTCTGTAATTGTCCTATCACCTTTGCCGGTAAGACTGTTTGCGTTGACGTCAAAGTCATCGATGCCCCGCTAGACTACAACATTCTATTGGGGCGAAGCTACACCTATGCTATGTCTGTTGTCCCTTCTGCGGTTTTCCGCAAGATGTCTTACCCTCATAATGGAAAGATAGTCACCATTGACCAGTTGACATATCATGAGCCAACATCTCAGACCTCACCTGAGACACCCATCTCTTCTGTAGCCAACAAGCAAACCATCGATTTCTTGACCAGTGTCTCTCCTGGCATCTACAAAGACTCCTCTTTGCTTGGAACCTTCCCTGGTCTTCCTCCTCCTCCTATCTCTGACCCCAGCTCATCGAATGTTTGCATGATGCAATCGTCTCGGGCTGCTCTCACGCAACCTGCTTCGGCTAGTCAGCAACCTTGCCCTCCGCAACCTGCTCCTAGCCCTTCACCTGCAGTTGGTAGTCATGAGCCTCTTTATCCCCCTAGCATGGTTCCTCCAAGCCTTAGCCATTTAGGAGCCGTCCCACCTGGCCATTACCCCTCTGGTCAGATACCGTTCCTAGCTCCCCCACTAGGAGTGTACACGGTACCGGTCATGGCCACCCTCTCTCTTCCTAACTTGACCCTTGGGATTCCCGTTTGGTACCTTGATCCTCCAGCCCCGACCTTGCCTGGTCAACCCAAACCTTATATTGCTTTGACCCCGGTTCAACCGGCCCCCATACCTTCTCCCGCTGCATCAGTGCCTCAGTCACCTCAACAGGAACCACCTCCTGTTGTAATCGCTTCGGGTAAGAAGGGCAAAGCTCGCAAGGGGGCATCAAAGGACAAGGTTTCTCTGACAAACCTTGCTCCTCCTCAGCGTCCAAATCATACCATCCAGTGTGCTTTGTGTGATGTTGTCGGTCACGCCTCCCATACCTGTCCTGCATTGCTTCATCTCAAGCCCATGGTTAATGTCACATTCCCTAAGTCCACGATCCCAAAAGCCTCTGTTCCTTCCGCAACCGCGGCCAAGAACCCCAAGACTATTCACACCAACCACCCCTGTGCTTTGTGTGATCTCCATGGCCATTACACCCATCTTTTTCCTCGCCTTGAGGACTTCCGCACCTCTATCGCCGCGGTCCACCAATTCGAGGCCAAGCGCAATGAGTCCACCTCTCCCCTATTTTCACATTCTGCTTCTGCAGAACTACCAGATATGACTGCTCCCATTGACATTCCCCCTACTGATGTCGAGATGACGGAGCCTTTGTCCAGCATTTTTTACCTATCATCATCCATGCAACCCTCGGGGAACATTCCATCTGAATCCTCCCCTGTTGTTTCGCTTCCTTCCTTCAGCGATCCTCTTGGGCTCAACATCAGCAGATCCTTTATCTACTTACTCTTCGGTCAACCCTTGTGACGATGTGCATGTGAACCTCTCTTCTCATGATGATGATCCCGGTCACTTCACCACATCAGGTGGTCTTTCTTCCACCAGTCACCCCATATTCTATCGTGATGACGAAATTATGGAAAAAATCCCCACCCCTGACGTTATCTATTCCCCCTTACATCGAACCCATGCGTTCACACCACACCCACCTTGTGGCCATTACATTGAAACCCACTGTTTGGGTAAGGGGGCACCCACATTTGAGAGACCAAGAGAAGCAATTCTCCACCACTCTCCTAGTGGATCTGGTCGTGTTGACTTTAGTCCCAGTATTCTTCCACACTTCGAAGAACCTCTAGAGTCCCATATCACTTCAGATCACTCTAGGGATGATACCCCTTATCGTTCCCTCATCTTACATCAGCAACCGAGTCTCTTAGACATTATGGTTGACCAACCTATAGCTTTTCTACGAGAGCATCAGTTCATTATCTCCAAATCCTCTTTTTGGGATAGTGACACCAGGTATGCCAACTCGGAAACTTAAAGTCCATTTGATCCCTATATGCAGTACCAAAAGAGATTGGTAATCCTCCATTTCCTTTCTCACACTGCATAACCATAACGAGAACAAATGGCACACCACATCATTTCAATGTGTTTAGATTCCCCTTTTTTCTAAATACATTTTGGCATGACCACACCATGCTCAGGGGCACCTATGCCCCTCAACCATAACCCTCCTCACCTCGTTTTTGGAGAGGAGGCTGTCGTACCAATCGAGTGTGACATCCCTTTCCTTCATCTGGCTGTTGAACTTCTCCCTGACACCCAACCTCTAGAACAATGACTTATCATGCCTGAGCATGCCTCTGAATACTGCCGTGTTGCATTGCAAACCATGGAAGCGGCCAAGAAACGCACCAAAGCTCAATATGACCAAAAATTCCAGCCTCAAAGGCGACCTTGTTCTAGTATGTGACCAAGCTCATGATGTCCTTGGTCACGGGAAGTTAGACTCATTATGGCTAGGCCCTTACGTCATCAGTAAGGGTCTTGGTAAGGGGGCATACCTTTTAGAGGACCTCGAAGGCAATCCTCTTCCTAATCCTCGCAATGCACTCTATCTTAAGAAATATTACCCTTAGCATTTCCCTTTTGAGATGCGTGTTTTAGGTTCTTTTAGATAGCCAGCATCTTTTTTGTACTTTCATCCTTCGCCAGGAGCTATTTTGTCCAAGAAGGATCACTTCACCTCTCCTTCAAATCGAACTTCCTCACTTACAACACTTGTACTTGGGGCACCATTTTTCCTCCTTACTTGTCTTTGTTCGTGTCGATTTTCGTCATGAGTTACCATCTTGTACTCATGTTTTCATGGTCCCCCATTGGGCCTTTACTGTGTGGCAGCACCATCAAGTCACCCTTGTTTAGAGCATCCAAGTTGAGTCATCATCGCATTCATGGAGTCTATCCCGAGTCCCTTTGTACCCCGCTATAGCCCTCCACCATTCATTGCTTGGTCTCTCTCTTGTGTCGCACATTATGGCCTTCGGTCCCACTGTCCCCTATCCCTTATGATATTGCATCAGTCACTGCCAGGTCATTCATGCCCTTTATGCTCTACCAAGGGAAGTCGTCCATTCGCTACTCAGTCCCTTCCATTTCACCATCATCATTTGTGTCAGTCTGTCCGTCGCTCTACTATTTTCTCTCGTGCCTTAGTTGAGGATCTCCCATTGCCTCACCTATGGCGGACCTCCTTCTATCGACATCAGCTCATTCATTCCAGAAGCCAGGTCTAGAGGGTGGTGTACCTTGGTTCCAGCTTCCACTCTTGTTCGGTGCCTCGGATCAGGCAAAGGGATATCTCCTTTCCCTTTGGCTTGATTGTTTCTCCAGCTCCTTTCAGCATGATCGAGATTCGTATACTTGATGGTCTAGTGATCCAGCAGCAGCTCTTGATGATTCCCGGGTGTGTGTGAGATGTCTCAACCCTCATGAGGGAGTGGCCCTGCAGGTAGCCCCCCACATGCCCGGATGACCTCTTCTTTGCAGCCTTCGATGCAGCTCCAGATATTTGATGATGTTGGCCGTAGCCACTTGCAATGCCTCTTCGACTTGCATGTATCAGTCAGATTTTGTGAGCCCTTCCCCATTTACAGGGGGCATTTGGGTTGTATTTGTATCTCATGTACTCAGATATTATTGTACAAGTCCTGGTTGTTATCCCAGGCACAACATGTATGTGGGATTCCTCATTGTATTTTTATCTGGCTCATGATTATGCCAGCTGTACTTTATGGTTCGGTCCCTTGTTTACTGGACACACTATTCTTTTGTACTTTGTCTCGGCGGGCATAGGTATGCCTCCCCCGCCGCCTTCAGCACAGGTACCCTCTCATAAAAAGAGACTTGTTGCACATGCGAGTCTCGTCTCCTCAGGGTCTAGTACTTCAGCACACTATCTACCTCACATTTCTCTCTCTGACATCCCTTTTTGTTGTCTAGTGATTGTGTTCTTACAACGTACTTCGGTCATACGATTTGCTCCTGACACTCGCACGCTGGGGGGCAATCTGTTACACCATTTTTTGGTCATCTAACCTATTATCATTAGATGGACCCAAGTACACCATGTAAGGCCAGTTTTACCCTAAGTAAAACTGCTTTCACTATGTTAAAACAGGAAACCCCAACAGGAAATATTAAACAAACCTATATTTGTTTGATTTTCCTCATGGAATAATTAATTAAACCATAATTTAATTATTATTCCCAGTCATGTTTAACCCAAAATTAAAGAAATTAATTAGATAAACCTTTATTTATCTTATTATTTTCTAGGAATAATTATTTAAACCTTATTTAGATAATATTCCTTGTTAAATATGACAAAATCACCCACAAATAATTAAATAAATCACTATTTATTTAATTATCTTTCAACCACTTCCTTAAATAATTAAATAAATCATTATTTATTTGATTATCTTCTAACCGCTTCCTTAAAAAGATAAATAAATCATTTATTTATTTATCTTTGACAAATTAAGGGATTTGACCCAAGTCAAATACCTTTTCCCTCCAACAAATATAATAAAATATTCCATAAAAAGTGGATCTAGATCTGGTTAACCCATGAACCAAGATCTATAATGACCCAATATTTTGTTATAAATAGGAGGGTTTTTCCTACCATTCTTCACCTTTTGTTGCCTATTAGATCACTCTGGATCTATACACTTGGTCACCATTTTCTGCCATTTGCTGTGAGAGCTCCCTTTGAGTTCCATTCTTTGTGTGGGCTTTCTACACCAACAAGAGAGAGAAAGCTTAGATCTGAAGTGCTGAGGACTTCCAAGAACCCATCCCACTGAGGAGAATTGGATACACCTTCTTGTTTTCCTCCCAGGTGCCCCATTAATATAAAAATTCTTTCAAAAAAATTTCTTGTCTTGTCTATTGGTATATGGAGCAAACCCTTACTTTTTCTACTTAATGTCTTTCCATGGATAGATCTGGTTTTTTGCAGCTCTTTTATGTCTAACTAACCGCAGATATGAAGATATTGGTAGCCACTTTTGTTGTTAGGGCTATTAGTTATGCGTAGCTAAAGTGGTCCTTTTTCGTACACTTCGACAAAGGATTCATACTAACACAAATACCACAACAAATCCATTTTTCCTTTCTCACATTTTCTTGATATATATGCACTTGTGATGAGAATTATCGTGAAGTATTGCACATGTGAAGGAAGATTTTACTTCCTTTACTCCTATCACATTGGGCTTCTTATGCATTTTACTAGAGTGAGGATGCTGCACATACCCTATTACCTCTATAGAAGCATTGATAAAATTTCCTATATTGTACAAAAGAGAGACTATCCTCAGCAGATGCAGAGCCTTTTTCATAACTCTTTTATCAAGATTGTTGTTATGCACCAACTAAAGCAAAAGGGTATTCCATGGGAGTCCTTCATTTCCAATGATGTGTTTATTTCTCCACAAGCCCATCATCAACAAATGCACCTTCATCATCTCATCCTCCCATTCCTACTCCTCCATCACCTCCTGTTGATCATACATCTCCATCCACTCACATTCCTTCACCCCATTATGACCCTCTTTCATCACCTTTTCACAATCCCTCACCATCATCTCATGGTACTGGTGCATCAAAAAGTGAATAAGGTAGTGAGGAAAGTGGTAATGAGGCAAGTGGTAGTGAGGAAGATGGCAGTGAGGAAGATGTTAGTAAGGTAGAGAGCATTGAAGCAGATGGAAGTAACGATGGCAGTCATGATGGAAATAAGACAGATGGCACTAAGATGAGTAACATTGAGCCTTTTCCTTTCACCTACCAGAGGGGAAATAGGAATTTTTTTTTTCCCTTAAGAGGCAAGGGGACATGCCTTCTACATCAATCAAGCATCTTGACAAGGTAAGGAAAAGTTAATTAATTAAGAAGAGGAAGACAAACATGAGACTAAACAATCATTTCAGCTAATTCACCTTGACAGTGATGATGAGAATGAAAAAAGGATCACAAACATGTTCCTCAAGAGAAAATATGCCCGGATTATGGATCTACAAGCCAATATTGGTAGGGCCAAGAATGTGATTAACTTATTTGTGGTGGAAAACCAACAGTTAGAGGCAGAGAAATCCATCTATGAGGTCAGAGCTATCAAATCTTGGAAAGAGGCTAGAAAATCCAAGGCTAACCTAAATGAGGTCTTGGACACTCATGATGACATTGAAGAAGAGGAAGAACAACTTCCTAGGAGGAGGCCAAGGACAATTGGCTTGCAGAAAGCCTCAGCCAAAGAAAGAGAGCAACAGACAACATTGTCAGAGCAACTCACTCCTAGTGAACTACTTGCCATGGAAATAGACTATGATAGGGAATATTTGTTAGAGAGGGAAAATGTGCACTTAGAGGATCATATGGAGAAGACCAAGAAAGACCTTGACAGGTAAAACAAGAAGGCAAGTCATTATGCCTTAAGAAACAAGATTGCAAGGGCTAAGCTCAAAAGAGCCCTTACATAGATTCAAGCCCTAAAAGAGGCAAAGGACAAAGAAAATCTTGGAATTTTTTCTGATGCTTCCATAAAAGCATTCCAAACATGATCAGAAATACAAATCCCAATTTTGGAATCTTTTTGACTTTTTGAAATTTTTATTGTTTTGAAGGGCCAAGCGTGCAACGCCACTCGCGCTGTGCTCTTTTTTGGGACACCCAATGGAGGAATGGCTTACATTTTCATGTCCATCATGCCAGGCTAATCACTCACAAAAAAATTCAACTCATTTGGTGCAAAACTAGTCCTCCAAAAGTGCCAAGAAAAGCAAAAAATCACCTTTTTGCCCTCTTTTCTACACTGGCACTACGCCCAGAGCAGTCTTAGAAAAAGTGGTTTTTGACTAGATAAATAGACACCCATCAGGAAATTAAAGGAGGTTTTTGAAACGAGATAGGATAGGCTTTCCAATGAGCTATCATGGAGCTCATTTGGACACCGGGAAGGCCTCCAAATCTTAGCAGTAAAAGAGGCAATTTTCCCAGTTTTGGCGTTGCGCCCTTGAACCTTGGCACCGTGCCCTTGATAGAAAGTCAACAAAAGACACTTGGAGTTAATGAAACATATGTTTCGATGGCTTAGTAGGAAAATATCTCAAAATTTAGTTGAGGAGTTATTACTAGGAGTTATTTTTTCATTTATTAAGTTAGGATATTTGTGCCTTGGGCCTTGCATGGTCTCATAGGACAAACTGGTACTTTTGTGTAGTTAATGACATTTTGAAACCATAGCTATTTTTTTGATCCTCCTTTGCAAGTTAAATACTGCATGGAGGCCTCATTTTTCATGTTGGTTGATTGTTAAACTCAATATCATGGACCTAGAGTTGAGGAGAAAATTGGCATTGGAGTTTTGTGAATGCTTTGATTTGAATGGAAATGGAGCGAGCACATTTGTAGGATTCATGAACATGGTTAATGGTGATGTATTTCTGATTTAGTACTTGTATGCTTATGTTTTCATATTGTTTCATCTTTTCTCATGCCGTAGAACATAAATTTTAGGTTAAGAGATGTTTTTTAGAGTCACCTTAACTATGTCTGCTTTCTATTGCTTAGATGTTTTCCTCTACTAGGTTTGCTTGAAGAAATTAGGAGTTCCCTATTTCTCCATTTTCATCTAGTTTGTTTCCTTGAGATTAAATCAGTAGAGTAGGGCTAAATAAATTTATGGTTTTCCCTGTCCTTTGGTTTTACTTGAAATGTTGTTCTCAAGGCTTTCTTTGAAGTTTCCCAATTATGATTTAGGCTAAAGAATTTTATGGTTTGCCCTATCCTTTATGTTGAGATTCAACAAGATGATGAGCTTAGTGAAAAGAGTCGCCTTCAGCAAGTGGGCCCACAGGCTATTTTTGGTGCAAAGTCTATTTTTAGATTATGTCTATTTTTAGACATGTCGATCATATTCTATGAGTTGCAGGATGCTATTTGTGGATGGTTGGTCAAGTTGGAAAAATAGATGGACTTCTATTTTTAGACATATTGGGTGGAATATATTTTTAGATTTCCTGTCAAAAAATAGATATGTCGAATATTATTAGCTCTTAATAATATTTAGACTCTAAACATTATCTTATTCTCTTGGAGCACTTCAGTTAAGCACACACATGTGGCACAGGAGATGACAGAAGGAATTATGCTATTCCTGAGGTTTTACTGGAGCTATTGCATGGAGGACTTCAGTTAGAACTCATGTGACAGAGTTTGGTGGAGTTGTAGAAGTAGTCGGTGGAGTTGTGTTTAGTTTAACTTAGTTAGACACAATTGAGCTAGTTGTATCTAGTCTAACTGATTGATACACTAGTGAGAGTGGTGTGAATTAATTAATAATTAAGTCACTAAATATTAACTCATTAATCAACTTAAGAATACATCAGTTAACTAAAGTGCATGGACTATTTCAGTAGAGACCAGTGGAGAGGTAAGTGAAAGAGCAAGTGTGACTATCAGTTGTGACTATATTTACACATTGATTGCATCGAACACTCAGTGGAGATGCCAATGAGGATTTCACAGTCAATCTTGGAGAAATTTGAGTTCATTCAGAGCCATTCGTTAGCAGGGATTTTGTAGTAGAGGGAGACTAGCAGGCGGCAAAGATCGGTGCATGGATTTGCTAGATCAGGGCCTGATTAGTGTGAAGTGATTATATTGTACTGAGAGCTTGATATGAACAAATTTGTATGAGGATTGTTACATGATATCTATGACATATATTATATACATATAGTTGGGGTTTTTAGCTTCTGGCTTTCCCGTTAAATCACTATGTTAATGTGTGTGACTTTTTATGGTTTCATGTGTGCATTGCAATTGATTTAATTTCCGCATGTGATGATCAATGGTGGAATAGATTCTATATTGTGCTTGAAGTTAAAATAGTGTGTGATCAGGAGAATCTTGGACATATAACATATTAGTTATATAATTTCTACACTTTAGTCTATCTTGAAATAGTTTCTTTGAAGGTCTCTATATTTTGATTAAATAATTTAGGATTTTCCTATTCTTTAATCATTACTTATGTGTTATATTGCATGTTTTCTTTCTTTGAAGATAGATAGCTATATAAATTTGGAGTTCCATGCTCTCTAGGGTTTGCTATATTGTTTTCTTAATGTTTAATTAATAGGGTTTGGTCAAAGAAGTTTATGGTTCACCCTGTCCTTTGATTCTTTCTTATGCATAATGTTCTTAAAGAATTTTCCTGTTATAGTACATGTTAAAGGATTCTTAACTGCACTTTAAACCTACTAATCTCACAATTTAATGTTCACTTCACACACATAAGCTTTGAAGATCCAGTTGGTTTTGTTAAACTTTCCCTTTGAAACACCCTTGACCTATTGTTGTACTTTTCAAGACCTTTTGCAGACTCCATAGCCCAATGGCTTAAACCTCTCTTACTCTATATCTTCTACTTGAAAAGTAACCCAAACATATAAAACACACAAACAAACCATAATCACTATAACTAGAATAAAATCAAAACCATAAAATCAATCAGGTTACGTATTTTACACAATTACAGAGAGAGACTTCTTTGAGTCCAGGAAGGCTAGGTCCTAGGACATAAAGCTGGTTTGATGTTATCCTTGTACATTTGGTCTTGCCAATCTAACAAATTATGGCGACCTAGCTTAATGGTGATCACACTGGGGATCTGAGTAAGTAACCAGCTTAGACATTCCTTAAGAACTCACAAATCCCTTGTCAAAACTTAGATAAATCAACTGTTAGCCAAGAGTGATATCTAGTTGATTCCTCATACTAGCACCATGGTGACCACATACTAGAGAACACTTATTGAAAAGCTTAGTGTTACATAAAGAACTCATAAAACCCAAAAAGAATCCTTAGATTGGTATTTAGTTGTTGATGGTGGACAACAAGTACATCCGCAAAACAGTAAGCATCATCCACCTGGTGACTCCACTGGCCTACAGTAGCCCTGTTGACCCCACTATTTCTCACAGACTCCCATGGGAATATATAAATCAATCATAACAGTGCCAATCTTAGTTACATACTGTGTGAACTTAGTACCCTTACAGATAGGTCTATTTTTCAAAACTCTCATAAAATTTCATCCTCTCTGTATTTTGAGTTTGAAATATGGCTTCACAAAGAATCAACACCAGATCTCACCATGAACCAAACCCTCCTACCATAGTTGATGACCCAAAAAGAATCTTGTGGAAAAATTTTAGGACTGAAGATTCAATTATTGTTAGACCCATTTACAACGCAAGTTTTGTCCCTGAAAGAATCACATCCTTGCAAGATACCGAATTTGACTTACACCATAGAAGAAACCTTTTCAGAACCAAGTATCAAAGTGGGATAGACTAGACAGACCTTGAGCCTACAGACTTGCAGCAGAGTCCTAGTAGAGAAGCATCTCCTTCCACTCCTCCTGATTTTCAGCTTCTCCAACACTTTGACTCCTTTCGATCCAATCTACTCAATCTCAGTTTTCTAGTCCAAGTACATATGCCACCCCCATTCATACATCCATTGTACAAACCACTCCATTTCATCCTCCACCTCCTCTCACAAAACCCCCTCTTACAAACCCTCCTTGGATTCCCTTACCTCCCATCATGGCAGCATGGTATGCCCCCCTGGTACTACCAAAAACTTTACTACCTATGCCACAGTACTACCAATCTAAAATCCCTCACTTCACTAGAGCTGATTCGAAAACTTCCCAACAGCATGTAGATAGGATGAATGATGGTTTTGACTAACAAGAGATAGAAGAGGAGTCCATAAAAATGAGAATTTTTGCCCAAATTTTAGGACGAGAAGAAAAGAAATGGCTCAAAAACTTAACTCCTAACAACATTCATGATCTCCCTTCCATTTATCAAATTCATAAACAAGTGGGAGACTAAGAAAAATCCTCTTCAAATCCTATCAGAGTATGATAACCTTTAGAGGAATGTCAGAGAGACTGTCCAAGACTACTGCACTAGGTTCAATAGTCTTTACAATGCACTCCCACCTCACATGAAACCCCAGAAGACCTAGCCTTAGTAAAATTTTCGGATGGGTTCTATCCAAACATGTTCTATCAATTAAGAGAAAGAGATCCCATTACCTTAGAGGACATGAAAAGAGGAGCAGTAAGTGTATAAGCCAACCTAAATGCTAAAACAGCTAGATTAAGAGCAGATAAGAAGGTTACATACAAAGAGGAAACCATGGCCTCCACATCTGATGCTAAAAATGACAATCTATTTAGGGTAATGGAAAGGATGATGGAGAAAATTAGTTTGAATGAAAGAACACCCCCTAGGGAAAACCAAAGAAATCCTCAAAACATAAATATAAACCAAAAATTCATAAGAGACCCTCTTCAAATTAGACAAAGAGACAATGACCAGCAAATCAGATCTCCTTTCCAAGAAAACTATGTGGATGAAGAAGAAAGAGAAACTAAGGAGCTGAAAGAAAACCATGTAAATCTGATAGAATACAATAGTGAGGATGATTTTTTTCTCATAGAACAAGAACAAGGTCTATTTTCCTCAAACCAAACTGAAAGAACCTATGAGGATTCTGAAGAATACAAGCTAGGATTTGAAAATTCCATCATGGAGGTTCATAGGAAGTACGACCTCCGAAGTAGGAGAACTCAAGACACCCCTAGGAAGAACAAACCAGAAAATTATGCTAAAAAAACACCTAAAAACATTCTTAAAAAGATAGCAGAAAACAAAAACATAATGGCTAAGGCTCCTAATCAAAGCAAAGAAAAAACTAGCCAACCAAAGGGCAACCAAAGCTGCCCTATTACATCAACTACTGGCCTTGAAAAAACCTCTTTACTTGACATTCCTAATAAAAATCAGCAAACCAAAGTTGCTGAAAAGACCATGTATGATAAAAATGATGTAAATATACCAAGAACACAAACACCATTCAGTATTGAGGGTGATATTTCCAATATCAAAGTAGCCATACCTCTTACTGAACTAGTGACTCAAAATGTATATAGGTCTCAAGTTTTGACATATTTTCACATAGGAAATGACACCGATACTCTTAATTTAACTGATGACAAGCCAGAGTTTTTGTTTGGACTTGAGGTAGAGGGAAAATATCAATAAGGAGTTGTACCTCCATTCTATTTTAATTTTAACATTCATGACAAAATCTTACACAATTCCATGTTAGACTCTGGTGCTTCACACAATCTCATGCCCAAGGTAGTGATGGAGATATTAGTCCTCGAAATAACCAAACCTTACAAAGACTTGTACTCTTTCGATTCAAGTAGATTCAAATGCCTAGGTCTGATCAAATATTTTTGTGTCAATTTGGCACAAATACCTGCTAGAAGCTTAGTTATGGACATTGTAGTGGCTGGCATTCCCATGAAGTATGGAATGCTTTTACCTAGATCATGGGGAGCCAAACTCCAAGGAAACATTCAAATGGACATGACATATGCTACCATTCCAGTATTTAACTAAACAAGAAGACTGTACAGAGAATCTCACATGAAATACATGGTAAGCAGCCAAGATAGGCCAAACAACACCCCTCTCTATTCTATCCATTTAGACCTTGACTCATTTATCTTATATAATGAAGATGACATTAAGGAACATGTAAATGAAAAGGAGGAAGAGCTAAGCCTATTAGAACAGTCAAACCAAACACAAAATGAAGAACATGACAGCCAAAATCATAGCATCCATGAAAAACAACATAATGGCGAATCTCAACTTGAAACACTTTGGAACATGAGCTTTGATGGCTCTTGTGGCAAAGCTGGTTCAAGATCAGGTGTTTGGATACACAACAACAATGAAGGTCACTCTTACAAATTAGATTTTCAGTGCACAAACAATATTGTAGAGTATGAAGCTCTTCTCCTAGGATTACACTTGTTGAAGAACATAGGAGCTAAGAAGATTTTTGGTCTAGGAGATTTCAAGCTAATCATTAGGAAATTCAAAGGAGAATATTGAGCCAAGAATCCTAGGCTAAGAGAATATAGGAATGTTTCCTTAGACCTCCTGAAGACATTTGAGAAATATGAACTTACCTCTATCCTGAGAGCTCAAAACATCCTTGCCAATGAACTAGCCTTTGCTACCAACACTTGTCAAGTACCTCATGCCAATGAAAAATACACGATAAAAGTCAAAATCAGACCTAGAATACCTGATAACATAGATAATTGGAAAGTGTTTTAAGGTGACAAACGCATTGAGGACTTATTACAATCCAAGAATGAATTTAAAATTCCAAAACTAGAGTTGGATCATGAACAAGACTACACTAATGATGAACAAACACACAAAACAGAGCCATTTCCTACTACTGATACAAATCTTCCAGAACACCTTCACGAGGAAGAATTTTGTAGGGTTCTAGATCAAAAGGACCTTGAGGTAGTTCAATCCAAAGATAATCTATTACCAAAAGGTCTTGTCCCCTTAGAAGAGTTGTTTGATTTCAATGATGTTGCTAGGAAGCCTAAAATGGAATTCACCAAAACTAATGTATAAGAATGCAACATAGGCAGTGTAGAAGAACCCAAAATGATAAATATTTCAAAAACTCTGCCACCACACATAAAATAGAAATACATTGAGTTGCTCAAAGAATTTAAAAATGTGTTTTCATGGGGATATGAGGACCTAGAGTCCTATGATACAAACATCATTCAACATAAGATTCCTCTGAAGGAAAACCAAAAACCATTCAAGCAGAAATTGAGAAGTCTAAACCCTATCCTAGTGCCTCTAGTTGAGAAGGAAATAAAGAAAATGTATGATGTTGGAATCATAGTCCCACACAGGTACTCAGAATGGGTCTCAAACCTTGTGTCAGTGAGAAAGAAAACATGGGAGATTAGGCTATGCATAGACTTTAGAAACGTAAAAAAGGCCTCCCTGAAATACAACTACCCTTTACCTAAGATGGATCGTATACTAAAAAGGGTAGTAGGCTCTAAAATAATATCATTGCTTGATGGTTTTTCAGGGTATAACCAGGTGCTAACACACCTAGATGATCAGAAAAAAACCACTTTCACAACACCTTGAGGCACCTTCATGTATGTCAAAGTGCCTTTTGGGTTAATGAATGCAAGGGCTACTTTTCAAAGAGCCATGGACATTACTTTTTTCGAAGACATAGGATAATTCATTGTCATATACCTTGATGACATCACTATATATTCTAAAATTGATGAAGAACACCTAGTTCACCTAAGAAAGGTCTTTGAAAAGTGTAGAAAGTATGGTCTATCTTTAAATCCTAAGAAAACTCTCTTTGGCCTTCAAGAAGGGAAACTCTTATGCCACATCATATCTGAAGAAGGAATTAAGATAGACCCAAAAAGGATTGAGGGTATATTGTAGATCAGCCAACCTAGTAACATTAAAGAGCTGCAATCTTTCATTGGAAAGATCAAATTACTAAGAAGGTTCATACCGAACCTTGCAGAACTCCTAAGAAACATTACAAACATGCTGAAAAGAGAAATAGGAGTCAAGTGGACCATAGAAGCCAAACAATCCTTTGAACTGGTAAAACAAGCACTTACCCAAACACCAGTTCTAATCAGCCCTGACTTTACCAATGATTTCTTCATCTTCTCATTTTCATTGAAACACACTATTTCTACATTATTGCTACAAAAAAACATGATGGGACAAGAACAACCCATAGCTTTCTTCAGCAAGGCACTAAGAGATGCCCCTTTGAAATATAACATTAAGGAGAAACAAGCCTTTGCCTTAATCAAAGCATTAAAAAATTTCAGATTTTACATATTGCATTCACATGTCATTTTTTTTGTTCCAAATACTATTGTCAAGGACATGATGAATCAGGATCCTAATGGTAAAATGGGTAAGTGGATTGTTTTCATCTTAGAATATGATCTAGAAATTAGGCCCACTAAATTCATCAAAGGACAAGGACTTGTGAAACTATGGCTGAAGAAAACTTTCAAGCACTAGACATAAGCATGATACATTTCTTGGATGAACAAGAGGAACTGGTGACTCCACCCATTGAAGGATTTCTGAAATCACTCTGGTATGTTGATATATTGTATGTGATTTTTAATCTAAATGCTCCTCCTAATTTTTCCAAAACAAAAGCTAGATTCTTGAAACTAAAGGCTGTAAATTTCTGCCTTCTAGATAAAGCTCTGTATTGGAAAAATTCTGTTGGTATCTTTCTTAAATGATTGCTTGAAGATGATGTAGATAGAATCATGCATGAGTTTCATGAAGGATAATGTGGAGGTCATCTCTATTCGAAAACCATTGCCAACAAAATCATTAGAGCTAGTTTCTATTGGCCCACTCTTTTCCCTAATATCCAAAAGCTAGTAATAACTTGCTATAAATGCCAAATATTTGATGGAAAGAGAAAACTACCGCCTTTACCTTTGCATCCTATCAGTGTTGAAACTCCTTTTCAAAAATGCTATTTGGATTTCATTGGAGAAATCCACCCTAACGCATCTGCCCAACACAAATGGATCCTCATCACCACTGACTATGTCACCAAATGGATAGAAGTCATCCCTTCAAGGAATGCCACCAACTTAGTCATCATCAAATTCCTTGAAACCAACATCTTGTCCAGATTTGGATTTCCAAGAAAAATGATCACCTATAATTCTACTGCATTTAAGTCCAAGAGAATGGTGGAATTTTTCTATAAGTATCACATCACACTAGGGCATTCTACAACTTATTACCCTCAATATAATGGGCTACCTGATTCCTCTAACAGAAGTTTAGTGAACATCATCAAGAAGCAGTTGGAAGAGAAAAAAAATTCATGGCATACAAAATTGGTGCATGCACTATGGGCTGATAGATTAACAAGAAAAAAATCAATTAACATGTCTCCCTATCAACTAGTGTATGGCATGGATGCATTTTTTCAAACATCCTTGGGAGTTCTAGTGATGAAGCTTCTCCAAGAGGTACAATCAGAGGAGAATGATATACAAAGGAGGATGAACCAAACCATTCATTTACAGCAATCAAGGGAAGAAGTTTACAACAGAACACGAGAAGTGCAAGAGAACATCAAGAAGATCTTTGAAAGAAGGACCAAGGCAAATGATTTCCAGATTGGAGACAAAGTGCTAAAGTGGGATTCAAGAAGAGAGGACAAAGGCAAGCATGGAAATTTTAAAATCTATGGAAGGGTCCTTACATCATCCATTTAACAAGAGGTAACAATGCATTCTTCCTAAAAGAACTGGATGGAACATAGCTATTTGGAGGTCCTGTCAATGGCAGGATGCTCAAGCACTATTTTTGTTAAATTTCCTAGTTTGAATTTTCATTCATTGTACATAACATTGCTTGATGAAATATCAGAAAAATAAAACACAAAAAAGAAAAGAAAATAAGAGAAAGAGGGCAGGTAAAAAGAAGAGGTACAACCCCATACCAAAAAAGAATATGCCTAAAAGTGTGCAAATCTAAATGCCACTGCTTTTGAAGAAAAGTTCTTGTTCAGTCATACAGCCTAGTCATGATTGAACATGTTTTAAATTTCTACAGATAGGTTAGTGAAAGAAGATTTGAAAAACCATGTAAATTTTGCTTATCAATATATTAGATTAGGAAAATATATTTGGTTTCAATGCTCAAATCTGAATCAAAAGAGAAAGAGAGGGATGAGTAACAAATTCCAAATTATTAGCCCTCAAGTTTCTAGTTTCAATTCTACAAAAATAAATTATGTGTGCAGCTTGTCGAAAATGCCACAGCCCATGAAAAATAAGATTTCTTAACCTTGGTTTGGTCATGTTTTGAATTTCATGTTAGTAGATTAGAGAATCAAGATATGTAAAAATTCTTAACCTTGACAGATAAGTAAAGTAGGTAGAGAATAAAGAGTTCATCAGCCTAATCTAAGCTCTTGGAAGCGATAAGGGTAAAAATAGATAACTTTTATGCTTTCAAAAGAAAAAATGATGTCAAGGGTTTCCTGATCCAAATGCACCCAAGTGAAGAAAAAATGTTAGGCAAAGTATGATGGGTAGGTAGAATTGATGTTGAGGCAGTCTTGTATTTTTAAATTTGAGATCACAGCTTCAAAAGAACATCATTAAGTAAAGAAAGAGGGATCTGCAAAGTACAAGGTACTGATTTTCAAAAATCAGAAATCTGAACTCTAAGGTTCTGGACACCTCCTGAAAAGGCGTTGCCCTCCCCAAGTGGAGTGATTTTTATTCATCAGTATTTTTCATTATTTGCAGATGACTATAGATAGGTTATAGATTTCTTAAAACAACCTTCTTAGAATATTGTGAGTTTTAGAAATCTCACTGCCTTCATTATCCTAAGAGAAATTTTTTTACTATTATATCATATTTTCATTCCATGGCCACCCTGTCACTCCTACAAACTCCTCATAATCTTATACCTATCATTTTTAGCCTCCTTCTCTACCTATAACCACGTTGGCCTATTTTTCCCCTGTACTCCACTTTCCCTCTAGGGTTTCCTATATCATACTCATTACCATGTTCCCCAGGTTCCTCAAGCATTGATGATCTCAAAACTATCTCTGTAGGAACTTTAGATAAATTAAGTACATTGGATTTTGGATCTTCAATACAGCACTTTGAAAAATACTTTGTTTTCACTTTAGAAGCCTCCAAGCCAATTTTCAGTCAAAATTAGGTCAAAGAACCCTCCCACTAGGTCAATTAGGGTTCCACCTGTTTTGAGGTCATCATTGATGTTTCAAACACTGCTTTTCCTTTGCTATAATTTGGCTAATATGCAATGGAATACTAATACATGGTTATTCAAGGAAGACCTAAGTGTTTCCAAAGAAGACTATCCGTTCATTCCAAAGTTTGCAAGAGGTAAATGAAAAGATTTTAGCACTTCTACAAGAGTGCTGAAGGATTTGTCAGCAGAACGTGTTGATGAGGTAGATTGTCTACTCCTGAATGAAAATAACTTGAAGCAAGGAAGATAGTAAACACTTGTTCTTGTAGATAATTAGGGTTTTTGAGTTTAATGGTTGAGTAGAGTGCCAAACATTGATCAATTGTAGAAATGACATGGAGAATGTTCACAAGGCCAAGCATGAAGAAATCCTAGCAGAAAATATTGATGAGATAGGAACAAAGGTGAGGTGAACTGGACAAAAATTAATGAACTTAAAAGGGATATAGAGAACTAAGAGGACAACACTAATGATTGCCGTAAGACACTCCAGACACCTAGGGTTTTGATGAAAATGATCAAATAAGGTGAAATAATGAGTTGAACTCCAAGCTGGGAACAAAAGAGGTTTTTGGAGATGTTGCTATATGACCAAATCCTAAATTTGTAAAAATCAACTTTTCATGCCTCAAGGAGTAAAAGTAGGGTCAAATTCATCATTTCAGTCAACCTACATGCAAACAGTGTAAGAGGGTTAGTGAGAAAAAGTGAAAAGTTGAGTTAAACTTCATAATGAAAACCACAGAGGATTTTGAAGCTATTGTTGTGTGTAATGATCACCAAGGTGTCAAAATAAACATGTCAAGGCTCCAGGACCAAAACAAGAGGAAGTTTCATAACTCCAGCAACCTACAAGAAAAAAGGCATAAAAGAGCATCAGTGAAAAAGAAAATGACTTGTAGACTTTAGAAGATGGGTTTCAAAAATTAAATCAAAGTTTCATGAGACTATAAAAGCCCATCTAACACTTCAAACAAATCATTTTTTCCTTGCAACATCATTAGAGAAATCAAGAGAAGAGAATTTGCGAGTTTTACAAGTGAAATTGGGCAAATTTGTCTAGCACTGCACGCTCACACTGGCATTGTGCGCCTAGGATTGGGCACTGCGCCCTAGGCAAATTTTCACCATAAAAATTACATTGGCATTGCGCATGTAATATTCCAAAATTTTCCTACAATAAATTGGAATATTAATTTTTGTTGATTTCAACTAGGAGGAGAATAAATGGGTAAGGAGGCCCATGCATAATGGAAATATCAATAAAATCCCTCATAGTATGAAAGGGGATTGTAATATTCCAAATTAGGAACAGCTAATGAATCATGCACTAAAAAAACACATTTCCAACAACATATGCAATAAAACAGTGAAATGGACTCTTGGATCCTATGGAATAGTCAATATGAAACCTAAATCCAAGAATTGAGCTGAAACAAATCAAACTAGGTGGGTTAAACAGATCTCCCACACCTAGGATTGCCAAAATGTGTTAAAACCCCAAGACTGAAAAATATCAGAGTTGCTGCACAAGAGAATGTGCAGTCTAAGAGAGGGTTAACACTCATAAAATAGGAGAACAACAGATCTACTCATATATTAATCAAATATGCATTAAGAACTGATATCTAGTCTCCTGATACAAAATATGAGATAACCCGGCAAGGGTTTCTTGACAAACACTCTGCATACAAGATGGGAAATTCAGTAATTTACTAAATCACCACTGCAACACTGAAGTACATGAGTTTAGAAGGATAAAATATTTCTTATCTGTTGTAGATCCCTTAAGGGCTTCCTCCCATGAACGGATGAACCTCTCAATCACAACGGAACACTGCAATGGAGCCACCAAACCACGCACTGAACACTTCCTCTAGAATAATGCATTCCCTAGCGGGAACAGTGTTGGGAATGTATGGGAAATATGTGTTCTAATACCATAGATATGAAATAAGCTATGGATCTCTCCGAACAGATCCCTCAAGTGAAAGAAACCTTCCTCCAATGATAAACTAGCTCAAGAACCGGGATTCCAATCCCTTCCACTACTGCACCCAGCAACACTGCACAATCTCCAAAAAAAACTACGTTGATGAAGTTGGCTAAAGGTTGTCCTGAAAAAATGATGCAGAATGATGAATACAAACTCTCCCAAGAGACTCCTCAAGGAAAGAGGTGGGATTCCTGCTCGGGAACACCCTATGCTAAATAGCACTACTACTCTGCTAAACAGCAAAAGGAAGAAAAAGTCTAAGAAGACATGAATAATGATGTAAGACATGAATAATAATGCTGCCATCCTCTTCCTTATATAAAATATGAGTTTTCTTGCCCCTTGGCCCCACTCAGGTCATCTCTATCCAAAGATACATCTCCCTCCAAAACTGTGTTATTCCTCCTTGGATTCCTCCTTCTCCACAACTGCATTGTTGACTTAGTCAAATAATCTTGATTTTATCCCTGTTCACACATGGAGGTGTTTTATTAAGCTAGAAAGAGTGCCCCCTTTCACACTTGGAGTGTTTTTATCCTCCTTAGGAGACTTATGGGCCTTTCTACCCATTTATCCATCAGCTAAAGCTGCTACTAACTCTAAAGTTCCATTTAGCTTTGAGGCTAAAATTTTGGAACATTACAGCCCTCCCTTGCAAAATATTTTCTTGTCCTCAAGAAAATGTATAACGAGAGGAAAATTTGTCCCCTCTTCCTCATGTGGCTTCCCATCAATAGCCTCCATTACTACATCAAGAGAATATGCAAATAAACTGTCATCCAATGTTTCCTCCCAAGTGTGCAAAACCAAATGGTCCACATCAACCAAAGGTGGATAGTGTGAATGGAAACTTGCTTGCTATCTCATGGCCTCCACAAAGTAGGATTGATGATCATCATGGTGAATGAGTGCCTCCCTCACCCATGCTATCATCCAAATGAAGTGAGTCACCCTACAACATGGTAACTCATGAAAAGTCTCCTCCACCTTGTGCTCTTGAGATGTAGGTGGGCTAAATAAATGAACATGATAGGCAAGATGACCTATCCCATGCTGTCCTGCTCTCCACTGATGACAAGTGTAGAGGGTATGTTGATCTCGGACTGCAACATGATTGCCCTCCAATGGCAAGAAGAAGATTGAGTCTCTAGGGACCCTCCCTCCAAAGTCATGAGTCATGTCAACCCAAACCATTCCATAAAAGATGAACGACACATCATCACCACATGGGATCCAAAACAGAAAATGGCTGAATGTTATGTGAAGTTTGGATGATACATATGGTCTCTCTAGTGGATGCAGCAAAGTCCTTTCAACTGCTGATTTATAGCATCAAGTGGCAAGTTGTTCTTCAAAGAATTTGTAGCTATGCATGTTAGCTCATCTACTATGAAGTAGTAAGCTACAATATAGACCAGCTCTGTACAATAAAAACAATACAAAACTTTCCCAAAGTCATGTAGAGATGGGTTACCAATATTACAATTTTTGGCCCTAAAGTGACCATGAAACCCATAAATAATCTTGCTCTCATGTGGAACAATGCACTGTTTACATATGGTGAGAAAATACAACTACTCAATAGAGTAATAAACAAGCACATAAATGTATTTCTTACCATGCATCATGTGTGAGATGAAAGTGAGGTCCATGAGTGAGCCCTTCCATGAGAATTCCCTCATAAAAATCTACAAGAGGAGAGGGTGCATACTCCCTTTGGAACACTTCATTAACAGAAACATGCTCTCAAGTGATAGCACTATAGGCCTCAGTAACAAGGCTCTTGTCACTCCATGACTTCTTCCTTTGACATTCCACATCCAAAGCCATCCACCACCATGCTACTATGTGAGAAGATCTTCTTTCGACATGGAAGCCTCTCATAATCCTCCAATTCCGAAGGGTAGCCTCCTTGCACCATGAATGTGCCTTTCTTCTTTCCGGAAATATCATGAAAAGTATGGGAAAATTTCTGCGCAAAGTCTCCCAAGTGCAACAGCAACAACAACTTTTGCTTCTTCCTCATCTCTCCTTCATACAAGCCATTAAGTAAGATCATGATGGTCAAGTTGTATGATGCCCCATACAAACAAGTCTCCTGCTGCTCTATCATATGGGTGCAATGCCATCCAATTGGTTTCTCTCTCCATACAAATATTTCCTTAAGAAAAAACATATTAGCAATACATGAAAGAAAGGTACAATAAAAAAAAGTTGCCAAATGACAACCGGAGAGTGAATCATAGTTCCACTCATGGAACTAGCATAGTGCATCCTTTGCCTGCATCAAAATAAGAAATAACAAGTGCTTTACCAGCCACTTGTTTGCTGCCATAGTCATCTCATAAGATGAAAACATGAAGTTACAATATGGTGTCAATGGTGCACACCAAGAAATATGTGGCTTCCCCCACAAACCATCAAAAGGATAGCCAAGATCAATGCTACAAGTAGTTTCAAGTACATCATCATCCAATATGCAAGAAGAGATAATTATTCTTGTTACATCATGTTGCTCAAACAAGGAAAAGAAGTACAATACAAAATGTGAAATTATACCTCCTCCATCATGTACTTGAGGTCTTGAGCTGAAATGGCTCAACTAGAAATTATCCCTCACTCCCAATGAGTAGGAAGGTGGCTGTGACATCCTCTCTATCACCATCTGGGCTATGCATCTCTCCATATGTTAAAATATGTCATGCCGAATTCCCTCCCAAGTGAACTCCTCCATCAAATGGAAATATGCCTTAAAGTGCATAGAAGAGAAGTCCTCATGTGCTGCATGTAGCAGCTTCTCCCTGAGACTAGAAGATCTAGTCAAGAAGATACTTCCATCAGAATAGATGACCACATCATCCACCATGTATCTTTCATCTCCATCCGGGTCATCAAGAATCATGCATGCAACAAGATCCTTGGAGTACTCTACCAAGAGCTGAGACCTCCAATAAGGATCAATCCTCCTAAGAGACAACGCTGGTGATCTGGCATGTGAAGCTCTCCTCATGCTGCTGCCTGCTACTTTGACATCTCCCATGCCAAATTTCTCCTCCAAACTCTTCACCTCTACAAAATCCAAGAGTCGTGAACCCAAAGACAAGATATCTCTTGTCAACAGTAGATCTAGTGGCCTCCCGGGTGGAATGCCTCCATGTAGTGAGACATCAATGTCAAGAGTAGACTGCACATATGATTAAGCAACCTTTCCCCTGCCCTCACTGGGCAAATCAGTCTGCCTCCTCCTTGCATTAGCTTTCTGAAATAGAGAAGGGTGTGTGATTCTCATCAACTGATGCTGCTCTTCCTCCTTACCTTCATCTAGCTACCATGTTGCACAATCATGCTAGTCACTGATTGTACTTGGACCTCCATGTATGAGATCTTGGGGAACTTCTTTTAAGGATACAAGAATCCCTCCTATTGGAGCATGTTCTCTTCCTCCCTCGGCATGAGGTACTGGATGTTCTCTATATGTGACAACGTTGTTATCCTCATCTTCCTCAATGTGTGTGGGCAACATCTCAATAGTTAGATCTTCCTGTGAAAAGGAGATCCCGATGCCTTCTTGTTAAACAATATGAAATGGAGGTCTTGCTTCCGGCAATGTGTAATGCAAGATGTCAGCTCCTCCCATGGGTTTCTGTAGTAGAGTGTCCTTAATCGCATGCAAGGGTTTTGTTTTCTCAAGTTTTCCTTGCTCATGTACCTTAGGATTTTTTTCACCAAACCTTCCCATCAATGTTTCTATGAATCTTGCATAAGAGAAAGTGTTGGCATTCTTTAAAGAAAAAGATTCAAAAATCCACCATGCATGAGTCTCACCTCTGAAATGCAGCGCTGCAACTTTGATGGCATCATCTCCAGAAATATGGTGCAACTGCAAATAGGAGTCTAGCTCCTTCACCCAAGCTCCAACTGAACATGTAGGTGATTTGAAAAAAGTAGATAGAATAAATCTACCTGCATCCTACTGCTTTCTCTTCTCCACCTAGCTCTTTCAAAACTCTTGGAAATCAATATGATCTCTAAAACTCTCAGTTTGAGATTCATACTCCTACAACAAATCACTAAGAGTCATCCCCTTAGGCATTCTTCCTCCTCCCATCCATATCAAGATAGATCTAGGCACTTGACTGCGCTATGCATCATGGTGCATAGCTGCATGCTCACACTTACCATATTAAAATCTAGATCCAGCTCTAGATTCAACCTCCTTTGGAGACCCCATCTCCATTCTCATTTTCTTCAGCTCTCCTTGAAAGCTCTTCATATATTTTTGAATAAGCTTTGTAAGCTTGTCTTCCTTTATTCCTTCACATACTGAAGCTTTCTGGCTTATGTCCATATATCCTTCCTTTGATAGCTGGATCTCACAAGCTGAGCTAGAGATCATGCTCTGATACCACTGTAATATTCCAAATTAGGAACAGCTCATGAATCATGCACTAAAAAAACACATTTCTAGCAAGATATGCAATAAAATAGTGAAATGGACTCTTGGATCCTCTGGATTAGTCAATATACAACCTAAATCCAAGAATTGAGATGAAACAAATCAAACTAGGTGGGTTAAACAGATCTCCCACACCTAGGATTGCCAAAATGTGTTAAAACCCCAAGACTGCAAAATACCGGAGTTGCTGCACAAGGGACTGCGCAGTATAAGAAAGGGTTTACAATTATAAAGTAGGAGAACAATATATATACTCATATATTAATCAAATATGCATTAAGAACTTATATCTAGTCTCCTGATACAGAATACAAGATAACCTGACAAGGGTTTCTTATCAAACACTCTGCATACGAGATGGGAACTTCAGTAATTTACTGAATCACCATTGAAACATTGAAGTACATGAGTGTAAGAGGCTTAAATGAGTGTATAAGGTTGAAATATGTCTGATCTACCATAGATTCCTCAAGGGCTTCCTCCCATGAAAGGATGAACCTCTCAATCACAAGGGAACATTGCAACGGAGCCACCAAACCATGCACTGAACACTGCCTCCAGAATAACGCATTCCCTAGCTGGAACAACACTGGGAATGTATGGGAAATGTGTGTTCTGATACCATATATCTGAAATAAGCTCTGGAGCTCTCCAAACAGATCCCTCAAGTGAAGGAAACCTTCCTCCAATGAGAAACTAGCTCAAGAACTGGGATTCCAATCCCTTCCACTACTGCACCCAGCAACACTGCACAATATCCAGTAAAACCTGCGTTGATGAAGTTGGCTGAAGCTTGGCCTAAAAAATTGATGCATAATGATGAATAAAAACTCTCCCAAGAGACTACTCAAGGAAAGAGGTGGGATTCCTGCTTGGGAACACCCTGTGCTAAACAACACTACTACTCTGCTAAACAGCAAGAGGAAGCAAAAGTCTGAGCAGACATGAATAATGATCTAAGACATGAAGAATAATGCTTCCATCCTCTTCCTTATATAAATTATGAGTTTTCTTTCCCTTGGCCCCACTCAATTAGGTCATCTCTATCCAAAGATACATCTCCCTCCAAAACTGCATTATTCATCCTTGGATTCCTCCTCCTCCACAACTGCGGTGTTGACTTAGTCAAAGTAGCTTGATTTTATCCCTGTTCACACATGGAGGTGTTTTATTAAGCTAGAAAGAGTGCCCCCTTTCACACTTGGAGTGTTTTTATCCTACTTAGGAGACTTATGGGCTTTTCTACCCATTTATCCACCAGCTAAAGCTGCTACTAACTCTAATGTTCCATTTAGCTTTGAGGCTAAAATTTTGGAACATTACAGGGATCATCATTAGAGCTGGTTTTCACAGCCTCATGTGTGAACAGGGTCATTTGCAAGTGGACAAGGTCAAGTTTGACCAAGTCAATAGCGCTAGGAGAGGAGGAGGAAAACACTTTGATAGACAGAGCAGTGTGAATGGGAAGAGGGTTATTTGGTGGAGGAAACCCTAAAGAGTGGGACCCATGGAGAGAAGGCTTTCACTTGTTTAAAAGGATGGCAAGGAAACCATTGTTTCTCATGTCATGTATTATTGATTTTATGGTCTATTCATACTTTCAGCAATCTCCAGTTGTTTAGCTAAGTTGCAGTGTTGCTTAGCACGAGGGATTCCTATTTAGGATTTCCTCTCCTTCTTGAGAGGCCTATTGAGGGATTGCACTGATTTTCCTCACATCCAAGCTTGAGGCCAAGCATCCTCCTCCAATATAGCGTTATTTATGCAGCAGAATAATGTTGTGTTGCAGGGTGTTGTAGTCGAGGTTCACAACACCACTTCCATCAGCTATTTTTCAAGGGAGGAGTCTCTCCTCCCTTTGGGAGATTAGTTTGGAAGCATTCAGAGCTTATTGTAGATTTTGGCATTGGGACAACTCATTCCCTTGCCCCTACAACGTAGTTTCATCTAGTGACCGCGTTATTTCCAGTGAGCATTTGCAGTGGGGCTTTGTAGATATGTTTGGAGGGTGAGATCTTAGGTGAGGGGATCAGCCTTTCACTCCAAAGATCCATTGGAGGATGGATTTTCATTAGATGTAGCATCTTTAGCCTTCTCCACTCTTTTCCAGTTCTTGAGTTGCAGCTACTACCCTGCAACTCCGGCATTTTGCAGATTTTGTATATTAAAGACAATCCCTCCAGGATTGACTTGAGGTGGCCTTTGGGAGCTGAGATCTTCACTCCCCATGTTGTATGGGCCATATATTTGTATATCCATCTATTTGAAATATGTTAGCATGCATTTTATCTTATAAAAATGTGCATTCATGGCTGGGGCACACTTGTGTAGCATTATTTTATCATGATTTATGTACTTGTCTCTTGAGGTTGAGCATTGCTTATCTTGAGTAACATTTTCCTAAAGATATTGTATTCATTTTTTGTTGCTATTACTTAATAATATGGTTATGGATATTTCTCACATTTATATTAGTTGAGTGTCACTTCTACTCCATTGTTGTGTTTGCATATTGCTGGATCTCCAACTCTAGAATATCTTAAGATATTCTCATTGTTGTAGAATTTCCCTAATTTGGGATATTACAACACGCCTGGCAGAGGACTGTGCTCTTTCCCAACACCCACAACACATTTTTCACAGGCATTCCACCCTCAGCACTGGTGCTCTGCACTTAGCCTCGACGTTGCGCCCTTGGCCTTGGTGTTGCACGCTTGGCCAGGAGGGCTTTCTAAGCACTACAACCACCCAAATCAACTCAAACTATTTTCAAGCTTACTCTAAGGTCCTCCAAGGAAATGATAAACGGTAAGTGGATGCCCTAATGAAATTTTCAAGCTATTTGATGATTATTAGTTAATGGTAATGAAACCCTAAGAATAAACCCTGGGCTACAAACTTGAAACCCTTGTTTTTTCCATTAATTCCATCTGCCTATAAAGAGTATTAGTCGAAACAGAGGGTAATTACATAGTTGGAGGTTTTTCATTGAATTTTCTACCCTCTCACTCAGCCTGATATACCTATACCCTCACTGATTCATTCCCTCATTAGCCCAAACTGCCATTTCATCACCATATCTTCATTCCATTTCCATTTACACTCCAGGGTTGGAAAAACAGAGTTTTCAAAATGTCAAGAGAGGGAGACAATGGCAGTGATGTGGAGGCTCAAATTCCAAGGAGGCATGAGCACAAAGGTGGAAATATCAATAGGTTTGAACCCCTCAACACAAGGGAGCTAATGGCATCTCACCTTATCGTTTCATGTTTCAAACATGTAGGATGCTTTGATTTTTGTGAAAAGGTGCAACAGGTTCAAAACCACCCTAAAATAGCTAAACTCTTTATCATTAACTTGTATGAAAAACAAGTTAACCTTGCAGGGGTCACCTTTGAGCTATCTACAAATGTTATTGCCAATGCTACTAGCATACCTAGTGTAGGATAGAAATGGTTCAAGCAAGCCAATATTGACATGAGTTACTTTGAAACCTACCTAAAGCCTAGGTACAAAGACCACAACAAATCCATTTTTTCTTTCTAACATTTGCTTCATACATATACAGCTATGATGAGAATTATCATGAAGTATTTCACATGTGAAGGATGATTCGTCTGCCTTTACTCCTATTACATTAGGCTGCTTATGTATTTTACTAGAGTGAGGGTGTTGCACATACCTTATTACCTCTACAGAAGCATTGATACAATTTCCTATATTGTTCAAAAGAGAGACTATACTCAGCAGATGCAAAGCCTTATTCATCATTCTTTGGTCAGGATGGTTGTTATGCACCAACTACAACATAAGGGTATTCCATGGTAGACCTTCATTGTGAATGAGGTGTTTATTTCTCCACAAGCCCATCATCAAAAAAATTCACCTTCATCATCTCATCCTCCAATTCCTAATCCTCCATCACCTCCTGCTGATCATACATCTCCATTCACTCACATTCCTTCACCCCATGATGACCCTCCTTCATCACCTTTTCACAATCCCTCACCATCATCTCCTAGTACTAGTGCATCAAAAAGTGAAGAAGGCAGTGAGGCAATTGGAAGTGAGGCAAGTGGCAGTGAGGAATATGGCAGTGAGGAAGATGTCAGTAAGGTAGAGAGCATTAAAGTAGATGACAGTAATGATGGCAGTCATGATGGCAGTGAGACATATGGCAATGAGATGAGTAACATTGAGCCTTTTCCTTTGACCTACTAGAGGGGAAATAGGCATGTGTCTGCTACCCTTAAGAGGCAAGCAGCCATGCCTTTTACATCAACCAAGCAGCTTGACAAAGGTAAGGAAAAGGTCATTGATGAAGAAGAGGAAGACAAAAATGAGATTGAACAATAATTTCCTCTAATTCACATTGACAGTGATGATGAGAATGAGAACAAGATCAAAAACATGCTGATCAAGAGCAAAGATGCCCAGATTAGGTATCTACAGGCCAATCTTGGTAGGGCCAAGAATTTCATAAGCTTCTTTGATGTGGAAAACTAGCAGTTAGAGGCAGGGAAAGCCATCTATGACGTCAGAGCTATTAGAGCCTGAAAAGAGGCTAGAAAAGCCAAGGATAAGCTAGATGAGGTCTTGGAAACTCATGATGACATTAAATAAGAGGAAGAACAGATTCCTAGGAGGAGGCCAATGACAATTGGTTTTAAGAAAGCCTTAGCGAAAGAAAGAGAGAAAGAGACATCATTGGCAGAGAATCTCACTCCTAGTGAGCTGCTTTCCATGGAAATATACTATGATAGGGAATCTTGGTTAGAGAGGACAAATGTGCACTTAGAGGATAAGCCGGAGAAGACCAAGAGAGAACTTTACGTGCAAAAGAAGATGGCAAGGCATTATGCCTTAAGAAACAAGATGGCAAGGGCCAAGCTCAAAATATCCCTTGCAAAGGTTCAATCCATAAAAGAAGAAAAGGACAAAGAAACGCTTTACATTCTTGTTGATGCTTCCCTACAAGCATCCCAAACATGACCAGCAAGACAAATCCCAATTTTTGCATCTTTTTTAGTTTTTGAAATTTTGACTGTTTTGAAGGGCCAAGCGCACAGCGCCACTAGCGTTGCGCTATTTTTTGGATTACCCAATGGAGGAATGGATTACATTTTCATGTTCATCATTCCAATGACATAATTCATAGAAAATTTCAGCTCATTTGGAGTAAAATTGGTCCTCCAAAAGTGCCAAAAACAAGCAACAAATCACCTTTCTGCCCTCTTTTCAGCACTGGCGCTGCGCCCTGAGTAGTCCTGGAAAATTTGGTTTTTGGCTATGTAAATGTACACAAATCAGGACAAAAAATAATTTTTTGGAAACTAGATAATATTGGCTTTCCAATGAGCTATCCTGGAGCTCATTTGGACATCGGGAAGGCCTCCAAATCTCATCTACAAAAGAGGCAATTTTCCCAATTTTTGCACTGCGCCCTTCGCCTAGCATGGTGCTTTTGCCATAAAGTCAACAAAAGACACTTAGAGTTAATAAAAAATATATTTTGATGGCTTAATAGGAAAATATCTCCAAATTTAGTTGAGGAGTTATTGCTAGGAGTTATTTTTTCATTTATTAAGTTAGGATATTTGAGCCTTGGGCCTTGCATGGTCTCATAGGAAAAAATGGCATTTTTGTGTAGTTAATGACATTTTGAAATTGTATCTAGGGCTTTGATCCTCCTTTGCAAGTAAAATACTGCATGGGATCCTTATTTTTCATGTTGGTTGATCATTAAACTCAATATCATAGACTTGGAGTTGAGGAGAAAATTGGCTTTCGAGTTTTGTGAATGCTTTGATTTGAATGGCAATGGAGCAAGCACATTTGCAGGGTTCATGAATATGGTTAATGGTGATTTATTTCTAATTTAGTACTTGTCTACTTATGTATTCATATTTTTTAATCTTTTCTCATGTAGTAGAACAGAAAGTTTAGGTTAAGAAATGTTGTTTAGAGGCAACTTAACTCTGTATGCTTTTTATTGCTTAGATGTTTTCCTCTACTAGGTTTGCTTGAAGAAATTAGGAGTTCCCTGTTTCTCCATTTTCATATAGTTTTTTTCATTGATATTAAATCAGTAGAATAGCACTAAATAAATTTATGGTTTTCCTTGTCCTTTGGTTTTACTTGAAATGTTGTTCTCAAGGCTTTCTTTGAAGTTTACTAATTAGGGTTTAGGCTAAAGAAGTTTATGGTTTGCCCTTTCCTTTAGTCTCTCTTGAAATGGTTGATTTCAAGGTATTTGTAGTTTGATTAAAGAATTTAGGATTTCCATAATCTTTAATCATTACTTATGTGTTATCTTGCATGTTTTCTTTCTCTGAAGGTAGATAGCTAGAGAAATTTGGAGTTCTGTGCTCTCTAGGGTTTCTTGGATTGTTGTCTTAAATGTTTACTTGCTAGGGTTGGGTCAAAGAAGTTTATGGTTCACCCTGTCCTTCGATGCTTTCTTATGCATAGTGTTCTTAAAGACTTTTCTTGTTATAGTACATGTTAAAGGATTCTTAACTACCCTTTAAACATACTAATCTCACAATTTAATATTCAATTCACTCACATAAGATTTGAAGATCCATTTGGATTTGTTAAACTTGCTCTCCGAAACACCCTTGACCTATTGTTGTACTTTTCAAGACCTTTTGCAGACTCCATATCCCAATGGTTTAAACCTCTCTTACTCTATCTGTTCTGCTTGACAAGCAACCTAACTGAACAAAACAAACAAACAAACCCTAAAATTAATCAGGTTACATCTTTTACACAAGTATAGAGAGAGCCCTCCCTGAGTCCAAGAAGGCTAGGTCCTAGGACTAAAAAGTTTGTTTGATGTTACCCTTGTACATTTGGTCTTGCCAATCTGACAAATTACGGTGACCTAACACTACATATTGGTATGAAATGACTGAAAGTTTCTTATTAATCTATATATTTTTCAATGGCTGGGACTTAATTCATAAGTTTTTTCAAGAACTCAAAGAATTAGTATTATTAATTACTTTTAAGCCAAGAATTCTAGTAAAACTAGATTGGGTTGCATAGTTGCAACAATCCCAAGATCTTAAAATAAGTCCAGTTTAAAATACCTTGTCAACAAGTTTGTTTTGGGGGATGAGATCTGAAGGTGCATAATTGAAAGAGAGAATATTACTATCAACAAATTTTCCAAAGGGTGGCTTAAGTGTAGAATTGGGAAAAAGGGTGAAAATGGAGGAAAATGCACCAAGGGAGGCATAACTGCACCGACTTGGTGAGTCTGGTGAAGTAGGTCCAAAAAATAATCATTGGAACAATAACAGTTGATGGGACAAGGACTTGGCCATTGAAAGAAGTGGGAGGGATGCATTTAATAAGCATATCTAGGCAGATATGACTCTCAATCTGCATTTATGAGGAGTATCTAAATGAAATCATGGAGTTTTAATTTTAATTTCTATATAGATCATGCATCCCTCTATACATTCGCCAACTTTGTGCGCTAAGATTTAGAAGTGAGATTTGGTGTTTGCAGGAGTGATGAGTGAGCCATTGCATGTCAGTATATAGCTTTGAGGTGTTGAAAGATGAATTGATAAGAATTAGGCTAGGATACATAATCCAGTTATATCTAGAATCCACAATCAAAACCATGCCACCCGCAACTGTCATAGGGCCAAGTTATCCCAGGAAGTAGCCAACTGTGGTGGAACGCCTTCCGAGAAGCAGAAGAAGTCAGTGGAAATATCGTTACCCTCAAAGAAAATACCTAAGGAACATATAAGTAAGGGGACCAATACCTGTAGAAGAAGGTTGTTAATATTGAAGATTTTGATGAAGAAGAAGTCGTCCTCGAGGAAATCGATGTCGAGGAGGTCGAACCTATATCTAGGTTTCCTCCATATATCCTACCATGGAGGTGAGATTCTAAGAAGGCAGCAAAGGATCTAAATGTAGTTAAGTGCATGATCTTTATGGCATTGATTCTGGATGAGGCACTGGTTGAAGAGGATTTATTGGGCAATGTTTCCCAGATGCATATGGAGGATTGAGACTTTGAAGATCACAGTAAATACCTGTAGTTCAAGCCAAGAAGATATCTACACCAACAAACCTATGAAGGCAGAGTAAAAATATTGGAGCCAATGAAGTGGGTCGTTGGTATATAGGATGTAGGGATACTCAAAATGTTGTATGATTTTTGGAAGAGGATCCCTTAAAAAGCTGTGATTTTGTATAATTTTTCTATATTTTGGTCTTAATTAATATAACGCAGGGGTTTTTGGGTGGGTCAAAGCCCCTAATGCATTGTAACAGGTCAAGGGTAGACCATGAGTTCGCAAAGCACAGTTTGCGGACCATTGGATGCATAGGGTAAAATGATATAAATAGATGAACCTTTTTTAGTCATAGGTAGGAAGGAATAGAGATTGTTAATAGTTGCGAAGTGTTAGATCTATTTGGGTTGCTAGGGTAAGGACACCTCCTAGATATGTGTGTGGAGATCCTTAGTCCTGCTGTGTAGACCCTGCTGAATGTGTGCGCAGGCTGCGTTAGATTGTATTGGGTTTTGGATGTTAATATATGTGAATTTGGTTAGAATATATCTAAGTTATCTGAGTTTATATATTACTATTGATGTGAACTATTGGATATATGGTTGACTATTCGTTGTGACCAATTTCTTATGTGTTTATGATCTTACTTGTGATATTATTGCTGCGAAGGTCCTAATTTAATCTATGAATGATAGTAACTTTGATAAATGTGGACTATTGACCTGCGAATAGATCTGTTTTATAGCTGCGAGAATATCCTTGTTCTTGTTTTATAAACCTATGATCTGTTGATTAATGAGATTATAGTTTCTGTAATGATAGATCATTATTGCACACGTGGATGCGAAGATAGTGGAAGATATGAGCCTTGTGATATAATTCTATAACTAGATCTGAAGTTGTTAAGCTAGGAACGTAGCCCTGTTTGACTTACCTGCTCTTTCTCATGGTGCAAAAGCCTAGTTCCAGCACCCTCCCATACTACTTCGGGTGAGACTTTGGCTTGGGCAAGCAGGTCACTGCCGAGAGGGCCAGTAGTATAGGGGTTTGTTGGCAAAAATGAACCTCTGAACGTGGGTCAGGACCCCTCGAGCCAACAAATGGTCCTATTGTCAGGACCAGGAGCATTTTGAGAGAGATATTAGGTAATGCCAAGAGAGTATTGGAAACCTGAGAAGAAATAAATTGAGGAGTGGTTCAAAAAACAAATTCAGGAATTTGCGATAAAAGAGAATCACAACATAAGGTTGACAGCGGAAAAGTTCAAGAATAAGTATGTTTTCACAGCGATTTACAAGATTTTCTTTGTGACATTTGAAACCAAGCTTTAGGAGTCGCTTGCAAGGCTCGTGTAGTTCCAGAAGTGTTGGAAGGACGAATGGATTACACAGTGGGTCCCAGAGCTAATTCAACAATTAGAAAAGACTGATAACACCATCACTCGCATGGTAGATCATTTGGTGGATAGTATGATAGGAGGGTTTGTGACAGAATTTTTGATTGATCAAGTTGTGTCCTACTCTGAGGTGGAATGAAGATTCTTCAAGGGTTTACGAGGTAAGCTTTTGAAAACTCTGCCATTACTGATTAAGATCTTATTATGTGAAAAGAGTATCCTGTGTAGTTATACAGAGTGAATGAGCTCCGATCAAAGTGAGGGTACAACGCACAGTGGTAAATACTACATAACCAATCAAGAAGGGGATCGATCTGTCTATAGTCCAATAAGAAATCATGCTACGCATAGCTCCCCATCTACGCTACCATCGAATCCTCATAGGGGTAAGGATTCACCTCCGCCACCATCGAAAGACGAGATGGCCTCGTACATGAGGCTACCCACCTTCAAGGGCACAGGGGATGAAAATATGGACCAGTTCTGGTTCTTCACAGGATCGATATGGATTGCACAGAACGTAGGCAGTGATGTGGTAAAGAGGGCGCAGCTATCCCTGGATTTTGAGGGAAGGGCTTTGGACTGGTATATGGGATACATCGACTAGAATGAAAATTCCACCATCGAGGAGATTAAGAATGCTTTAAATTAGTAGTTCAAGAAGCCCAAGTCCTACTCATAGATGATAAAAAACACACAGAGTGGTTCATCGCTATGATGCAACCCCACCTGCGCGTACCAATGGGACATCAAGCCATTGAATCGCAGGAAAAGGCCTTGGAAATTGCGATGAAGCTAGAAGCTAAGCCAAGATATGATACCCAGTTAGGAGTACAATAGATACAAGGTCAGCTAGAATCAATGCATATGGAGATCTAGAATCTGCGGAAGGAGAAAGGAGTAGAGGCTAGCCCTGAAATATGGTGCATACGATGAAGAGTGAATGGACACACCAAGGATAACTGCCCTCTGCTAGCAGACTACATACAGGTCAGGGGACCCAGTTCGTTGTGACCTAGGGAAACTGCAGGACCCAGTTTGGTGCTTTGGTGCGATGATTGTCATGTTTCGAGGTTGCATAATACCAACCACTACCCCTGCCCTACCACTTATGTCCCATAAATAAAGCAACAATGGTGCAGGTTCTGCAAATCTTTAGGCCATGATGAACAGAACTGCTGAGCATACGATATAATTAGATATCGAGGAAATCTATATAGGGTACAGGTGGACCCGTCATCACCAAGATCCCCCTTGGGCATGGGTGGTTCTCCAGCCAGGGGCAGGGGAGGGGGCCGAGGTGGAAGCACAGGTAGGGGGAGGGGATAACTAGTTTTCCATAACTGCAGAAAAATAACATGCTTTACAAGGGACTACGTAAACCTCGCAAGATAGTCCTGCAGATATTGTAGATAGCTGCATCATGTGATTGAAGATTTCCTGATTCCGATGACAAAAATACAGGAGAAGAAGTAGACACCTATGCAGAGTGTACAAAGGGTCAAGGCAAAACCTCAGGATGAAGGGCCAAGTGTTAATGTTATCACATGCATGACTAGTGAAGGAGCTGTAGAAAACGCTGAGGTGAAGCCTCTCATCCCAAAAGCAGTTGTTAAAAAAGAAGGGTTGGACTTACGGGAAGAGAAAGAAACCTTTGGCATGGCTCACCAAGACTTTGTTAAAGTTGAGGCACCTATTCCTCAAGTCCCTCTAAATGTCAAGGCAGTTGATGAGGTCAGACCATTCCTGTAGGCATGTATGAAGTTGTTGCACAACCAAAGGGTCGTAGAAAAACTTCAAGCTTTGATAGATAGCTATGTAGAAAAGACAACCCCAGCCATGGAAATTAAGGATGTACACAAAATTTATAAGCATAAGAGATGCACTGGCAGGGAGATGTGATTAACCGTGCAGATTGGTGACTATGAGATGGATCAGGTTATTCTAGACCTAGGCTCAGATGTAAATGTAGTACTTAAGCAAACCTGGCAGTGAATGGGAGAACCTAAGTTGGAATGGTCCACTATTCGGCTATGCATGGCTAATCAGCAGAAGATCATACCTTTAGGAAGATTACCAAAGATCATGGTATACATCATGGGGGTCAAGGCTCAGGCTGATTTTGAGGTCGTTCAGATTGTAGAAGATGTAGACCCCTATCTCGTGCTCCTAGGATTGGGCTGGGCCATAGATATGGGTGGTATTATCAAATTAAAAAACAGGAGCATGGTATTTTAAAGTGAAGGAACACGGGTGATAGTGCTGCTAGATCTCGCAGAAGGAGAAAGGTATACAGAGTCATTGCATGAGGAAGAAGAGGTCGATCATATCTATAAGCTAACTATGAGGGACAAAGACTAGGTCAATCCTACGGCTGATGGTATGATTTACTGGGAAAGAGATAGTGAATGCTTCTTCGATTCCAACGAGGAAATGAAAAATTGGAAAAATTGACTGCATGATGTCTCTACACTGCACTGCCTGCGAATTACAAAGGTATTCTGCTGCATATCTTTAGAGGTAAGAGAACTGCCCCACTTTGATGACTCTAGTAGTATAAAAGAGTGTGATGAGGATCTGTGCAATGTCTTTATTCCTGAATCAGAGGGGGAGTGCACAGTTGCGGGACCTCCACTACAGATTGAGGACACGCCAAAGCATCAGAAACAACCACATTCAATCCTTGGACATATAGGTTACTATAGAAGATTCATTCCGAGATATGCACTGACCACCACACCTTTGGATAGACTGCTTAAGAAATATGTTCCATTCTTTTGGGATGACGAGTGCCAAAAGAGCTTTGAACTACTCCGAGAAGGAATGATATCTACACCTATTCTTAATGGTCCCAATAGGGCAAAGGAATGTCATGTACATGTTGACGTGTCAGGTATTTCCTTGGAAATTGTCCTTACATAGCCTAGTGCCGGAGACATTGATCACCCAGTCGCAGTTGCTAGTCGCGAACTCTCGAGTGCAAGGAAAAATTATGCCACCAAGAAGAAGGAAGGGTTGGCCCTAGTCCATGCAGTACATAAGTTTCGACACTATCTATTGGCAGGACACTTTAAATTTACAAGTCATTAGGTTTTAAAGTCCCTGGTAAATAAAACTATGTTTGGGGGGAAACTCTGCATGTGGCTGTTGATGTTTCAGGAATACAATTTTTAAATCATGGTCAAGCTAATAAAGCTGAATGTTGGGCTGGATCACTGGACCCAACTTGGGATGGGTGGGGAACCCACTAACTTGAGGGAAGGATTGCCCGATGCACGGTGGTTCGCCATTAGGGTCGTTGATGCGCACTTCACTAATATCATTCAACTCTTGACTACAGGCATGACATCTACAAGATGTTTGATATGACAAAAGAAGGAGTTGGTTACCCGAGCGAAGGATGTTACCACAGGTCCTTTGTTACATAGTATTTTGTCACCATCCCTGCAATCCACCATCCTGCACATTAGAGGGCCTTTTCCATGACCTGTGAGCAGTGACATAACCTGAAACCACTTTCATGGCATCAACAATCATTCCTTTGAAGAAAGTTTCCTTTGAAAAACCCTAAAAACTGGTCTTTTGGCCTTAGCGCGACTAGCCAGTTCAGCCCTCGCGCCCAATGGAGAAAATACACCAAAGAGGGCGCGCCATCTGGTGCTCTGTCCCAGTGTCTTGCCCGTGCCAAGCTTAATAAATATTGTTTTTTAAAAATAAATGGTGAAAGTTTGATTCCAACGAACTCCTGAATGAGTCTCTAAAATGAGTTGGGAGGTTTGGCTCCGGATCTCCATGTAGGAGAGGTATTTTTCCACCTATCATGGAAGCTTTCTTGAGGATACGGCCAATCCCACGATTGTAGGGATCCCAACTCCCCTTCCACCATCTATATAAGCTTGCCATTTTCCATTAGAAAGCTTGTATTAATAGTCCTAGTGGTCTTAAAAGTAGAAGAGCTGAATCTGTAAGCAAGAAGACTATCGCCAGACAACCTTTGAGAGCCAAGCCGAAGAGAGAGAGCTTTCTCCCATTCCTGATGAGCTTCATTGAGACGTGCTCCGTTTTCGACCCACCAAAGGAAGATCCGGCGTCAGAGCCTTGGGTTGTATCTTTCTTTCGTTATTATTAATCATAAGTGACTTTGATTATGGTTTCATTCATGTGTCTTTTTCTTTGATGCAATGAATTACATATTCTCTGACTGATGTATAGTCACAAGATTTAGATTCTATGATGTGTATTGTTGTGTTTCTTCACATGTGTGCAGGTGTTCAAACGTGTTAAGCGGAAGGATCTTGATCTGCCAAAGCGAAGGAAGGGAAGCGTCATCCTTTCTCCAATGACCATTGCATAGGACCTGAGGTAGGCAACTCTTTATGTTTTGTCATTTTTGTAACTAGAGACCTGCATCATTGCATGTTTGATTGTTGCTAGACCCGATCTGGGCTGGTAGGGATCACCTCTGTCCACAGAGGGGATTTACCTCTCCAACAAACTGGTGACTCCCCTGGGGACTTAGTTGGAGTTTTTCTTGTCTCTTTTGGTTTTTTTTTGCTTTTGATTGATTTTTTTGCTCTTCTGGTTTGCCTCCTTTGATGTCAAACCCCTGTTCAACCCTAGAGGATCAGATCTGACCTCTACTTTTCCAAAATTTTCATATTTTCATGGTTGGCTTGATTGGTACGGTTTCCATCCTAACAGTCACGCCCATTGGCGCAAGTTGCCAGTTAATTACCCACGCCATCCCCTATATGGTGCAGATTATAGCCAGACAGTCGTGCCATTTCCTATAGGTGCTAGGGTTTTCCCTTGTTCGGGGGTTTTTTTGGTCAATACTTTTTCTTCTGGTTTATTTTTAGATTTTTATTGAAGTGGTGAGTCTAGTCTTGGTTGGGAGAATTTTTTTTTTTTTTCATTTTTAGGCATTGGCGCTTGTTGTCAATTTGCAACCCGCGCCAATTGGCCATCAGTGCCAGTTGTCAGTGAGTATGTCGTGCCAGTTGGCACTAGTTTCACCCACAAAAGTCATGCCAATTTTAGGGTGTGTGAAAATTGAGATTTTTTCCCTAAATCCTTCACCGATGTGTCTTTCCCTTCCGGTATTTTCTCTCTATCAGCATAGATTACATTGCTCATTGTTTAGCTGAAATGTCTTCTTTCAATGATTTCTTGATGTAAAAGGGAATGAATGCCTTGTTTTGATCTCATGTTTTGGAAGTCCTTTTTATGCTTGAACTCATGTCTTGTAGCCTTTTGAGGAATTTTGTTACAAAGTGTTTAAAACAACGATTGCATTCTTAGTGTTTGTTTGCATCCCTTTTGCATTCATCCTTTCATTAAGGAAATTTGCATCCATTTATTTTTCGTCTCATAGTTTGCTTTTCGATAAAATGCATTAGATCACATTGCATTGAAAAGTATTTTTTGAGATCCATCATTGAACTTAGATTACATTGTTTAATGATTGAAAGCTAAAAATCACATTGAGTGCATTCTCTTTCATTAAAAACATGCATTGAGTAGATTCTCATTTCATCAAAAAATGCATTCAGTGCATTCTCTTTCATTAAAAACATGCATTGAGTAGATTCTCATTTCATCGAAAAATGCATTGAGTGCATTCTTATTCTTTCAAAAAAGAAACGGAAATTGTGCATAGATTACAATTGCATGGTTTTCAAAAAAGAGAATTTTGCATAGATTACATAGCATAATTCGCATCGTTGAATGTTTTAGATTACTTTTGGATAGTGAAAATCATCTAGTTTAGAGGAATTTCATTTGTAGTATTGTTGTTTCTTGCATCATTGTTAGAGATTCTTCCCTTAACTAGATAGAATTCATCAAATTGAAAGATTTCTTTCGTCATATAGCTGCATATAGGAGATTGTCAGATGACATATGGTAGGGCCTTGAAACCAAGACATAATTGAAGATCAACCATAAAATTTATTGAATCAACCTAAGGCAACATTGAAACATTAACGAAATATCTAAAGGTCTAGGCTAGTGACATGTTCCGACGTTGTTAAACCTAGTAGCTGTCATTTTCCATCTGGCTTTAGACAGCGCTAGTACAGACTTGTGCTCCCCATACCATCGCGTATATAATGGGAGACTCCACTAGGTTTCAATCCTATTATCCATAGGAAGCTGAGTCTGTCGCCTTGTAACCGTGATACACTGAACACATCATTCGGGGAGACAACTTGCACATACAGAAAGTCCTTGGTCATTTCTCTTTCATTGGATCACGAAGGTGTATATTGCAGTTCACAGAAACTTGGTACACCTCTTAGCTAGATTACCAGAGCAGTTAGTTTGATCTTTACTAACTCCGTAAATTTGAAAATATTGTCAAGCGCTTGTCCTTTCATGCTTGTTTCCAAACTGAAAGCGATAGAGTCACCTTTTGCTTGTTTCTCGACTCTTAAAATATGAAACATTAGAGTCTGGTTTCAATTTTTTAAGATTAACTACCCACAAAATATTCCTAGTTAAAGTTAGTTTCCTTAGGGTGTTGTTTTGAGTTGTCTCCAATGGCAACTTTTCCGGAGTTCACCAACCAAGGAATCCCCTTCGAAGGGAATCCTGGTCCTTTTCCTCCTTTTGGAAATGTTGTTGCTCCTTATATGGAAATGTTATCCCTTCCTGGGTTAACTGTTGGGTTGACCGTTTGGTTTTTTTCAACCTCTGTGGTCTCAAATGTTTCGTCTACTGTTCCATCAGTTCCTCCACCTGAACAACATCATGTTGATTCTAAGGTGGGCCTCTCCCCTTCTTTGCCTATTTCTTTGTCCTCCTCTTCTACTTCGCCTGGTGAAAGTCTGGATTCGAGTAACCAGGTGGCTAAGAAGAAGAAGAAGAAGACTAAGAAGAAGAAGTCTGATAAGAGAGAGGCTAAGGCTGCAACTACTACTTCTAAAACATCTGCTCTCGATGAACCTTCCAAACCTCCATGGAAAGTTAAGTTCCCTTGCATGTTGTTCACGGGAAACCATCTTCTTCGAGATTTCCCTAGTATTCCCAAGGTGCTCGAAGTATGGTCCAACGGTCGTCTGCCATTTCCTTTGGCTTTCGAGAGTGAGGTTGGGGGCACGTCTTCAGCTAGTGCTGGTAAAGCTCCTAAGATACAGGGTAAGCTCACCAATCCCTGTAAGTTCTATGAAGGGCACCACGCCATTCACCTTTGTCTATATATGGATGAAGACAAAAGAGTTTTTGAAAACTCCACTGTTTCTGCACCATGCCTTCCAGCTGGTTACAAACAGATTTATTTGATTCCACCAGTTGATTTAATGATTGGTCAAGTGTCACCCTTGGTTGATCCCGCTCCCCCAAAAATTCCAAATCACGAATCCATCCCTGACCAACCATTGGTCGTGGGATCAGTTGAGCTGGCCCCATCTGTGGTGCACCAGGTCTTTTCCATAAAGAGTGGATCCCACATCCCTCAGGTTCTTCTTGTTTCTTTAGATTCCTCAGACTTGGAGAAATATTCTCTTGTCCCTCTACCTCAAAAAGCTTCTCCTCCGCCTCCCATGATAGAGGTCCTGGAGGATACTCCTGCCTCCATGATGGAGGTCATGGAGGATGCTCCTTCTACTATCGTAACACCAGGGGAAGACCATCTCAGTTCAATGGTATCCCCTCCAAGTAGTTTGGTCGCTTCCTTCGATTGGGGTCAATTCGTAGGATACCACCTTCCATCTTATGTGCCCTTTGAGATCACGGTACAAGCCTCCCATCTCATCGTACCCAGCACCATTATAGATGAAGGTGAGTATGTTGGTATTGTATCCTCAACTACTTGGCAAGCTTTCGGTTCATCACCGCTTGTGCCTATTATGCAGAATCTGTTGGCGTTTAACAGAAGAACTAGTCAACCATTAGGGATCCTTCCGAAGTTGCCTGTTACTTTGGGAGAGAAAACTATCCATATGGATGTGATGGTTGTTCTTGTCCCCTTGGAATTTACTTTACTCTTGGGCTGCGATTATACTTATGCCATGGGAGCGCTTGTCTCCTCCCTCTTTCGTGTGATGTGTTTTCTGCACCAAGGTCGGATCGTTACCATTGATCAGCTTTCATTCTTTAGTCCTAATATGATAGCTAGTCCACCATCATCCCTTCCAAATCTTGATCTGTCGGTTGTGTCTTCCCTGTCGCATGTCAATTATGCGGCCACCTATCCTGTGCCCATATTCAGTGATAGTGTCGTTGTACATCGTGTGCTGGGGGCATTGGGTCCAGACTTCCAAGATGTTTTCCTTCCATCGAACGGGCAACCCTTGGAAGCTATGACTTCTTATTCATTATGATGAGGTCTGTCAGAGCATGGTTCATTTTCTTGTGTCAAGCTCCTTAAAAAATGAAACAAGCTTGCTGGAGCAGAGTTCGTTTTCTTATGTCAAGCTCAAAAAATGAAACAAGCTCGTTGAAGCAAAGTTCATTTTCTTCTGTCAAGCTCTTCGGAGTAGAGTTCGTTTCCTTGTGTCAAGCTCCTTAAAAAATGAAACAAGCTCGTTGGAGTAGAGTTCGTTTGTCTTATGTCAAGCTCCTTAAAAAATGAAACAAGCTCTTATGAGGATAGTTCTTTTAATGTGTCAACCTTGTTAAAACAATGAAACATGTTCCCGTTCAATTCGAGTTGTTCTCTTGATCTCGTAACTTGAACCTTCACTCCATCTGCCTTTCATATGGACTGAAGCTTGGGGGGCATGTACCTCGAATTGAGTCACCATGCTGGGGGCATGCTTACTTTTTCAAGCATATTTTGTTTCCATTTCAAGCTTGTGTAAAAATGAAACCGGTTTCAAGCATAGTTTATCTTTGTTTCAAGCTTGTGTAAAAATGAAACCAACTTCAAGCAAAGTTTCTTGATTTCAAGCTTGTGTAAAAATGAAACCTTTCCCATTTTACCTCTCGTGATTGCCATTTTATCAGCCTGTTTTTCCAGATGAGCCTTGGTTTTCTCACTCCATCATCACTATCTGATTGGCCGATCATATGCCTTCACTTGCTTGTTTTACCCATTCCTGAGGAACCACTCTGATGAGTGGTCTTGTTAGCCAGCCTCTTGACCTTTATCTTTTTTTGAGTAGTTCCACCATTACCGGAACCAGTTGCTACCCTTTATACCACTCATTCCTCCAGGAGGAGTCACCTTTCAGCTATTTTCTGACTCTCTAAAATTGAAAAGATTTCCAAGTCGCTTGTCATTTTGATCTCATTAAATTGGCTGCGAAATGACATCTACCGAGTATACGTTTAACCCTTTTTCAGGCTAGGATAGATTATTTACAAAAAATGAATACCCTAGCCTATCGCGACTAGGAGGTTTTCTCAGACACATTTTTCTACCTTTACGGATCTGAGGAACTATCTACGAAAAGGGACTGTTGGAGTTTACTTTTCCACTATCTTTTCAAACTCTCTAAACATGAAAAGACGCTGAGTTCTTCCTTTGTCAGACTTGTTAAAAACTGATGACATCGAACTCCGTCGTAGTGACGTTACTCAAGTTCCTCCTTCCTAGGGCTCGTTAAATGTACTAGGTTGGATTTGTCCGAAGGACAAACTTATATGACAAGCATATGCTATCCTCTTCAAGCTTGTGTAAAAATAAAGAGGTACTCACTAGAAATGGTGGGGGAAAATGGAACCAGTATTATAGTCGCATTGGCAATATGTCTCTCTTGAACATGGCACTTGTCTGCATTTGTGTCAGGTTGGGGACATCTCATCTCATTATCTTCTTGCCTCCATGGGTTTGGGTAATCCTTTTTGACTGCTCATCTACTCTTTGCCACATCATCATGACCTCAGATCCTTTGATGTAAAATACTGCCAAATCCAGTGTTGTGCCGCTGATATGTTCAAGAGAAGTTGGCCTCTGCAGTTCTTAACCTCCCTCTGATTCTCTACTAATCCTGATTCAGAAACATTATGTTCCTTTGTCTCATGTCGATGATGTGGGAAACACTATGGCCCACCTTCGATCAAGCTCACTTCCTGTCGACTTCAGCTCATTATCTAGGAAGTTGATCTAGAGACTCCCTTCAGGTACCTTGGAGCTTGCATGCCTCAATGGCAGGTTCTTCGCATTCGACACAAGGTTTCCATCATTGGCCTTCGATCGAATGATTCTGCGGGTGTTCGATGCCAGCTCACTATTCATATTCCATGGATTGTACCTATAGTACCTTGAGGGCCATTGTCATTATTGGTGGTTCCTCTCGCGTCTGTTAACGACTTTCATTATTAGCTGGTAATCAGATGATGTTTTCACATGTTCAACTCCAACTCACTTATTCACATGCTTGAACTTGTACTATGTTCGGGTCGAGATGGAGTGCGAGACCCTGGGTTTTGTCTGATGGAATCCAGGCTGTGATTTTGTAGATTATCATGATTCATTACATGACTCATTGATTGGATGGCTGCGACCATACTCGAGTCTATTTACTGATCCTCACTGGATGGCTGCGTCCATACCTTGGATCCTGATTATTGTATACTCTATTATGGATGGTTGCACCCATACCACATGTCATGTATTTAAGATATCAGTTCTACTTGTCTACGCAAGTTTTCCGACTGCAGTGTTTTCAGTTGGGCATGTTCTCATAAAGCATTTCACCCCTCTGTCTCTCTTAGGCCTCATGCTTTAGGGGGAATCTGTTACATAATAATTTGTCACTGTCCCTGCAATCCCCTGTCCTGCACATTGGAGGGCCTTTTACATGACCCGTGAGCAGTGACATAACCTAAAACCATATTCATGGCATCAACAATCATTCCTTTGAAGAAATTTTCCTTTGAAAAACCATAAAAACTGATCTTTTGGCCTTGGCGCAACTAGCGAGTTCAGCCCTCGCACCAATGGGGAAAATACACCAAAGAGGGCGTGCCAACTGGCACTTTGTCCCAGTGTCTTGCTCACACCAAGCTTAATAAATATTTTTTTTAAAAATAAATGGCAGAAGTTTGATTCCAACAAACTCCTGAACGAGTCTCTAAAATGAGTTGGGAGGTTTGGCTCCAGATCTCCATGTAGGGGAGGTAGTTTTCCACCTATCATGGAAGCTTTCTTGAGGATACGGCCAATCCCATGATTGTAGGGATCCCAACTCCCTTTCCACCATCTATATAAGCTTGCCATTTTCCATTAGCAAGCTAGTCTTAATATTCCTAGTGGTCTTAATAGTAGAAGAGTTGAATCTGTAAGCAAGGAGACTATCACCAAACAACCTTTGAGAGCCAAGCCGAGGAGAGAGAGCTTTCTCCCATTCCTAACGAGCTTCATTGAGACGTGCTCTGCTGTCGACCCACCGAAGGAAGATCTGGCGTCAGAGCCTTGGGTTGTATCTTTCTTTAGTTATTATTAATGATAAGCAACTTTGATTATGGTTTCATTCATGTGTCTTTGTCTTTGATGCAATGAATTACATCTTCTATGACTGATGTATAGTTACAAGATTTAGATTCTATGCTATGTATTGTTGCATTTCTTCACATGTGTGCAGGTGTTCGGACGTGTTTAGCGGAAGGATCGTGATCTGCCAAAGTGAAGGACAGGAAGCGTCATCCTTTCTCCAACGACCATTGCATAGGACCTGAGGTAGGAAAATCTTTATGTTTTGTCGTTTTTGTAACTAGAGACCTGCGTCATTGCGTGTTTGATTGTTGCTAGACCCAATCTAGGCTAGTAGCGATCACCTCTGTCTGCAAAGGGGATTTACCTCTCCAACATCCTTTATATAAAATAACCACTGGTGAAGTGTGGTGCAGATACATTTTGGAGCACGAATGGCACACTATCGTGGCAGATGTTCATGAAGGCATAGTAGGAGGGCACTACGCAGGTAAGACAACAGCACAAAAAATCTTGCGCGCTGAGCTATGGTGACGTAGAATTACATTTGGAAGGAAAAATCTCAGGCGACAGCTGAAGTGCTGGGAGTGCGGGGGTACACTAAGAGCACCCAGGGTGCGAAAAGTAGTCGTTGGAACAATCAAATCACATAAAAAGGAAAAATTACGATTGGTTGTGATGGTTGTCCCACATTTAATGTGGTAATTTCTAGAGATTTTTTACCGTTTACTTGATGGTAAATTCCACGTGAGGTCTACCCTACTGTTGGGTGATCACCAAAGCTATAAAACAGGTGGGCTAGAGAAGACAAGGGTTTCATATCACTTGAATAGCTCATACTTGGCATATTTTTCCTGGATGAATTTGTGTTGTAAGAAATTTCGTGCCTCTAGCATCTCTTTCCTATTTGAGCAATCTTCCCCCTCGGATAGTAGCAATTCCGAGTTTTTCTTTCACACTATAATGTCGGTCACGAATCCTTCTAAACCCTTGGAACCAGTCATCTTAGCAAAACAGGGAATTGAGGAAGTGGTAGAAATTGAGTCTGAGGCAGAAGAAGTTTTCTCCACCCGAGTCATAAAGAAGGATAAGGAAAAAGAAGAAGACTCCGGGAAACCCACGAGACCCTTGAAATGGGTTAAGGGGACACCTTGTGCTTCCCCGTGGAATGTGACATCCTCAAAGGTGGCATCCTAGGCATGATATGTTTAGGAGGAGGCCCAGCCTGTTGGACCAATCAACTGGTTACCTCCTTTCATCCGGCCGCGTAGAACCGGACACGGACACCAAAGAACCTCGCTGCCCTGATCACTTATTTGCAAACACCATCGACCCCAGGATAATTCCCTGTCATTGGTGACCCTGTTGGAAGGCTGCCCAAGATCAAATTTGACGATCACGATTTGGCCAGCTGTAATATCCCTTTTTAGGAACAACTCATGAATCATGCACTGAAAAATGCATTTTTAGAAAAATAGGCAATGAAATAGGAAAATGACTCTTGTATCCTTTAGATTAGACAATAAAAAAACTAAATTGAATATTTTAGCTGAAACAAATAAGACTAGGTGGGTTAAACACATCTCCCGCACCTAGTTATCTTCAAGAAAAGTCCCAATGAGGGACTGCAGCAAATTAAAATGCTCTGATGTAAGTGCAGAGAGATATCAATGCATAAAATGTTCTGATAGACACTCAAAAACTGATTTAAAGCACAGAAGAAACTTAGATCTGAATCTAGGATCCAAAAAGTGGGGAAAAGCAGTGATTTCGACCCTAAAATAGATGTATTCAGAAATCTAGGTAAAATTAAGGGAAATGGAGGGATTTTATTTTATATTTGGTCATGATATATCTATTATCTGAATTTAAACTCAAAAAAACCATTATAGCTATGTTAAACAGTTCCTCCATCCCTGGATAAGATTAAAAATTTTGATTTCCCATGACTTGGAGTATGCAGAAAATGGCTAAAGCATAAATTGTGTGATTTATGAATAAACTAGATAAAATATGTTGAAAAAATCAGATATAAAGTTTATTATAACATATCATGAAGAAAAATGGAGGTTCAGCTCCTTTTATACATCAAATAGAACACCCGGCAAGGGGATTTCATGAAAGAACAAATAAAAGTATTAGATTTGCAGAATATGGATCTGGAAAATGAAAAATCACTGAAACTCTGAGTATATGAGCTGAAATATACAAAATTATAGAATAGAGATGAAATAAAAACTTTCCAGAAGAAGGGATGGCCCTTCCTCAAGGAAATAAGCACCAAACTAGGGTAGAAACCCTGCTACAACAATGCACTGGAAAAATGATGCAGTTTCTAAAGTATACTACACAGATGATGTTGAAAGGTCCTTTGTCATGATTCCAAGATCTGAATATAAAGCTCAAGGCTTCCTCACTAATATTCCAGAGAAAGTAGTGCTCCCTTTTCTGCAAAACTAGATCTGGAAGTGGTGTTGAAAACCCCTCACTGCAACACCCTGCAACATAGCAATTCCTACCCAACAGAAAAGGTTGTAGTTGGAGGAGGAAGCATGGCCTCAAGCCTATATGTGAGGAATTACATAACATACTCCTTCAAGAGCTCCTCAATGAAGGAGGAGGAATTCCTAAATAGAATATTCCTTTCTCTAGCTAAACAACCAAGAGAGTTTGAGTTGCCTAAGCAATCTCAAAATCGAATTATCTTCAACTCCCTTTCCTGGTGGCCTTCCTATTTATTTTATAACATTAGGGTTTGGAAAAACCTAAACCACCTCCAATGAGTTAACCCTTTTCACATGAAGGGTATCCATCTAAAACTGGGCTAATCAATAAGGAGGTTCAATGCATCTAGACACTGCTATGATTTGGTCCTGTTGACCTAGTCAACCTTCTCCATTCCTTTTCACACCTAAGTTTATTTTATTGAAATGGCCCAGATTTTTCCATGTTCACATTGTGCATTGATTTATTTTTCTGATTAGGATTTTTAGAGTCCCTCCTTCACACTTTTATTCATGAGTTAAGAAAACTAAAAAGAAAATGCAATATTCCCATTAGCTGCAAAATGTGGGAACATTACAGTCTCCCCCAGCAAAATGTTGCTTGCCCTTAAGCAACTCTTATTGTAGATACAAATCATCTACCCCCTCCTCCAAATGGCATCCTCATAAGGAAGGCTTCCTCCCATTTTCTACAATAGGTTATGTATGTTTGGTTCCAACGTTGTCTTCCACAAATGCATGAGATGACTTCCAACTATAAGGTTAGAGGCCCTCTTCCTATCATGAAGTACAAGATGACAATTACATGATGTGCAACACCATCATTAGCACATGAGAGACATGAAATATAGTAGCTCCTTCCATAAAGGGGAAGCTTCATCATGCGAAACATTCCTCCATCCCATGTCTCATGGATTTGATTAAGCATTGTTATGCTCTCATTGTTAGCCCTGTTGGCTTCCTTGGATCCAAACTCCATCATTCCAGCGTTAGGCAAAACAAGAAGGTAAGAAGTAATATGGGTAAACAGAGACGTCAAACCATATTCCCCTAATAATAACCACCGAATCAAGGCCCTTTTCTGCCATCCTCCATCTCCTCCATGTAAGATGAGCAAGCCAAGCTTTCCAAAAGATGATGTACATGCCTTCCTTTGCTGCAATTTATCTTTAATAGATAGGGCATGAATCAGAAAATTATGAGCTATGGGGTGGTCACCATACTCATTTAAAATTAACCAAAGCAAGAAGAGGTCTTTCTGCTCTCTTTCCTCCTCATGTGCATCATGAAACCAAACCATACTAATGGACATATGATATGTCACATAAGCCCAATACAAAGTATCATCATCATTGCACATCATGAGATCAACATGCCAAATTTTACACAATGCAAAACACATAGACATAGGAGATGTCATGTGGTGGCCATACTTTCTCAACTGAAACAAAATTATACAAGCATTCTCTTGCTGCAACATATCATTGAAATCCAAGGCATGATTTAGAAAATGATGAGCTATTGGGTAGTAACCATACTCACCCAAGAGCAGCCATAGCAACAAGGACTTTTTCAGTCCTCTTGCCTTATAAACATGTGGATCATGGAGCAATAACACAATGATGGACATGTGAAATGTCTCATCAACATAGTACAAGGACGCTCCCTCATACCACATCATGTGGGAGTCATCCCTCCTCCCAAGCCAAATTTCATGCATGAAACATCCCTAAAACATAAATACATGTGGATAAATGAGACATATTTCAAACATGGGTGAATACATGGACATGAGATTTAACATGTGATGTCCAAACTATCCTTTTAACAACCACATCAACCAAGCTTCCTTCTCATATACTCTATTAATGATGCATAAAGCATGAGATGAGAGAATGAGAATCTTTGGGTAGTGATCATGCTTACCCCAAAGCAACTATTGTTGCCATGCCTCCTTATTCATTTCATGAGCATTCTTCAAGGAATAGATCAGAGAAATAGGTGCCTTTGGGGAGTGATAGGAGTCTCCCAAGGGAAACCAGCGTAACCAAGCTTGATAGCCCATATATGTCTGCAAGTGATCATGTGATCTCTTGTTCATCATCCTCATCCACTCACTCCAATATGGAAAAAGAGTGATGTGCTGCATAATCATGGCATCCTCCCTTTGTAGAATACCATATCCTTTGAACCAATGAAGAACCTTGCATCTCATGAAATATTGAAATGCATCTCTGTGGAGATCTCTTAGTGAGACCTTTCTCCCATCTATGGCCTTCCAAAACTAGTGAGGATTTGAATCTGCAGTAAGTAGAAGTCTCTCTTTGAGCTGTAGCATACTCATTGAGAGAGTGTCATCTAGAGGGGAGAAAATGCTTCTCATCTCAAGATGTCTACTCTTCATCTTCTTCTTCTCCACTGCTTCAAGGTTGAAGCTGCCTCTAGAATGCTCCAAGAGAGCTGAAGCCTCTTTTTCACAGTCACTAAGTGACAACGCTATAGATTTGCAAAGTGATGCATGTACTATCTCAAAGCAAGTTTCATTACTAATCTCAGAATCAACCATTGAACATAGGATAGTACTAATCCCCTTTCTTGAGACCCTACATCTCAACCCAAGAGATTGAATGCAGCTCAACAATGATGCATAGGGATAGTTTCCAGTCTCATCCTTGATTAGATCAAGGGTCCTATACACTGTGACATGTCTTTTCTTCAAATCATTATTTTGATTTAATCCTTTGCTATGTATTAATCTTGAAACAATATGTGTTGAAATTTCATGCATACCTTGGATCAATTGATATGTGGGAACCTCTTGCCAGAACATAAGAGTTCCTCCACTCAGATGAATGATGCCTCCAACTGCTAGAAAGAATGATGGTCTCCTTTCTTCAAGCATACCAGCGCTGGTATCTTCCTTCTCCTCCTCATGCATATCCTGATTCATCCATGGGACTCTGTATGTTAAGAGCTCAAGACTACCTTTCAAAGATGCAAGTATATCTTTTCTATATGCAAGCACCTTAGTAGCAGATGGTGAAAATGGAGATCTCTTGGCCAAAGTGACAAGATTTACATTCTCCTTTATTTCCTTGGGAGATGTCTCTTTGTAGCTCATCTTTTCCCTCTCCTCATCAAACTCCTTGAGGTTTTCTTCAATACTCTTCAATGTTTGAAAAAGAAGCAATGAGATCTCTTCTTCAGTCATTCTCCCTAATTTTTGATGATAGGAAGTGTATAGTTCTTCCTCTTCTTCTTGAAACCCTTTAGGAGTTTCTTTGCATTTCTCTTCTTCATTGCTATACTTCTCACCTTCTTCAAAGAAAGTGGGCATAGTGGATCTATGAGGAGATCTAGGACTCTCCGGCCTTCTACTTTGCTGATAGGAAGTGTTGGGGATTTCCTCTTCTTATTGAAACCTCATGCAGATTTTACTACAAGTTGCTTCTTCTCAGAACCCTCTAGGATTCTCGGTGCATCCTCTTTCTCTTTTCTGATTTACCTCTTTGAAGAGGCCCTTCTTAGATCTGAACAATGATGAGACTAATATCATCCTCTCCATCATTCTGATATATTTTTCTTCTCTTAAATTTTCTGATAGCTTGATCTCACAGGTTATGCTAGAGATCATGCTCTGATACCACTGTATATCCCTTTTTAGGAACAACTCATGAATCATGCATTGAAAAATGAATTTTCAGAAAAATATGCAATGAAATAGGAAAATGACTCTTGGATACTTTATATCAGACAATAAAAAATCTAAATCCAATATTTGAGCTGAAACAAATAAGACTAGGTGGGTTAAACATATCTTTTGCACTTAGTTATCTTCAAGAAAAGGCCCAATGAGGGACTGCAGCAAAGTAAAAATATATGTTGTAAGTGAAGAGAGATATAAATGCATAAAATGTGCTGATAGAAACTCAAAAAATTATTTCAAGTACATTAGAAACTTAGATCTGAATTTAGGATCCAAAAATTGGGGAAAAGCAATGATTTCGACACTAAAATAGATGTATTCAGAAATTTGGGTAAAATTAAGGGAAATGGAAGGAGGTTATTTTATATTATGTAATTAGGGACCTATGATCCTAATTTAATATCAAAAAAATCATTATAGATATGTTAAACAGTTCCTCCATCCCCGGATAAGCTTAAAAATGCTGATTTCCCATGACTTAGAGTATGCAGAAAATGGTTGAAGTATACATTTCATGATTTCTAAAGATATTAGACAGAATATGTCTGAAACATCAGATATGAAGTTTATTATAATATAGCATGAAGAAAAATTGAGCTTCAACTCCTTTTATACATCAAATAGATCACCCGAGAAGGGGATTTGATGAAAGAACAAATACACGTATCAGATCCATAGAATATGGATCTGGAAAATGTAGAATCACTGAAACTATGAGCATATGAGCTGAAATATACAAAATTATAAAATAGGGCTGAAATACAAACTTTCCAGAAGAAGGGATGGCCCTTCCTCAAGGAAATAAGCACCAAACTAGCATAGAAACCCTGCTACAACAATGCACTGGAAAAATGACACAGTTTCTGAAGTATAATGCACAGATGATGTTAGAATTTCCTTTGGCCTGATGCCAATATCTTAATATGAATTTCAAGGCTTCCACACTAATATTATAGAGAAAGGAATGCTCCCTTTTTTGCAAAACTAGATCTGGAAGTGGTGTTGAAAACCCCTCACTGCAACACCTGCAACACAACAATTCCTGCCCAATAGAAAAGGCTGTAGTTGGATCAGGAAGCTTGGCCTCAAGCCTAGATGTGAGGCATTACATAACATACTCCTTCAAGATCTCCTCAATGAAGGAGGAGGAATTCCTAAATAGGAGATTCCTCTCTCTCTAGCTAAACAACCAAGAGAGGTTGAGTTGCCTAAGCAATATGGAAATTGAATGATCTTCAACTCCCTTTCCTTGTGGCCTTCCTCTTTCTTTTATAAAATTAGGGTTTGGAAAACCCTAAACAACCTCCAATGAGTTAACCCTTTTCACATGAAGGGTCTCCATCTAAAACTACGCTGATCAATAAGGAGGTTCAATGCATCTAGACACTGTTGTGATTTGGTCTTGTTGACCTAGTCAACCTTCTCCATTCCTTTTCACACCTAAGTGTATTTTATTGAAATGGCCCATCTTTTTCCATGTTTACATTAGGCGTTGATTTATTTTTCTGATTAGGAGTTTTAGAGTCCCTCCTTTACACTTTTATTCATGAGTTAAGCAAACTGAAAAGAAAATGCAATATTCCCATTACCTGCAAAATATGGGAACATTACACCAGCCTGGAGGCCTTCCCTGAGCTGGCACCTGAATTATACCTTGACAGGATTTAGGAAGACAATGGGATCAAAATTGTTCCTCAGCACTGGGTGCGTGGATTGGTCGGGTCTGGGCTCTTGAACTTCCTAAGGATGCCTCACTTCGGTCACTGCAATGTGACATATTGACTAGCTTGACATATGCTTACCCTAATTCATGATGGCTGCCTATGGATCCGAGATGGGATCCCCATCGACGCTACGTTGGTGCACAAAATTACTCGCTTTCCCATGCATGGCCTCAACCCTCTGTAGTGCATGGGTAAAAAGTATGAGGCAGAATTGTTTGAGTATGTTCATAAGACCTACCATGTGGAGCACAATACTCAGGATTTTATAATAAATTCTATCAGTGACCAAGGCATGCAGCTAGGCACAATGTTTTTGGCATGCAAAATGATGAGGAAATGTTAGTTCTCCTCTGTCCTAGCCTACATAATTCAGTTAGCAAGCCAATGCGGAAAAGGGGTATGTTTTAAATGGGTCCAATATTTGTGGGAATAGTTTCTAACTAATGTTTGCGAGTCCCGAGTGCAAGGCCATGCCTTTTGTTATTCGTGGTTACTGTTCTTGATAGAGTTGGTTGCCTGGGAAGCCCCTACGGAGTCAGTCCTTCCTGCACTTACCCTAGACATGTGCAAAGGGGCTCGCTATGCACACTTGTGGGATTCTAAGGATCCATAGCGTCTCGAGGACAACCAGGTTTTCTGGGTCCTCTTTCAGAGTAACTTGCCCAGAGATATTAAATCCTGACCACAGTTGTCCCCTGCAATGTATGACAAATACAAGCACATTGCAGCATTTCAAATCACTATGCACAACATCTAGATCAAATCCCACAGGGATAAAGCCTGGACTTCGCTCCCCTATATGGTGGCGGATGTAGAAATTAACAACATCATTACACTCTGGCCTCCTAACTGGAAGATTGGCTTCAAAATTGGCACGAAGGGCATTGAAGGGACCAACACATCAAAATTCACCCCCTCCGTCGTCATCACGGATACTGGAGGTGCGACCAAGAGTACCAGATAAGACATAATCATGGCCGCACAAAAGGATGCGCAATAGACGTAGACCTTTGAGAAGAATGTTGAGGTAGAGACTTAGGTAGATTTGCAGCCAGCCCTAGGAATAAAAGGACTAAATGTCGGAGGACCTGCCTCCCCCCATAGCACGAAGAGAAGAAGTGTACCTGTCAAAACGCCCCGCAAGAAGCAGTGCTCCTAGCCGATGACACATGACGAGATAGTCACATTGACTGATGGATACCTTGAACAAATCACAGATACGGTCATTATAGCTATAGAGGACAGATGGGTAGCCTTAGAGGAATGGAAGAAAGCTGTGGTCAACACAATCTAGGCCATGCTCCAAGCGCTCTAGATGAAGGCTGATACATTACAGACCACCGCGAAGCACACAGAGCTTGAAACTGTGATTCATCAACTTTGCGCAGATGTTACCACAAAGATCCTAGCCACTGCCACCCCTCAGGAAAAGGTTGAACAGTTGGTCTAGTTGGTCACAAAACTGAAGGCCTCCCTTAAGGAAGTTCAGATTTTCCAAGCACGAATGGAGCAATGGATCACTGACCTCCAGGCTAAGTTGTAGCCTGAAACACCTCCAAAGGTACAGGCCCAGCACACTGCATTGGTCACTGAGGCTACGAACAACATTATAGGAAAAATCACACAGGGTGCCCAATTATTAGAATGGCCACGGAGCTATGGACCATGGTCCAACATGACCCGCTCCTATGTAGCATCAATCAAGACCTGCGATAGAAAGAAGAAGAGTTCGAGAAGTTAGAAGCCACCCTGCCCACATTAGTTCCTGCTCAACGCTTGAAACAACTACACAGTAGTCACGCCCTCCAAGATGATATTGATGAAATTTGGCAAAAGAAGAATGCCATTAGCATCCGCCTAAAGGCTTGGGCTACTTAGGCCCTCAAGCTTTCAGAAGATGTGGATGTCACGGTTAAGTAGTTGAACCAGACTCTAGAGAGTATCATCGCCATGACGGAAGGCCCGATTTTAGAAATGTTGGTTGAAATTGCATAGAATTCCATTGCTCAGAGTGAAGGTGTGTTGCCTCCATTAGCCACAACAATAAATTTTTTGCACACACAGGTGGATAACCCACCATCTTAGTGACTCGGGATGAGTCACAAAATTGTTTTGGGGGACTGTTGGAACAGGGTTTCTTAAAAGCTGCGATTTTGTATAAGTTTTGTATATATTGGTCTTAATTAATCTAACACAAGGGTTTTTGGGTGGGTCAAAGCCCTTAATGCATTGTAACGAGTCAAGGGTAGACCAAGAGTCCACAAACCATCCATTGGAAGCATAGGCTAAATTGGTATAAATAGATGAACCTTTTTGAGTCATAGGTAGGAAGGAATAGAGATTGATGATAGTTGCAGTGTTAGATCTGTTTAGGTTGCTAGGGTAAGGACTCCTGCTGGCTGTGTGCACGGATATCCTCAGTCCTGTTGTGTGCAGACCCTGCTGGCTGTGTGCGCAGGCTATGTTAGATTGTATTGGGTTTTGGATGTTAATATATGCAAGTCTAGTTAGAGTATCTCTATGTTATTTGAGTTTATATAATATTGTTGATGCGAACTGTTGGATCTATGGTTGACTATTCATTGTGATCAATTGCTTATGTGTTTATGATCTTACTCATAATATTACTGCTGCAAAGGTGTTGATTTAATCTATGACTGACAGTAACTCTGGTAACTGTGGACTATTGACCTACGGATAGATTCGTTTTATAGCTGCGAGAATATCCTTGTTCTTATTTTATAAACCTATGATCTGTTGATTACTGTGATTATAGTTGTTGTACTGATAAATCAGTGTTGCACATGTGGATGCAAATATAGTGGTAGATACGATCCCTATGATGTAAGTCTATAACTAGCTCTCAAGCTGCTAAGCTGGAAACACAACCCTATTTGACTTACCTGCTCTCTCTCAGGGTGTGGAAACCTGGTTCCAGCACCCTTCCATACAGCTTCGGGTGAGACTTTGTCCTGTGGAAGTAGGTCACTACTGAAAGGGCCAGTAGTATATGGGTTTGTTGGAAAACCTTAACCTCCAAACCTGGGTCGGGACCCCTCGAGCCAACAATGATCCACACTTTGGGCGAAGTATAATCAACACTATTTGTGCACGCAAACTTTTGGAATTAGAGCACGACGACTGTTTATGGTTAGGGAAGAAGATCCCTACTGACATGATGCTAATACGAAATATTTTGGCCCTTCCTTTCCTCAACCTAGACTTTGTAGAAGCATTTGTGGGAAAAAATCAAGACAAGAAGCTCATAGATGAGATGAATAAATATTTTAGTCTAATGAAGGGAAATCCAAGTTATTAAATTAAATCCATCTATGATCGATCAGTTTGCTTTTTTGTAGACATTTTAGTTAGGAATGTAATGACGAAGATCCACACAAAGGTGGTTTCTGTGTGAGTAATATCAGTGGCTACGGAGTGCGCCAAAGGAGTAGTTTATAATTGGGCAGAATATCTTTGTAGTGAGTTCCTCACAGATTGTAAAGAAGCTCAATAAGAGGGAAAATAATTCCACTACACGTGCCTCTTGCTATTAATAGCAATGATGGCCTAGAGGGAGCCCCAGGAATCATATTTCTCCACTGCAGACATCATTATTTGCATGATTACAAGATATGCCTTGTTATGGCATTCGAAGGAGTGATCTAGGGTCATGGTGAAATTTTTTTTTTGGGTTTGATCCGAAATGATTTTGTGCATCGTGATTAGCCAAAATCCTCAGTTATCATCAATAATTCTGAACCAATGCTGGCAGTTCATAGAGTTAAAATAATATTTTCACCATATTCATATTCAGGTGAAGAAGGATCTCACCAGGGTCTAGTACGAGCTGCCATACCTATTCTAAGAAGAGGATGTTGAAGCTATCATTAGTGCATGGCCAAGCAATTGGTTAAATCTGCTTACTAAAGGCATGGAGTAGGCATAGAAAAGCTATGTGAAGTCCCCAATAAAGATGGGAAAGAAGGTCACCAAAAATATGAAAAAGAAATTTACATTCGTGCCTGGGATAGACATAGATGGTGATTTTCAAGATAACAGGGGGTGATGATCAAAGTGTTGAAACAAATATGGATCCATCCAACCACCCCTCCCCTTTTACTACCAAGAGGCAAGAGCCATAGAAGGGAGGCGCGTGGAAGAATATGAACTCTAGTAGGTTCGTTGACCCAGAAGAAATGGTCCTCATTGAGGGGGACCCTGAAGAAATAGGATATACTCTCAATAATGTCATGGAGCACCTACGAGGTAATATTGAATAACATTACAAGAAGGTGTTGGAAGACATCCATAAGGGCTTAAAATACTTGCAGGTTCAAACAAGCGCGGTTCAGGTGATCATGAGCCAAGAAAATGAACTGGAAGTGAGTGTGACTCAAGTGAGAGGGGAAAAATAGGTGAAAGCACAATAGAGCATGAATTGGCACTAACCACTGATACTCCCATGGTGTCGATCCCTATGGGCACATTGATTTTTGATACTAAAGAGAAGATGAAGAACACAATGCATTGGCAGAACACATGACTTAACCTCGCTACGATGCCACTACAAACATTACATGAGTTCCACAAAGCCATCATTGATGAATCACAAATCAAATAACATCATGCCTTATTAATTATTCAGGATATCAGAATGGAAAGATAGAGAATGGATAACAAAAAGCATATGGTTGTACAAGAGCACGATGTTGAGGCTGCACATAGATAGAATATGGAGGAATCCATATCCAAGGCTTGTAGTGAGCTACTAGAGATCGGTTCAGTTTGCAGCTGCGCCCGAGGAAAAGGTGGTTGAGCACACGACAACAGCAAAGGATTGCAAATCCAAGGTTGATGAATTGTGCCTCGAAATGAAAATGAAAATTGTTAAGTTTCATTTGCAATTGCATCTGGCCACTCTACTAGATGTTCAGGAGCAACGCGCAGCAGAGCTAAAGGCTTCCACTAAACAAATTGAATCCACTATCTAGTAGTACGCGCACATATTCAAATACGTCATGGATGTATGGGCCTCACTGCAGGAGGACTCTCAGGCATAGAAGATAGAATAAGAAGTTCGCAAGAAACTCAAACATATTTACAATATTAAGGTCACAAAAAGTACCTTAGCTTTGATGCAATAGTATACCCATCTCCAAGACGGTAATTTTTTGCAAGAATAGATTGATGAGATGTGGAGGAAGGAGCAGCTCATTACAGCCAGAATGAAGCCATGGAGATCTGAAACCAGTTAGCTTTCCCAAAATAAAACAAATAAGTTGAAAGCACTGAGCCACACATAAAGTTGATTTCAGTAGAGGACAGTTACACTAGTTATAAAGACATTTCTCAACGAGGTGCAAGATTTTGAAAAGAAATGTGCCAAACTGATTCTAGCACTGAAGGATGGCTAAGATGCATCGAAGCAAAGATCAATGTCGCATAAGAATTGTGACTCAAGAAGATTCATAGTTTTGCGTTGGGGACTTCTTGGACAAAGTAACCCTCCAAGAAGAATGTTAGAGGAAGACCCCATAGATCAAGGAGAGGAGCACACAGTGCAAAGTGCATTTTGAGTCTCAGGGGCTTTGGGGTGAGTCAAAGTCCCTTATTTTGTAAAGGGATGGGAATATCTTGTGAACGTTGAACTCCACCCATGGTTTTAGGACCATCATATTATAAATTAAAAGAATATATAAGGAGTCTAGGCTAGATCTCGAAGATAACGAAGAAGCATAATTGATGACATGCACTTGGATGTAATGTTATTTTGAGTCTGATTCTATGGTTTTTGGTTAGAGGGAACACTCCTGCAGTTGTGTGCATAGACCCCTTAAATTTCAAGAAGTTGTATTATAGTGGTTGAGTGGCCAACACTGTTGAAGGAGCAAGATACTACAGGTGCAGAGAGGTCGAAAGAACCGATAGGTCGGGCGTATGAGGGTTATATGTAATGGATGAGTGGAGTCGAGGTTGTTGGTTCAAGGATTACGAGTGCTCATAGATAAGTTGCAGGAGTCAGATGTTGAATAGGAGTGGTGGAGGAAATGGGCTTGTAGAAAACGATGTATATTACAGCCTTTCTATTGCAGTGTACAAGAGCGTAACAATCTGTTGGCTGCGCAGTATAGAGAGCATTATGTTGCAATGATGGAATCGACTTACAGTGGGAATTTTGGTAGGATTATTCAGTATAATAGAGGTGATAGTCTGCAAAAAATCCAGAGACATTTTTGCAGAATAGAGGAGTGAGTTACAAGGGTAGGGAACCCAAAAATGAAGTTGGCCCTAATAACATGTCAGGCATGGAGGTAACTCCACCAAACTAAATTTTTTTGCATTAAATAATGAATACGAATATATACATGGAGGTGAGGTGTTTTGGATTCATCTCCTATTGTCTCTTTAGCTTCCTTATTTTGTATTTACATTATTTTTACAATTTCACTCAATACCTAGGACTAAGTGTCAACATATATAAACCGAATTCATACTAACAAAGTAAAGATAATATAAAAGTAAATTTATTTCACAACTATAATTATTAAAACAAGTAGGAAGAGAAAAGTAAGAATAACATTAAAAAATAATATTCAAATATAAAGAAGAGTTATCATTGTGAACAAAAATATAATAGTAAAATAAATAAACGTATATAAATGTACACCTATATACTTGATTGAAATTATGTTAATTAGGTATAATTACAGTAAATAAATTTGGAATGTAATTTACTATATTATATTACATTATAATATTCTGTTATAATACTATATTATATTATAATTGATGTTATTTATATGAGTTATATTTTTATTTATTAAAAAAATTAATTATGTTATTTAATATGGATATTGAAATATTTTGGTTGATTCACTCAAATATTTGTATGTTATTAATATACTTATGTTATAAATGTTAGATGTAAAGTCAGCACAAAATGAGCTAGACATCACATAACAACAATAATATTATTTTCACATGTTATGTGTTAACTTCATATTAAGTAGTTATATATTTTTTCATAGAGAAAATTAAGTTATTTTTTTATAGTTTTAACTAATTTATCTCCTTCTATAAAGTTTATTTAAAATTAAAGTCCAAATTGAAGACTTTATTTATGTCTCACATTGAATGTTTTTCTTATTACTAATTTTTTGTTTCTTAATATTAGTATTATTTTATTATTATTTAATGTAACAAATGTGGCAATCTCATGGCAATCTATCGCACACCTTTCAAGGAAAAAAATACCAACTAACGAATTGGCTCGCTGCAATAATGCATCCTCCATTAATTCCAACACTCCCCCTTAATGGAGAAAGGGTTTACTAGTACTCCTCAAATCTCCCTAAATAATTTAAATTTAATTCTTCCAATACTTTCATACACGTGTTGGTCTCAGTCTCAGTCTCAGTCTTAGTCTCAGCTGGGCATATAATGGTACATACAAAACTTGATAACTGAGCTTTCATTTTTGTCTTCTTGCTAAATAGTCCATGCTTGTTCATTTGCTTGTGAATTTTCATCCTCACTTTCCTTGCCATAAGATAGTGGTGGTGCTTCTCCTCTTTTTAACATTTTCTACCCAAAAGTTGGAACACTTGAACTCTTAGTCTCCTCTTTCTTCATCTTGACTGTATGCTAACATTCTTTGAATTCAATGCTATAGGATCTTGGGACGTATACTTGTCCTTAATATTTTCACTTGCTTCTTTTTGGCTTACAATATCTACACACTTAAAAAAAAAATTATATTCATAAAGGGAACCATATTGGTTCTTTTCATCCCGCTCCCTTAAGATATATTTCATTTCTTCATCTTTCTCTATCGACATATTTTGTTGATTTATGTATTCAACCTCTTTAATCAATTTTGTTGTTGCAAACATTTTTCCCTACATTTGATCTGCAAATTGAGATAGGCTTTCTTTCTCACAAAACAACAATTCATCAATAAGATTCTTTTCACACACAAATTGATCCACTCGTCATGAGATACATAGCTCTCATCAAATTTTACTTCAAAGGTCTTTGCATTAGGGAAGGTTTCTTCATAAAAAATTTGAGATTCTATAAAAATGGTTGTTTCTTCATCATCACGTGGTTCAATTTCAACTACAGGAACACATTCATCATCCATCATTGCATATTCAATGTTGCCATATTTAGTTTCATAATTAGTTATGAGGCTGAAAGCATAATCATCATTTTTAAGAGTAATACATTCATAATTTTCATCCTCATTCAAAATGTACTTAATTTCTAAAATATCCCATAGTACTTTTTCACTCTGAATCTCACCATATTTATTAGTATATTCAATAAGATGCTTTCATCTAATGCAATTGTTATAAGGTCTAATGTTTAGGCATCTATACTCATATCGTAGTTTGATTTAACAAAGTCATCTTCAACCTAATTTGATAAATCTATGTTCCACAATATTTTTTTCATTTCACATGCCCAACTTCCATAATTCATGCTTGAAAAATAGGGTAGATACGCAATTAACCTCTTAATGATTTCATCAAATTCCAAATCTGAATTATTATCCTTGACCTGATCAGCTACTAGTCCATAAATGTCAACCTGAAACTCTTCACCAAATTCACCTAAAAAATATATCGCACCCATCTCTTGATGCTTTCTCCTCATATGTTTTAGTTTTCTTCGAGACTTTTTGAGCCTCTTTTGTTCACCCATAACTACTCATTGATGCTTCTCATGGCTTTGAATGAAACACTTCAATAGAAAATAGGCAGAACCTACAACTCAAGTCGATGACTAGAAATGGCTTTCAAAAAATGATCCCCTCCTACAATGGGTATGGGATACGATTATCATATAAAATGATATAATGAGATGGGGTTGGGAATATCATATCAAGTTCAAGTTGCATCATCTAGATGAATCTCCCAAGTGAGTGGAATACTCATCCTTCCACCGCAAACCACATGAATGATTTGTAAATTCAATGCAACTACAAGCACATTCCATACGTGGTATCTATGGAAATACTTTTGGTCTCTAAATTAACGTGGGATGAAAATCAATTATCGGTCAGTATTATCTCAAAGAAATTTTGATTACTTCAAGACTCATATGTTTGCCACAAATAGTTTTTAGAATGTTATGAAACCAAGTCCAAAAATAGAAGAAAAGAGAGATAAACGCCTTATAAATCAACCACTTCGAGGGGGAAACCTCCTTTACATTACATAAATGAATAATTCTTCGATTATTCAAATGAAAAAACCTCCTTTCTATATATAGGAATCCATGGGGTCACAATATAATCCTAGCTGACCTAAAAATAATAATGTAAAGGCACAATAATAACAATAGTGGGGTTTTAAGGAGCACAATAATAACAATATGGGGACTAAAGAGGTACAAAAATAACAATAAGGGGGCTACAATAGCAACAATAAGGGACTACACTAGTAATATAGGGACCTAACATGCCCCTCTCCTTCAAAAAATTGTTATCCTCAACTCTTAAGTAGCTCTGGATGCTTCTATATAAATTTTTCATCCTCCCATGTGGAATCTTTAGTGGGTAAGTTCTTCCACATTATGAGATACTTTGAAATTGAAATATTTCGTCACTGTCGAGTTCTTGTTTCCATGACTGATTCAGGTTCCCATATGATTTTTCCTTCCTCGCCAAGTTCTGGCAATATTGTTTGAACTTGAGGTTTGTCCCCTATAACCTTGTTTAAGAATGAAACATGGAAAACTAGGTGCACTCGAGAAGAAGGAGGAAGCTCTAATTTGTATGCCATAGTACCAATATTTTGCAACACCTTGTAAGGACCAATATAGTATTTTGGTGATAGTTTATTATCCTTCTTAGCTTGATTGAGGGACATTTTTTTGTATGGTTTTAGTCGTAAAAATACCCAATCTCATATTACATCAAAACTTATCTCGTTATGATGTTGATTTTCTTGTTGTTTCATTCAATTTTGTGCCAAATTTATGTTATCCTTTAAGATTTGGAGAAATTGTTGTTGATGCTCGATGTGATCTTTGACTACTTGAACCTTAGAATTTCCTCTTAAATATTATGTGATGGGCAGTGGATGATATCCATAAAGTTTCATAAATGGGGTCATTTTTGTTTTAGTATGGAAGGAACTGTTATTCCACCATTCAGCCATATGTAACCACTTAACCCGTTGTGTTTGTTTATCAGATACAAAACAAAAAAGATATCCTTCCAAACATTTTTTCACTATCTCAGTTTTCCCATCTGATTGAGGATGATAAGATGAGATATGGGCTATTTGAGTACCCAAACAAGAAAATATTTTTGCCTAAAAATTTGCAGTGAAAATGGGATCTTTGTCGCTTACAATAATCTTTGGGTTTCCATGTAGCTAATTGTTTCCATAAATGAAATAGCAATTGTAATTTCTTTAAATGGATGACATAATGCACAAAGGTGTGCATGGTAATTTTATCAACTACCACCGTGTTCACACTCTTCCCTTCAATATTAGGTAAATATGTGATAGAATCCATTGAAACCTCCTCCCAACATTGATTTCAAATGGGTAAAGGTTGTAGTAGACCCAGAATATATATTGTCTTAACTTTATTTTTCTGGAAAATCAAACATTCTGCAAAAAAAAAAAAAATTGAATGTCAAATTTAATGCCATTTTAAAGAATTCTTTCTTCACCCTGTGGTAAGTTTTTAAAAATCCTGAGTGTCATCCTACAGGAGAGGTGTGCAATTCCAAAATAATCTTTTGTTTTAGTTGGGAATTCTTACAAAGATATAAGCGATCTTTATACCATAAAGAATCATTTTTCCAACTAAATGTATTAGATGTATTGGGATCTTGATGAAACTTTTGAATGAGTGTCTACTTTTTAGCCATTCTTCCATTCCTCCCTTGCTTCAGCTATCCAATCTATTTGGATAATAGAAATGACACAAAAAAATGCTTCCACCTCCTCTTCCTTTCTTGAGAGTGCATCTGGAATAACATTTAGCTTCCATTTTTTGAAGATGACTTCAGATTCATAACCCAACATATTTGCGACCCATTTTTTCTTCTCTTCTGAAGATATTTATTTGTTCCAAAAATTATTTAAGACTATCATTATCAGTTTTTACCTTGAAATGTCTTCCCATTAGGTAAGGTCACCATTTCTTTAGTGCATGAAGTATTTCCAACATTTCCTTCTCATAAATATCTTTCTGTAAATACTTTCCTTTTATTGGACGACTTTCAAAAGGAATGGGTCTTCCTTCTTCCATTAAAACAACAACAATTCCATTTCCCGAGGCATCACATTCCACAATAAATGTGCTTATGAAGTTTGGCGTAGCTAACACCGGTGCTAGGTATATTGCCTATTTAAGATGTTCAAAGGACTTATTTTCTTCAGTAGTCCGTGAAAATGCATATTTCTTAAATAATGTTGTTAGAGGTGCCAGTATTCTCCCATAATTCTTAAAAAAATTGTGATACTACCCTATTAACCTGAGAAATCTTCACAACTGCTTTACTGTTGTGGGGACTTTCCATTCCTTAATGGCATTAATTTTGTTAGGGTCTACCTTAACACCCTCTTGAGATACAATATGACCCAAATATTCCACCTCCTTTACTCCAAAGAAACATTTGGAGGTTTTTTCATATAATGTTATCGCCTGCAATAGTTTGAGCACCCTCTCAACATGTTGAACATGATCCTTCCAAGACCTGTTGTAGATTAGTATATCATCAAAAAATACTAACTCAAATTTTATAATGAAGATATTAAAAATGGAATTCATCGACCCTTGAAATGTAGAAGGTGGATTAGTAAGGCCAAAAGGCATGACCAAAAATTCATAATGACCCTCATGAGTTCAAAATGTTGTTTTCAGAATACCTTCAGTAATATCCAACTTGGTAAAATAAACTGCTCCATGTAATTCTTCCAATTATTCATCAGTCACAGGAATGGGAAATTTATCTTTAATAGTGATATTATTGAGATCCCTATAATCTAGACTCATGCGCCATGTTCCATCCTTCTTGTGCACCAATACTATTGGAGCAGAGAAATAACTTTGACTATGTTGAATTATACCAACCTCTAACATTTTAGCGATCATATGTTCAATTTTTCTCTTTTGGACATATCTGTAAGGCTTTATGTTTGGAGGAACACTTCTTGGAATGAAATGAATAGCATGATCATGATAAAAAATAGGTGGGAGTCCTCTGGGAGTTTCAGACACCTTGGAATGATTGTCGAAAAAGTTTTTGAGATCTGGAAGAATAGATGAATTTGATGTTGCAACTTATACTGAGCATAATTGTGAAATTACACCTAGTTTTTCTTTATTCATAAGATTTGTCATGAAATTAGAGATTATTATCTTTCTCGGCTTCCCTGTGATACCTCGTAATTCAACTTCCTTTCCTTCTGAAAAAAAATTCAAGAAAAGTTCTTGAAAATTAAAAGCCACCGTCCCCGAAGATTGTAAATATTGTACTCCTAGTACAACATCAACACCTCCCATTTGAATGGAAAGTATTAGACTATTCAATACATCTTCCGCCATGGTTATATTGATATTATGGAATTTTCTAGAGAAATTTATAGTTCCTCTATTTGCAACCGTGACTTGACACTTTGGTGCTGGGTATAGGAAGCTATTCAATTCCTTGGCTACCTTGCAATGAATAAAATTATCGGTACTACTTGACTCAATCAACACTATTAAAATTGTCTTCTTGATATGTCCTTCTATCTTGAGAGTTTGAGGAGTGGTAATTCCTACCAATGCATTACATGACATGGTCAGACTCTTTTTTTTTTCTCTAGGGTTGGTTCCTTCTGTATATCCTATTCCTTTGAAGTTTCTTGTTCACTTTCTTCCCACTCTTCAGAATCTATGTAAAATAATTTCTTCTTAGCACACTTATGACCTTTATTGTATTTGATATCACAACTATAGAAAAGCCCCTTTTCTCTTTTTTCTTCCAATTTTTGTGGTGTCAACCTTGTAGTTTGTGGAAGTGTAGGAGTATGAACACTTCCATATTTATAGATGTGAGTGGTAGGCTTCCTTGTCGCCATAAATTTACTTTCAATTTTTCGTGCCAATCTGAATTAATTCTCTAATGAATCAGGTTCCCAAAGGCGAACCTCATGTTGGATGTTATTGTTTAGGTTCCCAAAGAAGACATAAATCTTGTGTTCCTCTAGAATATCTATTACCCTTATATTCAATTCTTGGAAGTCCTCAATGTGCTCCACCATTGAACCCTTTTGTTTGAGATTTATCAATTGGCTAAAGAAGGTGTTTCTCCCTATATCTTCATAATGTGCTATCATTTCCTAAAAAAATTCACCAAGGGAAAAAATAAAATTACGAGAGTAAAACCATCAATACCGTACAAATGTATTTTTTTCTAAATATAAAGTTGCAATGCATACCTTTTGTGTGTTTTGCAAATTATGGAGATCAAAATATTGATCCTTCTGTAGTATCCATGTTACAGGATCCTTGCCATCAAACTTCCTCATATCGATATTTTGAATATGGTGGGTCTTCAATACAGCATTATAATCAATGAAATCATGATTAACATTTATTTTGTTCTCATCATGAGTTTCCTATACTACCTTTTCATCATTAGGAATAATTTCTTGTATCAACTTTGTCAAACCTTCCATGTCTTCTTTTTTATCATTCTTCATGTCTTCCATGTTGGCTTTCATTTTTTCGTCTATCTTAGCTTCCATGTCATCCATATTAGCTTCCATGCCATTCTTTGAACCATCCATCTTAGCTTGCACACCTTTCTTCAAACCATCCATATTAGATTCCATGAATTTCTTCAAACATCCATATTATCTTCCATGCCTTTCTCCAAACCATAAATCTTAGGCTCCACACCTTTCTTCAAAGCTTCCATTTCATTTTTTGTTGCTCTTTGTGAGAGAGAAATTCGGTACAATTGGTCTTTTAATTTTGATATATCATTTTTCACCTCTTCCTCTTCATGAGTCAAAGTACAAACTTCTAAGAGTTTAATGGGTGTTGAATTCTTTTTAGGGGTCTTTCTAGACCCGAATACTAATATCTATGCTTCAATATGCCCTTGGAATCACTTCAAACTGATTTTTCAAACAACACTTATGCAATTTGAAAACAAAATACACACGTTTTTCTTTCTTTTTAGGAGCTCAATATTAAAATTGATTTATCTTTGTAATTTTAGATCCCCAATATTTTATCTTCTGTCTATTAGCATCCCTCTCACTCTTCTTTCGAATGGCATAGGTCTGACCTGATTTGGATTCTCCAAGGAAAATTTATGCCTAATCTACCGCAATGACCTAAATATGAAATAGTTCAGTAGAGCAAACTTGTAGGGCATTCCACCTGTCTATTTTTCCTCCTTTGGCTCTGAAATTTATACACAGTAAACTAAAGTCCCTATAATTTTGACCACTTATTATAGAATTCCAATATGATTCTTAGAGAGAGAGAGTTATGACGATTTTCCCAAGGTCGCCTCTTTGAGATCAAATTCATGAGCCTACAAAAACCCTAACTTCCATAGATCATATCTCCGAAAATATTGTGAAGAAATATCTGAAATTTTTACCTGACATTTAAGAGGATTTCTTCACAAATTGGTCTTTTTTAGCTTCTGAGCCTTCGCAGAAAACATGTTATGTGAAAATCCCATGATGACCTATTCGATGAAGCGAAACCCTAGAATCCAAAGCTATGATACCAAATGTTATGAAACCAACTCCAAAAATAGAAGAAAATAGAGATAAAGGCCTTATAAATCAACCAATTTGAGGAGGAAACATCCTTTACATTACATAAATGAAAAATTATTCGATGATTCAAATGAAAAAACCTCCTTTCTATATATAAGAGTCCATAGGGTCACAATATAATCCTAGCCAACCTAACAATAATAATGTAAGGGGATAAGAATAAAAATAATGGGGTTTAATGGGACACAATAATAACAATATGGGGACTACAGGGGTAAAAAAATAACATTAAGGGGGCTACACTAACAACAATAAGGGAATACACTAGTAATATAGGGACCTAACATAGAAAGCAACAAAAACACGATTCCGATCGCACTCACTAGAACTCCTCCCATGAACTGATCACATATCGACTCACACATCCATTGTGCTCACCAATCTCTTTCACCCATCACAAACACCAATTGGAATAATCAGTTTATTAGCTCAATCTCTTTAGCTATTGTGATGAAAATGACAAAAATTCAACCGAGAAACTCCTCACACCACGTTTTTCCATGGGATCGAACAATGCTATAAAAAATCTCATTTTCTAAAATCAAACACAAGTATTTGATGCGTATGCCTTGAAAAAATAGCCACGTGCCCTTCAAACTCCCAAGCCTTCACGAAAATTTCAAAAAAACTCACAGAAATCAATCAACAAATACGTAATTTTTTTTAAAACACATGTGACTATCAACAAATGCGGCAACAAGGTGCTCGTAATTAACAAATGCAACAACAAGGGGTTCTACACGAGATCACAACACTGGATTTTTTCCAGGATCTCCTTCTCTTCTATCTTCACTCGATACACCATCAAGCTCTTTCAACTCCTCTTGAAGAAAAAAAAAGTAGAAAATCACCTTCCAGAGTTCTCCACTTGCCAACAATCTATTCAGAAGTCGCTCACCACAACTCTCTCACACGTTAAGGAGGTTTACTCCTCTTCCACTCATATTTTTATTGTAGAATGACATCAAAGGATAGGAAACACCCTCAAATAAAATTGGGAGTCCCTCGACACCGTGGACGTGGAACAAGAATTTGCAGTCGAGTTGCTACTTTTCGCACTAGATCAAATGTCATGCTATGAAGGTTGTGAGACATGGCCGCAACGTTAAAGAGCCAACACAAAAACAATGCCAAACATGAAGAGTGCAACTCAACATTCACCCATTCAATATCTGGAATACTTTATTTCTTACAATACCGACAAGACTCACCTGATAGAAATGGTCTCTCTTGACCAAAACCAATAGTCTCATGATATGTAGCTCAAGAGGCCCACATGTAGCAGCTCAAGAAATCGCATATGCTTCAGGAAAAAAGAAGCTTGAAATTAGACTCAAATGATTGAAGCATCACAACAATCAAGCAATCTTATCAAGAAAGAAACATAATTGCAGATCCACTTCTCCATTGGTCTACGTGCAAGAAATCAAATCAAGCTCAAACACCATGAGTGTGTCAAATGATCTACCATTGAGCTAAAAATAGATATTACGCAACCCTCCTCACACAAGCACACAACAGTCCCCCAATCGACCCTTCAATAGCCAGCACACAGATCCACATCACTGTTGCTAAATCAGTTGGGAAGATACTCACACAAATCTACGGATAACACCTTTGTCGATGCCAAATCGGATCGATAACTCACATGTTGTTCCCATAGTTAAAAAGCTTCAAATATCGTCAAACACACCTCCTTGTGGAGCCCGCCCATACAAAGCACTCTCGCTTTGACTCACTCAACTCTGAAGCTCTGATACCATGATAAAAAGCCAAAGAATCAAATTAAATTCATCAAACGAGGAACTCATAGGTGAGGTTCTTCACCTCAATACTGGTTCCAGTAGAACTCCCTACATTTATCACCATTCAAAAGGAATATATAGGTTTACATATCCATAGCAAAGTTAGAACTAACTCTTAGAAAGTAGGAACTAATTCTTAAACTGGGATACAAGCACAACTAAAGAACGAAATTTCTCCAATATTACATTATCCATTAATTCCAACAAATTAAACATGATAATAATTAATAATAATTAGGAAGTAATCTAATTGTAACCTCCCAAAGCTGTAAAACTCATATTGATATATTGTGAAATAATATTAAATTTTCTTTAGCAGTTTTGTGAAAATTAGTTACAAGATGATTTGGTTTAGTCGAAGCCACCATTTAGTTTTAGTTTTCTTGGGAATACACTGGGGCCAAGAAGGAAAATAAAAATATTTTATAAAGGACACATATACAAAAAGAAAAGGGAAGACCACTCATTGGGAAGTTTCTTCTTCAGTTTTCAAATGATTAGGTTGTGCCATCTGTGAAGGTTGGTAGTGAAAGGTTCGCTCTTCTGAGCTTCCTTAGTGAATATTGTACCATGTGAACATTGTACGTCAAACAAACCTAATGTCCATATTTCTTTCTTAGGATACTTTTGGTTTAGTTTGAGGGCTATCTTCCTTGGTGAAGTTTCACAGTGAATGGTTTGGTATTGTGAGCTTCCTTGCTAAGGATTTTTTCGCCTTTCAATTTGACCTCAGGGTCAAGCTTTGAGGAATTAATGGTTCATGGTTCATTTCATCTAGGAGTGATGTGAATATAAGCTCTGAAATTTGACTTAGTAATTTTCATTACGGTATGGTTGGCTATACCATTTTTTTTCTTTAAGATGATTTTTTTTGGAAAGTCCTATAATTTCAGTGGGAAAAGATATAGTTAATTAGTTGAATTCCCTTGTAAAAAATGTTCATAGTTCATAAGCTATATATTTAGTAAATATTTTATATTTGTGGGTAAAAGGACAATTTATTTGCATAATTTCATGTAAAAATATGCTTAATACAGGTGTATTAATGTAGAAATAATACATAGGAGTTTTGTGGACGAATTGATGAAAAAATAAAGATTTTTTTTTTTTAATATGCATATGAAAATTGTTTATAGAAGAACAAGAATTCATGCTTGTTTCTAGAAAATATTATGTTCATTGAAGTAAGGGTGATTGAATTAGTGAAAATGCGGACCAATGTCCCTCACAAGGCTTTTACATAAACCTAGTGAGGCTTCCAACATAAAATGAGATGTCGGGTCTAGTAGTAGTTAGGTAGATGAGACTTTCTAGAAGTTGTCTATAATTTCTTCCATCCTCAAATTTTTTTCCTTCAATGGATGTGAGCTTCGTGTTTTGTTCCATTGGATTACTCGTATGATTACACTCATCCATCCCAAAGTTGTTTAATAGATCTCCAATGTAATTCATCCGAGAGAGGAATGTAGACTTAGGATGATTATTTACTTCAATACCAAGATAAGAGTGAACATAGCCCTAATAAGTCATTTCAAAACCTTTACTCAATTCCTTCTTTATGGATGTTGTTGGTGTACAAGTTTGAATGATATTATTCAACCCTTTCCCACATTAATTATCAATCCGGGATGTGTTTCGTTATTGCAAGGCTAAAATGAAAAATATATGCAATTACACAATTTTGTATCAATCACAACTTCACTAGACTATTTATGTTAATATGCTACAAAAATGGTTGGTTAATGGTTATGTAATTGACTATTAATTTACAGTATGTAAAGATGAATATTATATCTAATGCTTAATCAAGAATTTGGAATAGTAATTTTGATAATTACCCATGGCTATGTGTAAAAAAAACAACTCCATGCATTTTCATGCGATGTTACTGGAGGATGTTACAAATTGTATCAGAGTTGAGGATTGCAGCCCTGGTGCCTTTTTAGAGTTGCTTAGCAGAAAAGAAATCGAGGTATGATACTAGAGGGCATAAGCTCAACCAATATTCTAACGATCTACATATCAATATATGTAGTAGACTAATTTTGAAATGAGATAAATGATGCATGTTTATAACAACATTGAAGAGTAGTAAGTAATACAGTATGTTGGAAAACCGTGTTCATGACATTTGAATCTCGATGAGGATAAAAGATAATAAAACCTGTGTTACACCTATGAAAAATTTTGAACAATAACTCGTGAAAGTGAGAGTTTACTACCAACATTACATATACAATAATATTAATGATACATTTAATAAAAATTACTAAAGTTACAATGCATTACTTATAAAGAATAAATTCATGAACATTAAAGATGATAATGTCCTTGAAGAGGAACGTAGAGTGTTTTAAAAGTACATTAAAAGAAACCCTTTTGATGTTAAAAAATAAACCATGATTTGAGTATCAAGACTTGACTATAATAGCTAGTCATTGATTGAGTCTTGTCATGGAAGCATTAACATGGTTATTAGCATTAATTAGTTGGTGTTTCATGACTAAATATCAAAACTTATATGCATGAATTGAATCTTATTGCAGGTTGTAAAAAAATATTATGGTAATTACTTCACGTGTTGGTCTATTGGTAATAGTAAACTATGGGAATTGGAAATGTTGGATTGTTACAAGAGCTATTATTGAAATTTACACATTAATGAATATTCATATATACTTTTATGCACGCCAATGTTATATGCATGAAGCTAAAATGATTGTGAAAGTGGTTTGATAAGAATGTGTTCCCTTATTGCTCTATACATTGGCAACATATGGCCTTTGCTTGGTTGCTGACATGAGAGACTGAGTTCCGCAAACCAATAAATACCCACATTCTGGTTCTTCGCCAATTTGAAGGTCATTGACAAACCTCTCTTCTAATTGGAACCATAGTTAAAAACCCAGCCCGGTCCAAACTGGAACTAGTCAAACTAGCCAGTTGGACAGGGCCAGGTATCAAACCATTTCAAGTCCAGATGTCTGGCATCTGTGCAGCTTGACCTGCTCGGTCGGTTCAAGATGAGACTGGCCAGTTTGGGCCGGTTTGGTACCAAACTGGTGTTTAAACCATGTATATTTATGAATAAAGTTGTTTTAACGATGCTCGACCTGCCAAAATTCAAGGATCTCCCCAATATGAAGTTCCAACTAGACATCACACCATTTGGAGTAGGATTCCTAGCAATGGAATGTTAATTATCTACCTTGGTTTTCAAAATGAATAGAATGGTGCACAGTGTCTTTGCTTTGAAAAAGTGTGTGACACTGCAGAGAGCCAAGTGTGACACGTGATGGTTCAAACACAAGAAGGAAAAGGGAAGTGTAACCCTTGGAAGCATGTAATAGTACACAACCTAGAGGGAACACATGAGAAAAATGACATAACACGAACTAACAAGTGGAATAATCTACAAATTAAGGTGAAAATTTATTACATCAACATGCATCCAACAAGATTCATAGAAATGAAAATGAAATAGTTCATACACATATGCGTAAGTTAAATTACATATATTGAAAATACAACAAGAGAAGTCCTAATACATCCAGAACATATGCATGAAAGTGTGCTGACTGTGAGCTTTATAAAAAGTGATAGTTCCAATCATACATGCAACATTTGACCAACCACTTTCCCCAATAATGGAACATGAATTATACAACACCTTCTCCTGTAAAGAAGTATACTCCCTCTATGGTACAGAGAAGTCAAGGCTCACAAAAAACTCCCAAGCTCTTCCTAAACCTAATCCTAGCCAAAATCTTGGCTCTCAAAAGCATGTTATATTAGTGATGAGGATATATTTATAACAAAGGGGGAACAACTCTTCACATGCCCCTTTTGTGACTCTTGGACTCCCCTCATGACTCTTCAACTTCTTTACAAAAAAAATCATTACATTACAGATAACTCTTCATAATCCAACAAGGACACTTGGAATTTCACTTTTACAATAATTGAAAATAATACTACATTTTCCACTCATACCCATATAAGACAAAATATGGTCGATACAACTTGATATCCTAACAAGAAAAAATACTATGATGCTTGAATTTGGGTGAAATCTAGCTTGAAAAATTCTACTTGATGCTTCTTAGTCACATATTGATGTGAATATTGGTACTATGCGATGATATCCCCAAAATTCTTGATAGTGTTATGGTAGAAGAAGACACTTTCCTCCATAGCATCCGAGTACAATGTCTTGGAACTGGTCTGAACCTCTTTCTCAATCCGAAGAAACATTGTTCTCATTCAAACAATACCATCGATGTAGGTCTATGTGTTATGTCTATTCAACTCTAAGTCCCGTTGGGTGGGAATCTCCATCATCTCCTCCAAATACTAATCGATCTCCGACTCATCTTGTAATTTGGGTTAAGTCTCGGTGAGTGTGCCAACTGATGGGATCATGTGGGTTCTTACCATGAAATGCATACTTTTACATATATATATATATGAGTCTAGAATATTTCCAATGAATGAGGCAAGCTACTTGTTGTTCTGGATTAACATTTGAACTCTTGATTTCTCTAGCTCTGCCTACAACTTTGTTTTCTTCACCAGTGTAAGCGGTGCCCCCTTGTATCATATTTTCCAATCATTCACAGTAGTGATAGAAAATTCAAAATTCCTAAGGATCCTGATAAACTCTCTGCTCTTCCATTTCAAGTCATGGAAGCGAACAACTTCCTTATATGGTCATGATATCTTGATAGAGGTCCCCCATAGTGTCTCCAAATGTGGATTGTTCAACAAGTATTGTTGCTCTTATCTCCTCCAGGTAGACCTATGTGGAAGGTACATTCTTCTTTGCTATGCGGAGTTGTTCAATCTCTTTCTGGGAAGGTTGTAAATTTTTTACCAACTATTTATTCTCGGCCATCAAGTACTGAGTTTTTGATCTCGTTGCACCTGTGAAGGCCAACCTGGCTTTGATAATAACATTTGGATTTTTGTTGGTCTATGCCACTATCACCCTTTCTCTCCTAAATGTAGGTGATGCATAATCATCCAGGGAGTGATTTATCTACACTTGTATAATATTCTTCTTGAGTTCATCAAACGATAGATTTTACAACTCCATTATTGTGTCATCTTCAAGGGGAACTATTTCCCCCTCCTCTCTCAGTGACGTCTTTGCGGCTCGAGGTGGTGAAGTTTGAAAGGTGACCTGTGGTGCTCTAGGAATTAGGGCCAAATATTCTTCCTCTATATTCGGCTCCAAATCGATATCTACAACTTCAATCTGCTGAGCAAGCTTTTGATCTTGCATATGTTCGCTCTCTCCCTTTTTTTTTGGATGGATCTATTCTTTATCTTTGACTTCAATAGAAATTGTGTCTTCTCCTATTGGGTCTTGACTATGTTATTCTTCATGCATCATCTTCTCCTCATGTTCTCTCCATATTAGTTGTTGTTCTTCCATTAGTTCTTATTGTGCTTTCTGTGCTCTCAACTTAGCTTCCTCTAAGCTATGTTGCTCTCTCTTCCTCTGCTCTACTCTCTACAACCTCTGCTCCCTCTTCGCTTATGTTGCCAAATTTTCTTGGTAATAATGGGATCTTCTTTCATATTCTACCTTTGTTCCTCATTTTCTCTTTTAAAAACCTTTCTCTTTCCCTTGTCTTGTACCAGGTTTCTACCTTTTGTTGTTGTTTCTTTCAGAATTGTTGTCATCTGTGGAGTAACCTGTGAAGTCCCAGATATAATGATCGAATTGCAGGGTCTGAATGAGTTATAGAAATTATTCCATGGTTTCCCCTCCAACCACTAAAATTCCTCGTTGACCTAGTTGTAGCAGATTGTCGCACAATCATCCTTTTAAATTTCACTTGGATCATACAGATTGAAGTATTTTGTACCAAACTCAAACTTTACTATGGCTTTCCCTTTGGTATTTGCAACTTTGATATTATTAATCTCTTATAACCGATATGTAAAGAGAGCATGGGCCATGGTGCTTTACTCATCCTGTGCACTGTTGCTGACAACCCTATGGTGAGATGGTAAGATACTTCTTCCATGAATTTTTTTTTGGTGATATTCCTTTAGAAAATATGTGGTGGCTTCTACCCACTAAACACTCTAATCAATGCATCATCTGATAAGGGAAAACAATATGCAATCTCTGATATTTCCTCCATCACTCCTTATGACATGCAAAGTGGGTACTCTTGAAAGGTAAACTTTTATAATGGGATGATGAAGTGATTAGTTGGTTTTTCCATAACTCCTCTATGGTTGCAATCCAAAAGAAACTTACAGTAGATATGAATGTTATTTTCTCTCAGTGTCCACATCCAGTTCATGTCAGGAAACTCATTTGTTGCAGATTTTTCATTTAGTAAGTATGCATACATGTAGAACTTTTCTACTAACCCTTGGGATGATCCTGAGCTTGTGCTACATGGGATCTCAGGTGATGAGCCAAAATATCTAACTAGTTGAATGAATTCCCCTCGTTCACAACCTCATTCAATAAGATGACCCACCCATTAGGAAAGGTCTATGTTCTCAGTTTTCCATATATTCTAAAATATAGGATGAACAAGAGTTGGTAGGCCTTCCTTAGTGACTTTTTCTTATATGTGTGTTGCACAAGGTATCCCTTGAAGAAGAAATTTAGAGAAAGACCTCGCAGATCAAGGAGTGGAGCGCGCAACATGAAGTGAATTTTGAGTCTTATGGATTTGGGGTGGGTCAAAGCTCCTTATTTTGTGAAGGGATGGGAATATTTTGTGAACGTTGAACTCCACCCATGGTTTTGAGACCATATTATTGTAATGTAAAAGACTATACAAGGAGTCTAGGCTAGATGTCGAAGAAAATGAAGAAGTAGAATTGATGAGATGCACTTGGATGTAATGTTGTTTTGAGTTTGAGTTTTTGGTTTTCGGTTATAGAAAAGGCTTCTGCAGCTGAGTGCACGTAGATCTTAGGAAGTCTGCAGCGGAGTGCACAAACCCCTATAGCTGAGTGCGCAGCAAAAAAGTGATTGTATGAGAAGAATTTAAACAGTAATGAAATACTTTTGAATATAAATCAATTTTTTTGAGTTGATATGTTTTCTTTACTTGTAATTTATGTTATATACACTAAGCAAGGTTTTTGATCTATAATTGTATAGCAAAGTTCTGTTTAGGGTTGTTTACATTATTTTATGCTTGAATGAGTAAGATTGTGAAACCTGTAAGTTACTTTAATAGATGTGTTGAACAACGACGATATATTTGATAGATCTCTTCTATGAAGCTCCGCCAACTATAGAAAGGAATTGAAGACCTAAAGCCATATTCCACTGTCCCTATGGATGCAACAACTTGTTTCTATCAGCCCCCTATATTTCCGTGGGTGAGACTTCAGTCTGCGTAAGTAGATCGTTTTCGAAAGGGTCGGTAATAGTGGGTTTTTTTTGGTTCGCATAGCCATATTTGAACCTTGGTCTATGCCTCATTAATCCAAAAAATGGTTATGTTTCCAGGATCAAGATCTGAATGAGTGACATCTAGATGTGGCGTCCATATAAGAAAGAGATTCAAGACTGCGTATATCTAAAATAACATAAGTTTTTTCTACAAGAAAACTTAAAACCTCACATATCTAATGAAGATTGTTTATAGAAGTATATTTTTACAAATAGATACAAAATCTTTTTCTCGCTGTTTCCTAGTGATTTTTACAAGTGGATATAAAGACTAGCTTATCAAATGGGTTGTTTCAACAATAAGCCTACATCGTGGACCTTGAAACTAATCGAGTAAATGGGTGAAATCGCGAAGTTGGGAAACACTTTTTGGCGGACGGCTAGAATTTGGGAGAAATTTTTAATTTCTCATCCTTATCATTCAAAGACAAAGAACATTGATGTTTAATATCACTTTGTAAGATATATGTTTGAGGACAAAAGGGTGTTGCTGGTAAACGTGCACACTTTGAATAATGTTGCAGATGCATTGACAAAGTATGTGAGCACTTATAAGTTCTCTTGGTGTAGAGAAACAATGGCTGTTGCAGAGTTGGACTAATGACTAAGCTCTCCTGTGCCCCCCTGCAGAAAGAAAACAACATGTAGGAGACTATTGGGTATGTATATATATGTGTTGTAACACTAGAAGGAATATAATGAAAAATCAAGTTGGTAATCCCAATTTGGGATCCAGGGGAAAATATCTGTGTATATCTGTTTTATGTTTTATTCTCTCACTATTGTTTATTTTATGTTTTTAAGATTCGTTTGCAGATAATTTTTGTACAAGGTTAAAACCTACTTGATCCACCTCCTTATTCATACTATCATGAGGAAGTGTCGACTGATGCTTCTTCTATATTACATGTGAGGTTAATAAAATATTTAAGGAAGGGTAAGTTAACCATTCCTCTTTCTCATATTCATTAATAAAATACTATCCTAGTGGAAGTGTGAATCATCCCTTCCAAGAAATACACACCCTTGATCACACTACCTTGGGGGAATGGTCAATCAATATTTCATGTACATGAATAACATAAAAAATACAATATTTTAGCAAAGCATATCTAATCCTTCCACTTGATATACCTCCTTGAGAGTATAGTCTTGGAATAATGGTTGGTTGATTCACCTTCCTCAAATATATTTATGTAAATTTGAAAAACCTTTATTCTATGGTAACGATTTCAATATGATATCACTCCACATAAATTTAAAGGCAAAGAAATTTAGTAGAATAGAAATATAATAGGGCTATGTTTATGTTTAATCTTTAGGTGAAATGATTTTTATATTTTTAGGAATGTATATGGCTTTCCTTCAACGAAACTAATTTTTGAAGCTAAGTTGCATGGAGAGAAACTATTTCAATGTTTCTTAAACCACCAAACCAATCATTCTTATTTCAAAAAAAAAACCAAAAAATATGTTGACACGTTGTTTAACCAAAAATTATTAAATAGTGAGTATTTAACATGAGGCTTGAGAAAATTAATATAAGAGGAAATCAATACCGTCATCAAGAGATTTTGGCAAAACTATTCTTCAATCATCATTAGATTTTAATTTTTTGTAAATTAATAAATGAATTAATTTACAATATAAATTAATATATTAATATAAATTAACAAATTAATAATAAATTAAGAAATTAATAAATGAATATAAAAATTAAAAATTAGTAATGAATGTAAAAATAACAATTAAATATTAAGTCCCACTACTTCCCTGCATTTCCCTCCAGTTCAGAGCCAATTTTAGGTATGGTTTATTCCATCTGATGAGCCCCTGATTCTCACATTCCCCTATGATTCTCATGTGGTCGTGGACCTGCTTACCTTATTTTAATAATTTATGGATGGTGCAACAAATATGGGCATCCATAGGGATTTCTCCATTAAAGTCCATCGAGTGCAGAATGCAAAGATCGTCATCCCCTGTTATTTTGATATGGGCGTGGACCATCTTTCCTACTTTCAATAATTTATGGAAAATTACTATTGATGAAAAATAAGAAGATGCAATCTTGAAAAATATAAAACCATTCATGCCTGTTTAGTCTCCCCCATGTTTGATTACAGAGCTCTGTACTATGGAGTCAGATATTCGGCCGATGGTATCATGGCTCCTGGAGGCATATGGGAATGATCCAGCACTCAATAGAAACATAAGTGATATTCAAGGGAAGATAGTGACCCTAAGCCTGTGCATTGATCAATTGGCAATCCAATAGGGGAAGCTACTGAAACTATTCTTGCATGCATTTACAGTCTGTAGGGTCTGTTCGACATCCTCTTTACAGTCTGTAAAACATGGTTGTATTTTGGTTTTGTTCCACTGTGGGTTTTGGTATTGGGGATGGAGCTTAGTTTATGGCATCCATTTCCTGCATTCTCTTCTCAACGTAAGCACATATACCTAACAAAATTTCAATGTGTGTTACGGGGTTTACTTTTGCCATTTTCTGGTTTAGGTAATATCAAATTTATTTTCCATTTTCATGGGAATTTTCATCAGTAGATTTAGACCAGCAAGAGGGTATATTAGTTTTTAAATTTTTGGTTCAAATGGTCATCTTGATTCACTCTTATTTGGGGTTTGATTGATTCGTAATTTTCAATATTTTCTTGATTTGGGGCATGATTGATTTTGCTGTGATTATAGTGTTACTCCAGTGATATGCTCGTTACCAGATTTTCTCTAACAACTTTTGCAACAAGTACCTCATAGGAATAATGAGTTCTAAGAAGCTTTCTATTTCTTTGTCATCCAAACCCATATCCATCCTAGACCCCATTAGTTATTGGACATGCTTATTGCAATAAGACCTAATTTTAATGAACTTTATGCCCAATCCAAAATCCCTTATGAGAACTTACTAGTGAGGATCAATGAAGCTTCAAGTTCCTGAAGAAGCCTTCCAACTAGAGCTATTTAATGGGTGTGAGGGTTTGTTGAAAATTGGCTCCTCAGATCTCGAGAACCTATAGAAATTCTACATTGGTTCACCACTCACACTTCCTTTGCATTAGGTAGAATGGAGAGCCGGATGTTTCACTCCATTCCCTTAGATCAAAGCTATTTCATATCAAATGAATAATTTTGTGTTGAATGTGTATGGATTTCCAATAGTTTTGACAAGGTAAGTTTAAAAATCATACCAAAACTACAAATTTTGAAAATACTACATGTTCTTAAAATTTCCACTGAAAAATTTGGTGATTTTATTTATAAAATTTAGAAAATATTCATTTCAAATTGGTAAATCAGTTTTGGATTAAAAAAAATTGAAAATCCCCAATACTATTGGTTATGCCGGCAGACCCTGTAGACTCTCACGTTGAATCTAATCTTGATTCAACTAAGCATATGATACATAAAATATATGCACACAACATAAATAGTGAGTAGAGTTCACCAGTTTACAAGACCAATACTCGCGGTATCAAATATCTGAATGGCATTACCCAATCTCCCAGAATCCAATGCAAAAATATTGATACAATTAAACCACAAGGAGATCCAACTTGCATGCCAAAGGTAAAAATAATATAGTTTGATTCCTTCTACATAAATATATTTAGGAATTAATATACAATTTATGTGGATCCATATCTAGACAAGTTTTACCTCTATATCTCATTTGTTGTCTCTGTAGAGCACAATGATTCTGCTATGTATTCTTTTGCTGAGGCCTTAAACAATATTATATTATATTTTGGGGTTGTTACCACATTTACACTAGGCTCTGCATACTTTTTATACTATTGTATCTGATTTTATCTATGTCTGGTTCATTAACATTACTGCAGAATGCCATAGAAATAAATTTGAGACAAGGTTTGATGCAAGTAAAGGATGGAGAGGCACATTTTCATAGTACAGAGTTTTAATGAATAATTTCATTGTGACATCAACACGTCACAGATTCAAGGAAAGGAAAAGCCCGACTTTGATGAACTTAATAGAATAGATTAAATCTAGTTATAGCTCTACAGATGGATATAACTATTCTCATAAAATTTGGAGTGTTAGATAATCCCTAAGTGTTGGCATATGGGAATGATCCAGCACTCAACAAAAACATAAGTGATATGCAAGGGAAGATCGCGGCCCTAAGCCTGTGCATTGATCAATTGGAAATCCAACAGGGGAAGCTACAGACACTGTTCTTGCATGATTTTACAGTCTGCAAGGTCTGTTCGACATCCTTTTTACAGTTTGTAAACCATGGTTGTATTTTGGTTTTGTTCCATTGTGGGTTTTGGTATTGGGGATGGAGCTTAGTGCATGACATCCATTTCCTCCATTCTCTTCTCAACGTAAGCACATATACCTAATAGAATTTCAATGTGTGTTATGGGGTTTACTTTCGCCATTGTCTGGTTTAGGTAATATCAAATTTATTTTCCATTTTAATGGGCATTTTCATCAGTATATTTAGACCAGAAAGAGGGTATATTAGTTTTTAAATTTTTGGTTCAAATGGTCATCTTGATTCACTCTTATTTGGGGTTTGATTGATTTGTGGTTTGCAATTTTTTCTTGATTTGGGGCATGATTGATTTTGTTGTGATTATATTGTTACTCCAGTGATATGCCTGTTACCAGATTTTCTCCAACAACTTTTGCAACGAGTACCTCAGAGGAATAATGAGTTCTGATAAGCTTTATATTTCGTTTTCATCCAAACCCATATCCAGCCTAGACCGTATTAATTCTTGGACATGGTTGTTCCAATTAGACCTAATTTTAACGAAATTTATGCCCAATCCAAATCTCTTATGAGAATTTACTAGTGAGGATCAATGAAGCTTCAAGTTCCTGAAGAAGCCTTCCAATTGGAGTTGTTTAATGGGTGTGAGGGTTTGTTGAATATTGGCTCCTCAGATCTCGAGAACCTATAGAAATTACACATTGGTTCACCACTCACACTTCCTCTGCATTAGGTAGGATGGAGCGCCGCATGTTTCACTTCAATCCCTCGGATCAAAGCTATTTCATATCAGATGAAGCATTTTGTGTTGAATGCGTATGGATTTCCAATAGTTTTGACAAGGTAAGTTTAAAAAGCATACCAAAACTACAAATTTTTAAAATACTACATATTCTTAAAATTTCAACTGAAAATTTTGGCGATTTTATTTATAAAATTTAGAAAATATTCATTTCAAATTGGTAAATCAGTTCTGGATTAAAAAAAAATTGAAAATCCCCAATACTCTTGGTTATGTCGGCAAACCCTATCAACTCTCACGTTCAATCTAACCTTGATTCAACTAAGCATATGATACATAAAATATCTACACACAACATAAATAGTGAGCAGAGTTCACCAGTTTACAAGACCAATACTCGCGGTATGAAATATCTGAATGGCATTACCCAATCTCCCACTCTCCAATGCACAAATATTGATACGATTAAACTGCAAGGAGATCCAAATTTCACGTCTAATGGTAAAAATAATATAGTTTGATTCCTTCTACATAAATATATTTAGGAATTAATATAAAATCTATGTGGATCCATATGTAGACAAGTTTTACCTCTATATCTCATTTTTTGTCTCTATAGAGCACAATGATTCTCCTATGTATTCTTTTGTTGAGGCCTTAAAAGGTATTATATTATATTTTGGGGTTGTTACCACATTGACACTAGGCTCTGCATACTTTTTATACTATTTTATATGATTTTCTGTACGTCTGGTTCATTAACATTAATGTAGAATGCCATACAAAGAAATTTCAGACAAGGTTTGATGCAAATAAAGGATGAAGAGGCGCATTTTCATAGTATAAAGTTTTAATGAATAATTTCATTGTGACATTAATAGGTCATAGATTCAAGGAAAGGAAAAGCCCGACTTCGATGGACTTGATAGAATAGATTAGATCTAGTTATAGTTCTAGAGATGGCTATAACTATTCTCATAAAATTGGGAGTGTTATATAATCCCCAAGCGTTGGCATATGGGAATGATCCAGCACTCAACAGAAACATAAGTGATATGCAAGGGAATATAGTGGCCCTAAGCCTATGCATTGATCAATTGGCAATCCAACAGGGGAAGCTACTGACACTATTCTTGCATGCTTTTATAGTCTGCAGAGTCTGTTCGACATCCCTTTTACAGTCTGTAAACCATGGTTGTATTTTGGTTTTGTTCCATTGTGGGTTTTGGTATTCGGGATGGAGCTTAGTGCATGGCATCCATTTCCTGCATTCTCTTCTCAACGTAAGTACATATACCTAATAGAATTTCAATGTGTGTTACGAGGTTTACTTTTTCCATTGTCTGGTTTAGGTAATATCAAATTTATTTTCCATTTTAATGGGCATTTTCATTATTAGATTTAGACCAGCAAGTGGGTATATTAGTTTTTAAATTTTTGGTTCAAATGGTCATCTTAATTCACTCTTATTTCAGGTTTGATTGATTCGTGATTTGCAATTTTTTCTTGATTTGGGGCATGATTGATTTTGCTGTTATTATAGTGTTAATCTAGTGATATGCCTATTACTAGATTTTCTCTAACAACTTTTGCGACGAGTACCTCAGAGGAACAATGAGTTCTGAGAAGATTTCTATTTCTTTGTCATCCAAACCCATATCCAGCCTAGACCGCATTAGTTCTTGGACATGATTGTTCCAATAAGACCTAATTTTAACAAAATTTATGCCTAATCCAAATCTCTTATGAGAATTTACTAGTAAGGATCAATGAAGCTTCAAGTTCCTGAAGAAGCCTTCCAACTAGAGTTATTTAATGGGTGTGAGGGTTTGTTAAAAATTGGCTCCTCAGATCTCGAGAACCTATACAAATTCTACATTGGTTCACAAGTCACACTTCCTCTACATTAGGTAGAATGGAGCGCTGCATGTTTCACTCCAATCCCTTAGATCAAAGCTATTTCATATCAGATGAAGGATTTTGTGTTGAATGTGTATGGATTTCCAATAGTTTTGACAAGGTATGTTTAAAAAGCATACCAAAACTATAAAGTTTGAAATACTACATATTTTTAAAATTTCAACTGATAATTTTGGCGATTTTATTTATAAAATTTAGAAAATATTAATTTCAAATTGGTAAATCAGTTTTGGATTAAAAAAATTTGAAAATCCACAATACTCTTGGTTATGCTAGCAGACCTTGTAGACTCTCATGTTGAATCTAACCTTGATTTAGCTAAGCATATGATACATAAAATATCTGCACACAACATAAATAGTGAGCAGAGTTCACCAGTTTACAAGACCAATACTTGCGGTATGAAATATCTGAATGGCATTACCCAATCTCCTAGACTCCAATGCAAAAATATTGATACGATTGAAGTGCAAGGAGATCTAACTTACATGTCTAATGGTAAAAATAATATAGTTTGATTCCTTCTACATAAATATATTTAGGAATTAATATACAATTTATGTGGATCCATATTATATTATATTTTGGGGTTGTTACCACATTGACACTAGGCTCTGCATACTTTTTATACTATTTTATATGATTTTATCTATGTCTGGTTCATTAACGTTACTGCGGAATGCCATAGCGAGAAATTTTAGACAAGGTTTGATGCAAATAAAGGATGAAGAGGCACATTTTCATAGTACAAAGTTTTAACGAATAATGTCATTGTGACATCAACACGTCACAGATTCAAGGAAAGGAAAATCCCGATTTCAATGGAATTGATAGAATAGATTAAATCTAGTTATATTTCTAGAGATGGCTATAACTATTATAATAAAATTCGAAGTGTTAGATAATCCCTAAGCGTTGGCATATCAGAATGATCCACCACTCAACATAAACATAAGTGATATGCAAGGGAAGATAGTGGCCCTAAGCCTATGCATTGATCAATTGGAAATCCAATAAGGGAAGCTAATGACACTATTCTTGCATGATTTTACAGTCTGCAGGGTCTGTTCGACATCCTTTTTATAGTCTGTAAACCATGGTTGTATTTTGGTTTTGTTCCATTGTGGGTTTTGGTATTGGGGATGGAGCTTAGTGCATGGCATCCATTTCTTGCATTCTCTTCTCAACGTAAGCACATATACCTAACAAAATTTCAATGTGTGTTACGGGGCTTACTTTTTCCATTGTTTGGTTTAGGTAATATCAAATTTATTTTCCAATTTCATGGGCATTCTCATCAGGATATTTAGACCAGCACGTGGGTATATTAGTTTTTAAATTTTTGGTTCAAATGGTCATCTTGATTCACTCTTATTTGGGGTTTGACTGATTCGTGATTTGCAATTTTTTCTTGTTTTGGGGCATGATTGATTTTGCTGTGATTATAGTGTTACTCCCATGATATGCTTGTTACTAGATTTTCTCTAACAACTTTTGCAACGAGTACCTCAGAGGAATAATAAGTTCTGAGAAGCTTTCTATTTCTTTGTCATCCAAACCCATATCCAGCATAGACCGCATTAGTTCTTGGACATGCTTGTTCGAATAAGACCTAATTTTAATGAAATTTATGCCCAATCCAAATCTCTTATGAGAATTTACTAGTGAGGATCAATGAAGCTTCAAGTTCCTGAAGAAACCTTCCAACTGGAGCTGTTTAATAGGAGTGAGGGTTTGTTGAAAATTGGCTCCTCAGATCTCGAGAACCTATAGAAATTCTACATTGGTTCACCACTTACACTTCCTTTGCATTAGGTAGAATGGAGCGTGGCATGTTTCACTCCAATCCCTTAGATCAAAGATATTTCATATCAGATGAAGCATTTTGTGTTGAATGTCTATGGATTTCCAATAGTTTTGACAAGGTCCGTTTAAAAATCATACCAAAACTACAAATTTTGAAAATACTACATATTCTTAAAATTTCAACTGAAAATTTTGGCAATTTTATTTATAAAATTTAGAAAATATTCATTTCAAATTGGTAAATCAGTTTTGGATTAAAAAAAAATTAAAATCCCCAATACTCTTGGTTATGTCGGCAGACCCTATAGACTCTCACGTTGAATCTAACCTTGATTCAACTAAGCATATGATACATACAATATCTACACACAACATAAATAGTGAGCAGAGTTCACCAATTTACAAGATCAATACTTGCGGTATGAAATATCTGAATGGCATTACCCAATCTCCCAGACTCCAATGCACAAATATTGATACGATTAAACTGCAAGGAGATCCAACTTGCATGTCTAATGTTAAAAATAATATAGTTTGATTCCTTCTACATAAATATATTTAGGAATTAATATAAAATTTATGTGGATCCATATCTAGACAAGTTTTACCTCTATATCTCATTTGTTGTCTCTGTAGAGCATAATGATTCTCCTATGTATTCTTTTGTTGAGGCCTTAAAAGATATTATATTATACTTTCGGGTTGTTACCACATTGACACTAGGCTCTGCATACTTTTTATACTATTTTATATGATTTTATCTGTCTGGTTCATTAACGTTACTGCAGAATGCCATAGCAAGAAATTTCAGACAAGGTTTGATGCAAATAAAGGATGAAGAGGTACATTTTCATAGTAAAAAGCTTTAATGAATAATTTCATTGTGACATCAACACGTCACAGATTCAAGGAAAGGAAAAGCCTGACTTTGATGGACTTGATAGAATAGATTAAATCTAGTTATATTTCTAGAGATGGTTATAACTATTCTCATAAAATTGGGAGTGTTAGATAATCCCCAATCATTGATGTAGAAAATCTAATGATTCCAAGCTTAATTGAATCACACCATACTTATGGTAAAGAGCTTTTTATTGCCTATTATTGTCATTCCATTTACTGTTCTTTGAAACCTATGTTGAACACTTAAGTTAGATTGCAGGTAAAGGTTTGATCGTTTTTTTTTATTTTTTCTCATATTTTTTTCTCAAGTGATTCAAGAAACATACACTTATAGGTTTGAGTAGATTTCCTTCTACCTAGGTTATATTATTGTGAGGTAATGATTTATCTTAAACAATCTATATTTTCACCGAATACATTCCTTTGAAACTCAGAGTAGATAACATTTAAAAATAAAAATATTTAAACACTCCCCTTTCAATGTGGATGAGATGGTTAAACTAGTCATGAAATCACTTTAAACTACAATATCCTCTCTATTATGATTATTGTTATTATAGCCTCTCTATTATTGTTGTTTTTATTACTAGAGGAAATCAATGGAAACTACTTAAGCACACAACAATTGAAGAGGATTACTCTTCCTCCTCTTGTGGATTTGTTGGAGAGAGGGATCAATTGATTTCCATGGACACTCTCTTAGGATAAACTATCTGTTATTATTACTATTATGACCTATCTATTGTTTTTATTATTATTAGAGGAAATAAACGGAAACTATTTAATCACACAACAATGAAAGAGGATTACTATTCCATTTGGATTCATCACTGGAGATCATTACTAGAGAATCTATAGCCAGGGTTGCTTGGTCTTATTCTATTTCAGACTAAGAAAAGCAGGTTGCTTCATGTTCATCTGATTTGGTAGTTAGCAGAGAAGAAATGCATGCATTTCTACGACGCTTAGAGTTTTTTCCCTTACCCCTTAAGCTCACATTAGTCTGCAATATTTCAAGCTCCATCTCTTGAGATCCAAGCTAACTAACAGAGAATATATGTTGCAACTTTTTCTGTATAGATAGTAGTTTTGGTATGCTATATTATAGAGTATAAATATTTATTTGATAATTAACAACATATTTGAAAATTAATACAAAGACCCTCATATCTTTGGAGATGCAATGGAATGGAGAACTCTAAAGTCCTAATTGCCACTGGAAAAATTTATTCATTGATTTGGGTTTGTCCCTGCATTTCTACCATGGACGAACATGTTTGCTGGCAACTAATATGAAAGCTATAGTAGTGGACACACTCACTAGAAAAGCACAACCACCAAATCACAAAGGTGAGCTTTGGTTGTGGGGACTGACAATCATGAAAGGTATACTCTTGCCCATCATTCTACATATTTTATTTGGAATTTGAAAAAAAGGGCCACAGACCATATAGGTTTTCTTCAAAATTATAAAAAAAAAAAATCAAAATCATAGGCCACATTGATTTTAGAGAATTTGTGTGTTTTTAATCAAGTGTGTCATCTCGAGACTAGAACATGATGATACATAATCCACGAATTGTGGGTGCATATCTCACGAAGAGCCAAATATGTCATATAGGATATATTTATTGTATGATTATAATGATTAATATTTATGTTTAGTATAGATTTATGATCTTTTAAAAATGTATAATTGAATTTAATTGTTTCACTTTGTTTAAATTCATGGTATTTTGAGAAATATTCTAAAATAGGTAAGGGAATATTTTAGAATTTTGAATGAGATTAAGTTAATTTATTTTTATCATATTTTAATTAGAGAACTATCTTTCATATAGTAATTGTATTTACAAACAAATAAACCTATGTTAAAAAAGTGATTGGTGTTAGCAGTATGATATTTCTCTAATGCTACCTCCCAAGACACAGGTCTAGTATTTATGGATCGCTTGATCTGTCCAATGTTATAATTAGAGAAATACCATTAAGGCTTTTAGTAATCCATGCATGTTATTTTGGCAATGATGAAGAAACTACATCAGCTTTGGACTCTGAATTAGGGTGGCTGAAAATTGCGGATCTATGTTACATTGATGAGGATGGCTTCATTTTTGTTGTGGACAGATTAAAGAAGTTTATCATGTTGAGATTCAAAAAGATGATGAGCTTAGTGAAAAGTAAGCACCTTCACTAAGTGGGGCCCGTAGGCTATTTTTAGGTTTATGTCTATTTTTAGACATGGTGAGCATATTCTATAAGTTGTAGGATGCTATTTGTAGATGGTTGGTCAAAAGTGAAAATAGATGAAATTCTATTTTTAGAATATTGGGCGAAGTCTATTTATAGATCTTCGGTCTAAAAATAGGTGCATGTCAATTATTATTAACCCTTAATAATAATCCGATAATAAACATCAAATTCTTCTCTTAGAGCACTTTATTTCAGTGAATAGATTTGGAAAATCAGTGGGCAGAAGGAATTACACAATTCATAGGGTTATTGGTGGCTCATTCATGAAGGACTCAATTAGAACTAAAGTGGAAAAGTTATGACAGAGTTGGAATAATAGTTAATGGAGTTTTTATTCAGTTTAACTCAGTTAAGTGAGTTAAACTCAGTTGTGCTAGTTGTATCTAGTTCTAACTAGTGAGAGTTAAGTGAATTAATTAGTTAATAAATTCACAACTAATAACTCACTAACAATTGAACAAATACATCAATTAACTACTTGCATGTCAATTCCAGTGGAGACCCAGTGGAGAGATAGGTTAAAGGGTGAGATGGACTATCTGTTGTGACTATAGTGATGCATTCAATGCATATGACACACATTGGAGTTTCCAATGAGGATTGTGAAGTCAAGGCAAGGCCAATTTGAATTCATTTATGGGTCTTCTTCAACAGGGATTGCGCAATGGAGGCAAGCTATCAGGAGGCAAGAAATCGGTGCATAGATATGTAAATCTCTGCATGACAGTGTGCAATGATTGTTGATTGTAATGAGAGCTTGATGTACTAAGCTTTGTATGAGATTATTACATTATTCCATTGGTATACATAATATATGATAGTTTGGGTTTTTAGCTTTTAGCTTTCCCTTTAAACAACCATGTTATGTGCGATTGAAATTATTCACATGTTTTTGCAATTGAGTTTTAAATTTCCACAAGTTCAATAGTGGAATGATTTTGTATTTAGCAAGAAGATAAATATTTTTAGATCAGGATAATCTATTAATGCATTGGTATTGATAAATTTCTACATGGTATTGGAGTAGTATTGATCACTGGAGATTGTAATTGTGAATAAGTGTTGAGTTTTGTGCTGGTGGACAATTCGAATTTGCTGCAGAAAATTCTTGGTGCGACAGTTTAGTATTCATTGGAATGTCTTTCAATGGGTTGCAATTAGAGTATGCCCTTGAGGGTATCTTGAATTAAATATCCTGGAAGTATAGGATGGAGGTAGTGCTCGAAGATAATGGAATGAAGGAGTTCATCAATAGCGATGTTCCTAAGCCTGCTTCTAGCGATGCTGCAGGACATTATGCATGGCAAAAGAAGGTAGCAAAGACAAGAAGAATTCTGTTGGAAGGTGTGAAGGACCATATTGTGTCAAGCCTTCATGGGAAAGCCACTCCATTTGTAATGTGTAAGGCTTTGCCAGATATTTTCCAAAGAAATGACGACCAGAGGAAGTTGGCGCTGAAAGATAAGCTCAGAAAAATAAAAATGGAGAAGGGGGAAAGTATTCAAAGATATCTCACGAAGTTTTTCCATTGTAGGGATGAACTGGGAAGTGTGGGGATTATAGTTGATGATGATGGCTTGGTGAACTTGTCTCTCCTTGGGATTTTGAAGAGTTGGCATAGCTATGAAGACTCTGTCAATGAACGGGAGAAACTGATGGGTTGGGAGCGACTTTGGTTGGATCTTCTGTAGGAGGAGGTAAGGCGAAGTACCAGGGATGGCTCTTCATCGAAGAATGATGATGAAGAGAATTTTTATTTGGATTCCAAAGAAAGGAAATTAAAGGGGAAGAAATCCCATCCAAAATCTGCGGCTAAAGGCAGGAAGCTATATTTTTCCAAAGTGAAGTGTTTTCACTCTCACGAACATGGGCATCTAGCCACTAACTTCCCACAGAAAAAGAAAAACAAGAAGGCTGTTGGAGGTACAGCTGGAGAGGCCTTAGCCTCATAATTTGAACTTTATTTCTCTTTTATCCCATGCTTGGTTTCAAGCTCAATGGGATCGGTGTGGTATCTTGATAGTGGTATGTCTTTCCATATGACGGGAGACAAGGAGTTGTTTAGTGACTTGGACGAGAAGGATATCCAAATGCATATAGAGAAGGGAAACAATGGTAGATAGAGTGCGACCAACATTGGAACCATTACCTTTGAGAGGGATTCAGGTAAACCATTTCTATTTAAATATGGTAAGCATGTCCCATGTGTGAAGAAGAACTTGGTCTCGGTCGCAATGTTGGAAGGAAAATCTTATGACGTTGTTTTCAGCGAGGGAAAAGCCTTCCTACTGTTGGACCTTTAATTAAACTGAGAGGGGGGGGCGTGAATCAGTTTAATACATATTTAACAATTATTCTAAATTTTCACCAAACTTATTTACAGCTTAATATGTGGACAGTCTTAAAATGTTATAGCCAGTATTAAATTAATGTGACACCATACTTATGTTGAGAGCAGCAAACAATTAAGCAGATTGAAAGAATGACATCAACACATAAGAAACACACATAGGGACAACAGATGTAAGTGGCAACCCAAAAGAGGGAGAAAACCACATCTTATTATTGTTGTGATGCAAAGGCAAGCTCCAACTTCCTCTCACCACTGTTTTCTGCAGGCACCAACCTACAGGAGGCTCTATCCTCAATTCTGCAAGCTACAACTTGCAAAGAAGCACCAACTCCCTTCAATTTTCTGCAGGCACCAACCTACACGAGGCTCCAACCTCAGTCAGCTACAACTGACAGTTATCAAGCTGCAACTTGATAGGGAAGCTCCAACTTCCTCAATTTATCAAACTGAAAGTTTGCTGATTTACCTCAGATATCAGCCCTATTCTGTAGCTTCTCCTTCTGTTATGCTTTTCTTAATCTTCTCTGCCTCACACTTCTATATTCTGCCTTCTCTTGATTAACTCTCTCTCTATCCTCCCCTTCGCATCTTTTTTCATATCAAGATGATATTATTTATAGATTTCCTCTCATGACTGTTTGTATTCTACTTGGAATTCGAAATGGAAAGTCATGTCTCTTTGCCTTCTGCCTTCTAACTCCTTTTATCTGCTTACTAAAAAAATATAACTGTAGGTATCAATTTAACATTACAGTGGGAATTTTTTCTCTCTGAGAGACTTGCCAATGCATCACAAACAATAAAAACAATTAAAATATTTACATTCGAATTACAAAGTGAATTCCAGGTCACTCATTCACCCTCTTGGCTAGCTGCGCATTTGTCTTTTCTTTGACTGTATTTTGTCTTTTTCTGTGATTATGTTTTAACTCTTTTCTGCTCTGTATTCTATTTTGTCCTCTACTGTGGTGTAATTGCTGTATATATGTAACCGTGGTTTTATATCAGTGTCTTTTAGAAAAATACGTGATTGCTGACTCGTAGCAAGTGTCTTGTTGATGTGGAACATTCCGCAGGCCGGAACATACATATATCACAATTGTATTACATAAATAATCACCCTCCCCTTAAGCTGAGGCCCGTGGGTCTACAAACCATACGGTTTATCGCAACAGCGTTATATATATAATATATATATGTATGTGACAACGCCTTTTAATATATATATATAACCCAACTTTGTCTCTTGGCTTAATTATAAGATGTTTTAATCATATAATCTGCCCTTTTAATACGCCTTAACATACTCTCGGCGCATACACTAAAGCCTGTTTTAAAACATATAGAACACCTTTCAAGCCCACCTGACACGTTTTCAAATGTAATTGATCGCAATCGCAAATTTCTAATTTGCGATAGTTGATGTGCAGTTTCAACCAACTGTGATATTGCGATGGTGCGATGGCGCAATGTTGTGAAATTGCAATATTGCGATTGTGCGATGGCGCAAAGTTGCGAAGTTGCGATATTGCGATGGTGCGATGGCGCAATGTTGTGAAGTTGTGATATTGCGATTGTGTGGTGGCGCAAAGTTGCGAAGTTGCGATATTGCGATTCCCGCCTTATAAAACTTTGTATTATGCGCTCCGTATAACTTCATAAGTATGCTTTGGACCTTTGAATATAAAGCGCAATACTTGCTGCTGGAGTATACGATTCTTGGAATAAGGTTTGTCTATATATATATATATATATATATATATATATATATATATATATATATATATATATATATATATATATATGTTTGCTAACCAGGTTCGCGATTCCGGAATTTTACTCTTCCTCACACTTATAATAACGCATAATAACGGTTACGCAGCTCGCCAGCTTCACTTGCCTCTCTTCTGTTTTACTCTGTCTGCTTCTTTCTGTCTTTGATATAACGACTCTTCTTTTATATGCACTGCCTCTGCCTCTGCCTTAGCTGTGCATCTATCTCTGTCTCTTCCGTTGCTTCTGCTCTGCTGTTTGACTATTACATTTTGACCTTCTTCTTCCTCCTGTCTCCTTTGCGCTTCTTGTTGCCTCTGCTACTCTGTTGTCTCTCTGTTTCTTTCTCTTCTTCTTGTCTAATACTGCTCCTTGCTTCCTTCATTCTCCTTTTGCTGCCTCTTCTTTAAATGACCCTGTCTCTGCTGCTCGACCCTCTCTACATCTTGCTGCTATGCTGCTCTCTTTTCCTGTCTCTATCTTTGCTGCCTCCTTTGCCATCAATGACAATATTTCCAACAGTCTCCCCCTTTGGCATTGATGGCAATCCACTTTTCTCTGTTTTCCTTCTCTTGCTTTTCTTGTTTTTTGTCCCCCCCCCCTTTGACATCAATGGCAAAGGGTTTCTTTTTGCATTTCCTTTCTCTGAGTTACGTTTAGGTCCTCTTCTGCTGAATTTGTACCATGCTGCTCCAGAGTGATGTATAAAACTTGTTGAGAGAACACTTTGAGGAATATGTTTTATAGGTGTGTTTCATTTGTAGTGCCTGTAATCTGTGTTAGATTGCAGACGAAGATGATGCATTTTTCAATTGAAGGGTCCTTGTTGCTTTTCCATGCTGAATGCTGATAATACTGAGATTATGTTGATAATATTGATAATGCTGATACTACTGATAATACTGATCCTGTGGACCTATTTTATGCTTTCCTTGTTGGCTGTTCTCCCCCTGGAATGATATTTTCGTTTTTGTTCTCCCCCTGAAATTGTGCTTTCTCTTTATATCAGAGAGTAGCATCTGCAGATACTATCCCTAGTCTATCTCTCAAATATTGAAATGGTTCTCTAGCAAGAGGTTTAGTAAATATATCAACTGTCTGTTCTTTTGTTGGTACATATTCCAGTTTTACTATTTTCTGAGCCACTTGTTCTCGGAGGAAATGATACTTGATTGGAATATGTTTGGTTTTTTAATGAAGCACAGGATTTTTAGATATACTTATAGCACTTGTATTATCACATTTGATTGAAATAGGTTCATCAATGCTTACCCTTATGTCTTGAAGAGTTTGCTTCATCCACATGACTTGTGTACAACATGCTACTGCTGCTATATATTCTGCTTCAGCTGTAGACAGAGAGATGGATGTTTGTTTCTTGCTTAACCATGCCACCAGACTTTCTCCTAGATAGAAAGCACCTCCACTTGTACTTTTCCTGTCATCAACACAGCTGGCTCAATCTGCATCTTTGTAAGCTGTTAACATGAAGCTCTTTCTTTTAGGATACCAAAGTCCATACTGTATTGTTCCTTGTAGATATATGAGTATTCGTTTTACTGCCAGAAGATGGTTTTGTTTAGGTGCTACTTGATATCTTGCCACTAGTCCTACTACTAGCATGATGTCTGGTCTAGATGCTGTCAAATACAACAGGCTTCCTATCATGGATCTGTAGAGTTTTTGGTCTACATCTGCTGACCCATCATCAGCACAAAGCTTGCATCTCGTGATCATGGGGGTAGTCACAGGTTTGCAGTCCTCCATTTTGAATCTTTTCAGTGTTTCTTTTAAGCACTTTTCTTGAGAGATGAATGTCCCTGTGTTCTTTTGCTGAATTTGCAGTCCCAAGTAGAAACTGAGTTCTCCAATCATAGACATTTCAAACTCTGTTTTCATCTCATCAGCAAACCCTTTTGCTAGTTCATCTTTGTTGCTTCCAAACATAATATCATCAACATACACTATAACAATCAGGAGTTCATTTTCATGGGCTTTTATATATAGATTGATGTCTACTCCACCTCTCTTAAAACCCTGTTTTTGCAAATATTTATCCAGTCTTGAGTACCAAGCACGAGGAGCTTGTTTCAGTCCATATAAGGCCTTCTTCAGTCTGCATACATAGTCTTCTTTGTCTGTCAGTGAGAAGCCTTCTAGTTTTTCCATGTAAACTTATTCTTCTAGATCTCCATTAAGAAAAGCAGACTTTACATCCATTTGATATACCTTGAAGTCTTGGTAACATGCAAATGCCAGGAACATTCTGATAGCCTCCATTCTGGCTACAGGGGCAAATGTGTCATCATAGTCAAGTCCTTCAATTTGTGAGTATACTTTGCAGACCAGCCTGGCTTTATTCCTGATTACTTGTCCTTGATCATTCATTTTGTTTTTGAATACCCATTTTGAACTAATGATATTTTTCTCAATAGGTCTAGGAACTAGTTCCCAGGTATTGTTCTTCTCAATTTGGTCCAATTCTTCTTTCATTTCTTTTACCCAATACTTATCCTTGCTGGCTTCTTCAAACTTCTTTGGCTCTATTTGTGATAACATGGCTATGTATACTTCTTCTGTTTGTTCTGTTAGCTGCCTTCTTGTCTGGACTCCTGCTTTCTTGTCTCCTATGATCTGATCTTCAGGATGATTCTTCTCAGTGTATCTTGAGGGGGTTTTTGAGGTCAGCTATGCATCTTCTGTTGTCTTGCTGGTTTCATCATCATTCTGGTCTTCTTCTTCATGATTAACTGATGGACTGCAGTAGTCTGTATTCCTTGTATTGTTTGGAAATTCTTCATCAAATCTCACATCAATACTTTCAACTATTTTCCGAAGAGTCTTGTTGTAGCACCTGTACCCTTTACTTTTGGAAGCATATCCTAGAAAAATCCCTTCATCTGCTCTTGCATCAAATTTCCCAAGGTTTTCATCATTATTCTTTATGTAACACTTGCTACCAAAGACTCTGAAATGTTTTATTGAAGCTGGTTTTCCATGCCATAGTTCATATGGAGTCTTGTCACTGCTTGGCCTTAAGTGAGCTTTATTAAGGATATGTACTGTTGTGTGTACTGCTTCTGCCCAGAAGGTTTGAGCAATATTATTCTCTTGCATCATAGCTTTGGCTATTTGTTGTACAGACCGGTTTTGTCTCTATGCTACTCCATTCTGTTGAGGTGTCCCTGCAATAGTAAATTGTTGCTTTATTCCATGTTCATTACATAGGTCTGCAAAGTCATAATCTGTGAATTCTCCTCCTCTGTCTGATCTGATACATTTCAATTTGCATCCAGTTTGTTTTTCTGCTAATGCTTTGAATATCTTAAATTTTTCCAATGCTTCTGATTTATTTTTGAGAAAAGCAACCCATGTCATTCTAGAGAAGTCATCTATTATCAGCATGAAATAGAATTCTCCACTTGGTGTCCTAGTTCTAGCAGGTCCACATAGGTCCATGTGCACAAGCTGGAGTGGTCTTCTTGTTGACATCTCCTCTTTAGATTTAAAGGATGTGCGAGTCTGTTTCCCCAATTGACAAGATTTGCATATAGTACTTGAAGGCCTTTTTATTTCTGGCATATCTCTCGATGGGCCTTCTTCTTGCTCAAATTCGATGATATGGTCAAAGCTGAGATGTCCCAATCTCCTATGCCACAACCATGACTCCTCAAGTTTGCTAAGATGGCAGTGCTTCATCTTCCTCTTTCACTATGTACACATTACTCTCTGTTCGAACACCTTTGAGCAGAGTCTTTCCTGTTGTGCTTGACCTGACTACACAATATTGTGCTCTAAAAAGAACTTCACAGCCTTTGTCACACATCTGACTAACACTTAGTAAATTTTCTTTCAGCCCATCTACATAGAGTACATCTTGGGCCTTTCCTCTGCCATTGTCTATGCTGACTGAGCCTTTTCCCTTGATTTTACCTGATTTATCATTGCCAAAAGTAACATTGCCAAATTTCTTTTCATCAAGAGTATCAACCTGAGCTTCGTTCAAACTTGGAGGTGAGCAATTACTGTCCAAGTACCACTGGCTTTTCAGATCTTGAGCAGTTAGAGCTAGGTCACACTTATTCTCCTTCTTTTTCCACTGGAGGCATCCTTCTGTTTCATATCTTTTGTGAGGTGATGAATTGCATCCTTTCAGAGGACATTTGGAAGGCATATGTCCAGCTTGATCGCTTATAAAGCGTTTGATCATAGTTTTTGTAGAATTTTGAGTATGACCAAAATTTCTTTGATTCATGAACCTCCTCGAAGTGTAGAACATCATTCCATACTTTCTACATTCAATAATTTTATGGCCAAATTCCTTACAATAAAAACAATAACCATAGAAATTATTTGCATACCTGATGTAAGATTGTTTTCTCCATTTGTTTGTTTGAGATAGCCTCTTCACTGTTTGCATCTTTTGCAGGTCTGAATTACTCTTCCTTGCATAACAATATGCAGCAATGTGTCCTGGCTTGTGGCAGACATAACAGGTGGCATTCTTCATAGGAGGGAAGAATCTCCTCTGATGACTTCCAAATTTGATATACTCAGGGGCATATGATTCTTTTTCTACCATCTTAGTATTCATTATATTCCTTGTTACTAGAGATTTCTTCTGATCTTTTTCATCCTTATTGCATGTTTCTTCTTTTGTAGGAATTGTCTGGGCTTCTTCATCAGTCTTCTTTGCTTTTACAAAAATTATATTTTTGTTTTCCTTTTCTTTGCCTTTACTCGATTCTCCTTCATAGCCTATTCCTGTTTTTATCATTGGGGATCTTTGAGCAACCAAGATATCATTCAACTTGCTAGAGCTTGTTGTTTGAGAAGAGTTTATAACCATTGTCCTTTGAGCATTTTCTAGTTTCTTCCTGAGACATACCACTTCTTCCTCCAACTTCTCTTGTTCTTGGGTTTTATCCTTGATTTGCTGAAGTAACATATCTTTTATCTTCTTGGCTTCTTCAAGCCTTACCTTCAGCAGCATGAGGACTTCTAAATTTTTTTCTTCTTTCACACATTTGAGGAGAATCTCTTTTTGTTTTCTGCATTTTAGTTTGAGTCTCTCAATCTCCTCCAGAGCACTTCTTAGCTCCCCCTCGAGGTCGACTTCCCCTTCTTCTTCTTCATCTTCTAGTAGGAGTCCCTCAAGATCTTCTATGGCCATCAATAAAAAATCTGAGGTTCCTTCTTCACTTGAGTGTTCATCTGAATCTTCATATGTATTGTTGTCTTGTTGAGCATAGAAATATTTTCTGCTGAACTTCTTTCCCTTCTGCCAGTTCTTTGATTTACTCTTTTCTGACTCTTGAGCCTGATTCCTTGCTTTCTTGTGAGGGCACTTAGCAGCATAGTGTCCAACTCTTCCACAGTTAAAGCACTTGAAAGGAAGTTTACCTTTGTATTTACCTGAACCTCTATCCAGTTTCTTAACAAATTTTGCTTCTTCTTCATCTGAGCAAGAGCATATTTCTTCCTCTTCTTCTTTCTTCTTTTCTGTTTTAAAAGTTGCTTCCCTCGAACTTGGTTTCTTCTGTGGGAGCCTCATTTCATAGGCTGTTAGATTTCCAAGTATCTGGTTCATGGTCAAAGTCTCCCAATCCGCTGTCTCTTCTATTGCAGATACCTTGGGATTAAATCTGGGTGGGAGTGATCTTAGAATCTTTTGCACAACTATACTTTCCGGTATGGTTTCTCCAAGAGCTTTCATATTGTTAACAATTTCTGCAACTTTTAAGAAGAAGCTGCCAACATCTTCATCATCATTCATTTTTAAGTTTTCAAACTGGGCTCTATATACTTGAAGTTTGGCAGTTTTTACTTTCTGGTCTCCCTCATGTATGTCTTCAAGAGTATCCCATATTTTCTTGGCAGTGTCTTTGTGCATTACTTTTATAAACTCTGCTTCACATAATCCATTCAGGATGGCATTCATGGCTTTTGCATTAGCCACAAAATCTTGTTTTGAGTCCTTTTCTGAGTCAGTTGCCTTCGGGGCATATTCTAATTGCACAGCAGCCCAGACTTCTATTCCTAGAGACATTATGTATGTCTTCATTCTGATTTTCCAGAAAGCATAATTTTCACCAGTGAAGAAAGGGGCTTTATTGGTTGAGCATCCTTCTTTACTAGCCATCTTGGGAACCTAGGATCTCCTTTCAGCTGTTAGACTTGTACAAAGGAACCTGGCTCTGATACCAATTGTTGGACCTTTAATTAAACTGAGAGGGGGGGGGGGGTGAATCAGTTTAATACATATTTAACAATCCTAAATTTTCACCAAACTTATTTACAGCTTAATATGTGAACAATCTTAAAATGTTACAGCTAGTATTACATTAATGTGACACCATACTTATGTTGAGAGTAGCAAACAATTAAGCAGATTGAAAGAATCACATCAACACATAAGAAACACACATAGGGACAACAGATGTAAGTGGAAACCCAAAAGAGGGAGAAAACCACATCTTATTATTGTTGTGATGCAAAGGCAAGCTCCAACTTCCTCTCACCACTGTTTTCTGCAGGCACCAACCTACAGGAGGCTCTATCCTCAATTCTACAAGCTACAACTTGCAAGGAAGCACCAACTCCCTTCAATTTTCTGCAGGCACGAACCTACAGGAGGCTCCAACCTCAGTCAGCTACAACTGACAGCTATCAAGCTGCAACTTGATAGGGAAGCTCCAACTTCCTCAATTTATCAAACTGAAAGTTTGCTGATTTACCTCAGATATCAGCCCTGTTCTATAGCTTCTCCTTCTGTTCTGCTTTTCTTAATATTCTCTGCCTCAGACTTCTATATTCTGCCTTCTCTTGATTAACTCTCTCTCTCTCCCTTTTTTTTGCATATCAAGATGATATTATTTATAGATTTCCTCACATGACTATTTGTATTCTACTTGGAATTTGAAATGGAAAGTCATGTCTCTTTGCCTTCTGCCTTCTCACTCCTTTTATCTGCTTACTCAGAAAATATAACTATAGGTATCAATTTAACATTTCAGTGGGAATTTGTTCTCTCTCGGAGACTTGCCAATGCATCACAAACAATAAAAAACAATTAAAATATTTACATTCGAATTACAAAGTGAATTCCAGCTCACTCATTCACCCTCTTGGCTAGCTGCGCATTTGTCTTTTCTTTGACTGTATTTTGTCTTTTTCTGTGATTATGTTTTAACTCTTTTCTGCTCTGTATTCTATTTTGTCCTCTACTGTGGTGTAATTGTTGTATATATGTAACAGTGCTTTTATATTAGTGTCTTTTAGAAAAATACGTGACTGCTGACTCGTAGCAAGTGTCTTGTTGATGTGGAACATTCCGCAGGCCAGAACATACATATATCACAATTGTATTACATAAATAATCGCCCTCCCCTTAAGCTGAGGCCCGTGGGTCTACAGACCATACGGCTTATCGCAACAGCGTTATATATATATAATATATATCTATATGACAACACCTTTTAATATATATATGTATATAACCCAACTTTGTCTCTTGGCTTAATTATAAGATGTTTTAATCATATAATCTGCCCTTTTAATACGCCTTAACATACTCTCGGCGCATACACTAAAGCCTGTTTTAAAACATGTAGAACACCTTTCGGGCCCAGCTGACACGTTTTCAAATGTAATTGATCACAATCGCAAATTTCTAATTTGCGATAGTTGCTGTGCAGTTTCAACCAACTGCGATATTGTGATGGTGCGATGGCGCAATGTTGTGAAATTGCAATATTGCGATTGTGCGATGGCGCAAAGTTGCGAAGTTGTGATATTGCGATGGTGCAATGGCGCAATGTTGTGAAGTTGCGATATTGCGATTGTGCGATGGCGCAAAGTTGTAAAGTTGCGATATTGCGATTCCCGCCTTATAAAACTTTGTATTATGCACTCCGTATAACTTCATAAATATGCTTTGGACCTTTGAATATAAAGCGCAATACTTGCCACTGGAGTATACGATTCCTGGAATAAGGTTTGTCTATATATATATATATATATATGTTTGTTGCTTGGGTTAAGCGATTCCCGGAATTTTCTGCTCTTCCTCTACTTGTAATAACGACTTGTAATAATGGTTCTGCCGCTCGACCGCTTCACTGCCTCTGTATTCGCTGCCTCTGTCTCCACTGCTCTGTCTTTGATATAACGGCTTTGCTTTTATATGCACTGCCTCTGCCTCTGCCTTAGCTGTGCATCTATCTTTGTCTCTGTCGTTGCTTCCGCTCTGCTGTTTGACTGTTACATTTTGACATTCTTCTTCCTCCTGTCTCCTTTGCGCTTCTTGTTGCCTCTGCTACTCTGTTGTCTCTCTGCTTCTTTCTCTTCTTCTTGTCTAATGTTGCTCCTTGCTTCCTTCATTCTCCTTTTGCTGCCTCTTCTTTAAATGACCCTGTCGCTGCTGCTCGACCCTCTCTACATCTTGCTGCTATGCTGTTCTCTTTGCCTGTCTCTATCTTTGCTGCCTCCTTTGCCATCAATGAGAATATTTCCAACACCTACGACATAACACAATGGGTCAAACCAAGAGGATATGGATTTAAGTTAAGAATCTCTACAAGTTGGAGGTAGATGGCTATGCTGAAATGATGAACAAAGCAGAAGAAGTGGTGAGCTAGGATGAGGGCGAATTATGGCACAGGAGATTGGGCCATCTTCACCATAGCAGCTTGAATATTTGCCAGCAGATTTCTACTAAACTTCCCAAGGGTACTCTTGTGCAGTCAGATCAGTGCAAGGGATGTACTATGGGTAAGTTTCTGAAGACCACCTTTCATGAGAAGGAGAACCATCCTTCAGTGATCCTGGAGCGAATTCACACAGACGTGTGTGGACCTTTCTCAGTTGCTTCAACAACCAAGCACATTTATTATGTTATATTTGTTGATGACTATTCTCATAGATGCTGGATCTTCTTCATGCAGAAGAAGAGTGAAACATTCTCAAAGTTCTGTGAGCTTAAAGCATTGCTGGAGAAGGAGTCAGGGAAGTAAGTGAAGGCTCTGTAGAGCGATAATGGTGGTGAATATATCTTGAACGAATTCAAAGACTTCTGTATTAAAGAAGGAATTCGAAGAGAACTCATAGCACCTCATAACCCATAGAAGAATGGGGTCATGGAGAGGAAGAAAAAAACGATCGTGCATGTTGCACGAGCTATGCTACATGACTAGGGCCTACCAATGCACTTGTGGGCGGAAGCATGCAACACTGTGGTTTATGTGCAAAACCGTTGTCCTCATAGAATACTTGGCTTGATTACACCTGAAGAAGCATTTATTGGTAAGAAGCTTGATATTTCTCATTTGAATATTTTTGGCTCATCTATTTATATTCATGTGACAAAGGACGGCAGGAAGAAGCTGGAGCCGACTGCAGAAGTTGGGATATTTTTGGGGTACGCAGAAACACCCCATAATTATCGTGTGCATTTTCCAAACAGTCGAATGACTGTGGTGCGACGGGATATAAAATTCAATGAGGTGAAAGCAATGAAGTTATCGCTTGAGAGGGAGGTACACTTGCATTCAGAGGAGGAACTTCTTGTTCCCAAAGATGAGCCTATAGATGTGGATCAGCCACAGGAGGAGATTCATGGAGTGGAGGAGTCCACTCATGCAGAACCAAACATCAAATCTAGTAGAAAGCGTACCAGAGAAGCTGAGAGACTAGAGCTTGATGCGACAGAGAATTTAGGAGTCCCTACATCACAGTGCAGATAGAGACAGTCACCTGACCAATTTATTGGATACATGGCTCTTATGAGCAAGTGTATCGTGACAGAGCCATCTTATTTTGAGGAAGCAGCGTAGGAGTCCACATGGGTAGATGCCATGGTGGAGGAGTATGACTCCATTGTCAGAAAAAATGCTTGGGAGATTGTTCCAAGACTGGTGGGTAAATCAGTAGTAGATTCGAAATGGATCTACAAGGTAAAGCAAGCTGCTGATGGGAGCGTTGAGAAGTATAAGGAAATATTTGTTGCTTGAGGCTTCTCACAGACCGAGGGCATCGATTATGAAGAAACCTTTGCACCTGTCGCACTGTATTATTCCACAAGGACCATTATTTCTCTCTCAGCACTAATGGGTTGGCACATTCATTAGATGGATGTGAAGAATGCGGTCCTTAATGGGATCATTGAGGAAGAGTTGTACATTGAGTAGCCTAAAGGATTTGATATCTTCAGCAGCGAGTCGCATGTGTGAAGACTGAAAATAGCGTTGTATGGGTTGAGGCAAGCACCACGTGCTTGGTACACATAGATCGATAGCTATTTCACTGGACTTGGCTTCACCAAGAGTGAGGTGGATGTAAACCTGTAACAAATTGTGGTGGAGGGTAAGATTTTAATCATTGTTCTTTATGTTGATGATTTAATACTAACGGGTGATGAGCAGTTGATAAAATCATGCAAGGAAGATCTTGTAAAGGATTTTGAGATGAAGGATTTGGGCCTCCTTCATTATTTCCTTGGATTGGAAATATGACAGCGAGAAGGTGAACTGTTTGTCTTTTAAGGCAAGTATGCTCGGAAGATACTTGGTAATTTTCACATGGAGGACTGGAAGCCCATGGATACTCCACTTCCAAGAAATTGGAGGAAAGAGGATGATACATTGGTAGAGGTAGTGGATGCCACTGTTTATCAACAGTTGGTGGGTTCGCTCATGTATTTAGTTAATACAAGACCGGACATATGATATGCGGTGAACCAGCTTTCAAAAGCGATGGTTAAGCCTAGAAAGATCTTTTGGAAGGCAGGTAAGCATTTCCTAAGGTATCTCAGGGGACATATGAGTATGGATTATGGTACAAATAGACAGATGAGGTGAAGTTTCATGGCTTCAGGGATGCAGATTGGATAGGCAGCCCAACGGACAGAAAGAACACATCAGGAGGGGTTTTCAGTATCAAATCCACAACAGTTTCTTGGTATAGCAGGAAACAAAGATCCATGGCACTTAGTTCAGTGGAAGCAGAATACATGGCAGCAAGTCAAGCTGCATGTGAGGCTATCTGGATGAGGAAGATCTTGGTCGGTTTTTTTGGTTCACATTTAGATCCTATAGTGATACATTGTGATAGTTAGAGTTGCATTAAACTCTCGATTAATCCTATGTTTCATGATATATCTAAACATATTGATATCCAGTATGATCATATCAGATATTGTGTGCAGCGGAAGATAATGTTGCTTCAGTACATTCCTACGGAAGATTAGGATGCAAATATTCTGATGAAGGCGCTTGGAAAGAGAAAATTTGAATATCATAGAGGCAGGATTAGGGTGAAGGATAATCCCTATCTTGTTGAGAGGGAGTGTTGAGATTCAACAAGATGATGAGCTTAGTGAAAAGTAATCACCTTCACTAAGTGGGGCCCGCAGGCTATTTTTAGGTGTATGTCTACTTTAGACATGGTGAGCATATTCTATAAGTTGCAGGATGCTATTTGTAGATGGTTGCTCAAATGTGAAAAATAGAAGAAATTCTATTTTTAGAATATTGGGCGAAGTCTATTTATAGACCGTCGATCTAAAAATAGGTGCATGTCAATTATTATTACCCCTTAATAATAATCTGATAATAAACATCAACTTATTCTCTAGGAGCACTTTATTGCAGTGAAACAATTTTGCAAATCAGTGGGCTGAAGGAATTACGCAATTCCTAGGGTTATTGCTAGCTCATGCATGAAGGACTCAATTAGAACTGAAGTGGCAAAGTTATGACAGAGTTGGAAGAGTAGTTAGTGGAGTTGTTATTTAGTTTAACTCAATTAAGTGAGTTAAACTCAGTTGTGCTAGTTGTATCTAGTTCTAGCTGAAGATACACTAGTGAGAGTTAAGTGAGTTAATTAGTTAATTAATTCACAACTAATAACTCTCTAGCAACTAAACAAATACAATAGTTAACTACTTGCATGTCAGTTCCAGTGGAGACCAGGTGGAGAGATAGGTGAAAGGGTGAGATGGACTATCTGTTGTGACTATAGTGGTGCATTCAATGCATCTGACATACATTGGAGTTGCCAATGAGGATTGTACAGTCAAGGCAAGGCCAATTCGAAATCATTCAGGAGTCTTCTTCAGCAGGGATTGCGCAGTGGAGGCATGCTGTCAGGAGGCAAGAAATTGGTGCATAGATATGCAAATTTCTACATGACAGTGTGTAATGATTGTTGATTGTACTAAGAGCTTGATGTACTAAGCTTTGTATGAGATTATTACATGATTACATTGATATACATAATATATGATAGTTGGGGTTTTTAGCTTTAATCTTTCCCGTTATACAACTACGTTATGTGCAATTGAAATTATTCACATGTGTTTGCAATTGAGTTTTAAATTTTCGCAAGTTTAACAGTGGAAGGATTCTGTATTTAGCAAGAAGATAAATATTGTTATAACAGGGGAATCCGATAATACATGAGTCTTGAGAAATTTCTACATATCAAGTACAAAGGATTTTAGGTACAAAGCATTTCAGGACCTCTAGTTTGATGAAAATTCAATATACTTATCCTCTCAGATTGTTTTTAATATTTTGGCAAGTTACCCAAGAAGAATTATCATTTCATGGTCCTTTAGTTTGATGAAAATCCAAATATTTTTCTCATAGTTTTAATTTTTTGGCAGGTTTCTCTAGCATAATTAGAGGCATTTCTCCTCTCAAACACAAAGATTATTGATGCAGTTGTTATTCTATGAGTATCACTTACCACACTTCTTGAGCCAAAATTCAATATTTTAGTTGATAGCACAAACTCTCTGCAACATTTAGTGCATCTCCTCTTTCATTTGCACGCTGGATTTTGCATACCTTATAATTAACTTAAGCATGCAATTCTATGTCTTATATTTTTGCATACGTTCTAATTAATTTAAGCATGCATTATGTGCTTTAGATGTACTGATGAGGAATCATTTCAAGTACCAATTTCATTTGTTGTGAGGAAGCCTGGTAGCTATCTTTGCGAGGAGAATGTACAAAAAATTGTTGCAAAACAGGTAAATGCAACACTTCCCCATTTTTTATAATTGTACATTTATTTTTGGCTTCTATTCTCTTGATCATTAATTTTGCAGGGAAGCTTTTATGTGAGAAAATTTTATATTGGAACTTGTAAGTATTTTGTGAAGTTAACTAAGTATTTTTTAAAGTTATGTGAGTGATTAAAGTTTTATATTAAATTTTTTGTGCCAACTAATTGATCCATGTTGAGCCCAATTACAGATTCCTAGGTTATTTAAAAATAAACCTAAAGATTTGGTTTATATTTCTCACTTAAGAGAGAAATTTGTTGTTGTACTTGAGTGCACATTCCACCATACAAGAAAATACGTCGAATGGCATCTGTCACTTCAATTCTGAGGTCCCCATCTGGAAAAAACTTAAGAAAATATTTGATTTATTATATTTTGTCCACCTCCAGATTGTGAGTCGTGACAATGAATATTGTGAATCAATTAGCTGCAATTTTTAGAGTATAAATTTATTTAAAGATGAAAGGATGTATTGATTTGTTCAATGTCATAGATTATACTTTTGTAATCCAATGGTCGTGCATTTTCAGGCAGAGCTTCTATATAACAAAACTAGATAATTATCATTTATCACTGCTTTAAGGATATTTGTGGTTTTTTTCTCTCTTATTTAAAAAAAAATAAACATTCCTATTTTCCTATGTTTGCATCACATGTATGAAAATTGACAACATTGGCACACATATTCTTGACTTGCTTTACTAGGGTTATACACCACATATTGGATTTGCATGGAAATTGACAACATTGACACACAACATTTATGCTTTATCGACGTAGTATTCTAACGAGGAGTCTTCTAAAAATAATTTTGGGAAATAATGTGCGAGATTTGATAGGGAATTGGGAAATTTTAAATGGTTATGTTTGTACAATTTGGATATTAATCTTTTTTAGATATTTGTGCTTTAAGGGAAAATTCATTCGCTGATTCGGGTTTGTCCTTGCCTGCGATAAATCTCTGTTCAACCACTAGTAAGTTTGTGGGTATTGAACCTGCAGATTTTAGGGTGCATGCACGGATGGTGTATAGCACCCGATGATTAAATTTTTCTGCAGGGAATTATGTCTATGAAGAAGGGATGGAAGAGATATGATGGTGTTTTTGGTGCTTCTATCCATGCATGTTCCATTGGTATTCTTGCTCAAACTCTATGGTGGATTCATTAGAAGTAAGTTTATCTGAACTCATTTATTTTTTTCTTTATTTTATAGCTTTAGTAGCCACTAGAAACCCTTTGCTATGAGGAACTTCCATGTGATAGAGTACCTTTGAGCAACTTGATCTTATTTTGAAATTTTCACTATTCTTTATCTATTTAAAATCAAAGAATTCATTTGGTTGTTATGTAACCTATTGAATGTTTCTCTTGCAGACTATATCAATGATGAAGTCCCTCCAACACTAGTGAGAAGACACGAATTTGGTTTTGGTTTCACAATTGAGTGTAGCATATAACACACCTATTTTTTGGATATTCATAATATTCTTCGTTGTTGAGTAATGATTTTGATCAGGTATACATGTTGTTAAGTTGTGTAAGATCAATATATTATTAAATCCACATTAAGAATTGAAGGAATGACATCTAAATTCAATAACGTACTCAATTTTCCTTCTGGTTCTTTTGTGCAAATCATGTATGTAGTGATGCGTGCAAGTTTTCTCATGTCTTACTTGTTACATTTGGTTTATTGAGGACCAGACAAATTTTTCCAAAATTTTCAGTCTGTGAAAGAGAATTTTGTTAGTCAGATAAGTAGGACTTCAGAGTTCTCCATTCCATTGCATCTCCAAAAATATGAGGGTTTATCCCTGCCTGTGACAAATATTTTTTCAACCACTAATATTTTTGTGGGCATTGAACCTCCAAATTGAATGGTGCAAACACGGAGGGTGTATAAAACTCTATGATTAACATTTTCTATAGGAAATTATGTCTATGAAGAAGGGATGGAAGATATATGGAGTAGTGTTATTTCGGTGCTTCTATCCATGCTCATTCCATTGGTATTCTTACTCAGACTTTATTGTGGATTTCATAGTAGTAAGTTTATCTGAACTCATTTCATTTTTTATTTGATTTTAAGCCCCCTTCTCACAAAATTTTGGGTATGGAGAAGATGGATTTGGAGTACTTGGGCAAGGGACTTAAAGGATTTTATGAAACCCATTTCTGGAATTTGTGGTTGGTTATTTTCAATTTATTGTATTGTTTTTACCCTTTGCTGTATACGAACACAATCGATATTTTATGATGGCCTATATCCTCAACATTGTGGGAGAATTTGCAGTAATTCTTGCAGTAGATATGATTGAAAAGAAGGCAGTGTGAGGCTTTTCCATTCTATATATAGTATATCAAAAGCACTCTTATCTTAAAAGTCTTTCAAATTTTTGTCTTCTCACTCTCATTCTCTTTTCCAAACAATCTTGAACTTAATATGGATATCGACTCTTTTTTTTTTGGCATGGCACATACTTTAGATGTAAATGCCCAAATTTCATACCTGCTAGTGAGCATTGTAGATATGCATTTCTAGACATCTAATGTACTTTTTCAATTCAAATCTAAACATCCATATATCACATATTGCAAAATCTATGCTCTTTTCTTCTTCAGTTGATTTCTGCATAAGTTTCCCTTTCTCACACATATATATTACATTTAGAAACTCAAGAAAAACATGTTATGTAATCTAAAGGTCTATCGAAAATGTTGGATTAAGCTAAATCTTACCAAGGAAATTGAAAGACTTACCTATAGGAACACTATTGATAAAGCCATAGGTTTGATTGGACTGCATTTTTAAAATATTATTATGTTTCATACCGGTGAATGTAAAGTGCCAAAATAGAGTTAGGAAAACTTGAATTTACTATTTCAAAACCAATGTGTCATCCCTTGTACCTAATAAGCTTTATTCATTGAATATTTTCATGAATAAAACTTTCTTTACTAATTTTTGTGTTGAATGATTTTTTATATGTAATGATTCTTTTCAATTTTATTCCTTATGACGTTTCCTTTGCAACATATAGTGTAATTGGTAGTTATAATTACTTATGTTATCATCTCTAAAGTAGTTATAATTACTCGTGTTATCATCTCTACTTTAGTTGATGCATTTTGTTATTAGCCTCCTAAGAAAAAATAAAAGTTCTTGAACCTTTTCTATGATGTTAAATAGTAGTTTCAATAATTATATATTTTTCTATATTTGAACTATAAATTTGTTAAGAAATCAAACTTTTATTTTCTTTCGTTAAATTATGTCTTCTTTATATATTGATTGTTTTGGTTGTTGTATAGTATACTTAAAATTTTATCATATGTAGATATTGTTATTACTTCTTTCTAATTATTCATTTAATTTGAAAAATATCCATTTAATATATTTTTTCATAACTAGAAAGATATATAATAGATTATAAAAACTAAGGTTTTTGAAATATCATGTCATCTTGAAGTTTTTACTCAAACAAAATTCTTTGAGGCTTGGAATTGAAATGACACTGCTTAGAACTTTTATTTACTTATTTATTTTAATTTTCAAGGATTGAAATGATTCATCTACATGACCAATACCATGTTGTCCAAAATGATAATGATATTATGTATGTAAATTTATTATTCCTATCAACTTGGAATCATATGAATGTTTCAATGGAGAGACTCTTCCATTACTTGTAATTGATTGTTGCCATCATATAGCCAAGCACAAAAAAAAACTACCATAGTTTTATTGTACACAATGAAGTAAAATTTTTGGATGGAACTAGGGGACACTTCAATTGTGTTAATACATTTGATATAAATTAAGTATATTTATGGTAATTGGATTTAGGCATAAGAAAATGGTCAAAATTTTCTCTTTAGTACTAAAATCAAACACTTCCCAGCATCCAAACTCACAGACACGTAGCTTCTAAATGATCAAGTACAACTTCTTAGTCTATCTTTAAACATTGGCAATATATAATCTTTTTTAATAAATGAAGTCATTTTTTTTTTCACCATATACAATTTTATTATAATAATAAAAATTAATGTTTTTATTATTATAATAATATTTTGATATTTTTATGATAATTTTTTTATTTTTCTCAAATTGGTTTTGCTTCTTTGCATATTGGTTTGTGATTTGCACCATACACCATGGAATGCCACATATGCATTTAACACCAAGTTTAACATTTTTTTACCAACTCCTCTTTTCTGTGAGAAAACATAGCACCACTTTTGCACCACTATTTGAAAAGTGAAAATTTCTCAACTCTTTTACAAATAATGGTGCTAATGTGAGGCTAAATGATGCTTCTTCTTCTAATTCTTCCTAATTCTTATTATCATGTTGCACGTGAATAATTGATTTAGCTCTTAATATAGATTTTATACAAAGCATTTCAAAAATATTAATAACAAAAAATGATCTATACAATAAGTAAAATATTTTAATGATATGTGTATGTAGAAATATTGTTTTGTTCTTCCTAATACTAAAGTGTAGAGTATATAAAAATATATTAATAAAAAAAAGAAAATGTTAATGTAGACAATTGACTATAACTAAAATAATTTTATACTCAAACATTTCAATGTCAATATTTGCATTATGTTTTAAAAAATAATAATAGTTAAAACATTTTAATTTAAATAATATAAATATAAATAAACTAATTCAATAACCATGTTCAATAATATATTTGAATGTCAATATATGCAAAAATATATAAACCAATTCAGAAAAAAACTATTTAAAATACAAAAGAGGTATAATTCTTTTTATATCCAAAGTTGGCATTGGATATATATATTGATATATACCCAATTCAAAAATCAGTATAAAGAACTAGTATATATAGATTATAACAATGAGTTTATCAAATATTGAAATAGATGAAATATCTAAAAAATCATTATAAATTCATATTAATTTAGGATATCAATTATGGAAATGAATTAAATATTTTTCAATTTTTTTTTTTTTTTTTAAAGAATGTAGCATTACAAAAAAAATTCCATAAATTCAAATTTAAAATAAATCTATAATAATTCTTCAAATAATTATAAATTATACTTGTAATGAAAATTTATATCATTTCTTTTATAATGAGAATTTATATCATTACTACATTTCCAAAACTTCTAAATTTAAAAAAAAAAATCATACTAAAATAAAATAACGCAAACTCCGCCGTCAAAGCATACTTATTCTTTTGCTGTGGGATTGTTTCCTGAAAGCGTACTGTGCCATCCTGGGTGAATGACCTGGGGAAAGCGGGCTGTTTCATACAGATTTCACGTCATGGGAGGATGCGGGACTGATCGAATGTGAGAATGTGGGTTACTGTTGATTTCGTATTGTTTCCTGAAAGCTTCCTGCTTCTTTTTTATTGTTTCTGCCTTGAGCGGAGCTACCCTGGTGACGTCATTGTTGCCTACTCTATGGCTGTTACCGGAGATAGCAAGAGGAGGGCCAAAAGGCAAATGCCCAACACTAATACGAGCTTCGAAGTCAAAAGAAAAATAGGGATATGGTGCACAAGTCCAAATTTACTGTTGATTAAGGAAAATACAACTAAAGCAGATGACAAAAAGTCAACGACAAAGTCAACGACGGCAGCCTACACGAAGTAGTTGATATTAAATCTGAAAAGCTAAAGAATCTATGTATAGAGTTGTTTATTTTGTATTATGATATATAAAATAATTTATAATATTGAAATAAAATTAAATAAAATATTATAATAACTCATTGTAATATTAAATTTAAGTTATTTTAAAATATGACTTATACTATAATATTATATTATCAAGTAAGTATATTTTAATTTAATTATAGTTGAAATATTTGTAATATTTTTATTGAACAAAATTTATAATATTAAAATAAAAATATACAATAATATATGTAGTGGTATAATTATTTTTATTAAAAAATATATAATAAAAAAATTTATATATACACAAAAAGAGTCCTATGGATATATGGCTTTTACTTTTTAAAATGTTTTAAGCATATATTAATATTTTAATACGTATAATGTGAATCATAATTAAAATTTTTGAATGTTAACTATATATACAAAGAAAAAAGAGAATTCTTATTTCATTAAGAAGTTTTTAGGTAGATTTATAATTTATTCATTTTTTGCTTTGAGAGGTATGAGAGATTCTCACATTTATTACATTACATAGTAATAAAATAATACTAAAATTAACAAACAAAAAATGTCTAATAAGAAAAAAATTCAATGTTAGACATAAATAAAATCTTCAATTTGGACTTTAATTTTAAATAAACTTTATATAAGGATATAAATTAATTAAAACTAAAAAAAACTCATGGGGCTTTGGTTTGATGGTGAAGGGTGCACTGTTAAGGCACTCCATGTGATAGGTCATTGGTTCCAATCCCTCGTGGATGTTGACTTACAAAAAAATAAAATAAATAAAACTAAAAATAAAAAATTATTTAATTTTCTCTATGAAGAAATATATAACTACATAATATGAAGTTAACACATAACATGTAACTAGAAATTACAACACATGTTGCAAAGGAAACACCACAAGGTTGTGTTATAGGATTTGAGTAAATGTTTTGAAATGACTAATTTAGGCTATGTTTCACTCATATCTTGGTATTGAAGTAAATAAGCATCCTAATATTGTATTCCTCTCTTAGAAGAATTACATTGGAGATCTATGTTGGAATTATGATTTAATATGTTGTCCTTGATAGTAACCTACTCGATGAAGTTGTCCTTGATGGAAACCTATTTGATGAGTTTCCTTTTGATAGCAACCTATCTTTTAAATATGTAAAAATGATGTTTCTATAGGCCATTTCAGATGTGACAGAGAAAGGAATTTGAGTAAGTGCCAGAGAAATGAAACAGGAAACATTTCTCAATGTATACGGAGGTTTGATCAAGGCAACCTACATACATATGCAAGTTGGTATACAGGCGACCAACGTATACATCCAAAATTAGTATATACATAGTTTTTATGAAGAGAAGTCATGTATACACGTGGGTATGAAGAATGCAAGTAACTTATACCTTTTTCACTCTAAAATTATGATATCAGGGGGCATTACCATGGTATTAGCCCAAAATATTAAGCGTTGTGTCATATATTTGATTTCGTCTAAGAATACCATCAGAAGTTGTGTTGTTTTGGCTCATGGTATTGGTAAAGGCTAAACCTATATAAGGAGAGGAAGATCATAGTGAAATGGGTGTGCATATGTTTGGGTATTGAATGAATACTTCACTCTTAAGTATATATACATGGAATGGTACATAGTTTATTGATAGATATGAAATAATAATGCAGCTATCAATACAATAATGGATCAGGATCTGCAGACCTGAAATGAGTATGTATTTACTAGATTTGTTTATGAAATGTTTACATCTATGATCTGGCGATTTTTTTTTAATTGAAGGGTAAGATTTGAGCTAATTATTTGTTCCAAAGAGTTGCACAATCATGTAATGTTTGTAGATCTATACCTTAGTTTGTCTCGATGAAAGCGCGTATATACATGATTTTGTCTCAGTTAAAGCACGTATGGAAGTCAGGGTTTTCTAAAGCTTGTTGGAGACGTTATCTATCTATTGTTGCTATATTTATGATGTTTGTGAGTGAAGTATTCATGTAGATATGGGTTTTTTGAATACTGTATATGCTACTAAGTTGAATATGTAAAAATATGATCAATGAGTGATTAAATATGATTAATGATGCTGGATGAATAAGTGTTTTAAGAATATAAAAATATCTCTGACTGAAAGCCTCATATATGGTTTTGAGACTAATCATATTCTGGAAATTCAGTATTCTCAGGTTGGTGTGAAGGAAAGTGCATATACACGTAGGTTCAGTAAAGTGAAGAAGCATATAGATTTTTAAGATAATGAATGATGAGGGTTGAGATTGATTATTCTTGATGATTGTGAAATCTAGGTGGTTTTATATGATGCATGTTGTTGACTAGACAAGGGTTATGTAAATTTGACATAGTATGCCTGAATGTCTCTGATCTATTATGATTCTGATCAAATTCTTAAATTCTGTACATAAAGATCTATACTTAGGTTCATCCACAAGAAAACGCGCATATACGCAGGTTAATTAAAGTGAAGTAGTGTATACATTTTTTAATGAATGGATAGGGTTGAAGTCGATTTAGTATGTTGATGTAGTGGTCTCGGTTTAGTTCTGATATTTAGTGATATCACTAGGGATTGAGTTGGTAATTGGTTAAGTGATTGTTTTCTTTAGTGGTTGGTTGAATATTCGAGTGATTGGTTGATTGATGATTCAGTGAATGATTTGACATAGTTATGAGTTTTAGTTTGATGTATGTTCTTTGGGCTTAAATGAGTGGAGTGGGTCCATTCTGAAAATCTGATGAAAAGAGGCCTACAAGTTGTGTTGTGTTGAAACTATGGGATCTAGTGTCAAAATTGATGAAACATGGTTTGCAGTGGGTCTGAGGGTTGAAGCCTTCAGTGTGGAAGTAGAAGCTTCGTGCCAGTAGAAGCTGGTGTTCTAATAAGGGGGTTGAAGCTCCCTTCCAATAGAGGCTGGCAAACGACATCAGGGGGTTGGAGCTCCCTTCCAGAAGTAGCTGGAGAATTAGAGAAGCTTGTAGCCTTGTGTAGGTAGATGCCCACGTACTGATATGAGTCTGCATCAATAGATTATTGTAAGTAGTTTTCTTTGTAATAAATATTGAAGACAGATATGAAAACAACAGTGGTTTTCTCCCGACTTGGGTTTTCGCCTTAAATAATGGTGTTCATGTGTCTTGCTTATGTGTGATGATTTATTAATTCTTATTGCAGATTCCTGTTGCTTACTAAACATCTAATGAATGAATGATGCATTGATCTGTGTAAAGACTTATCTGCATAGTAATATCTCTAGACATACGCAAGCTTCATTAAAGACAATCACGTGTATATGCTATTTGGGTTCATTAAAGTCATGTATAGAAAGAAATCAGTGAAGAAAACTAAAATTTTATAGTAAGTTATAAATATTGTTTCACCCCCCCCCCATCTCAGTATTTTTCCCAACAATTGGAATTAGAGAAGGTCGTTCTATATAAGCTTGATCGCTTGAAGGAGATTCGTCTCAATGGAAAGGAAGAAAAATAATAAGGCTACTCAAAGGAAGAAGATATCTCAGAAAACATATGCAGCAAAGAAAATGAAACAAGTATTAATTGTTGTTCTTGTAATTCACTTCCTTCTGCATGCAATTTTGAAGACAGTGAATACAAAAGTAAAAGTAATGTTATGAATCTAGAAGTAGAAATTGCTAATGTCAAGAATGAAGTTGAAGATCAACAGATTCTATCTATTGAAAGGGAATTTATTTTCAAATATATGATTTCTAGATTGAATGATCAGTTACAAGAAATAAAGTTCATTGAGAAACTAAACAAGGAACAGATACATCAGTGTCAAAAGTTGCAGAATGAAGTAACCAATCACAGTGATGGACTTGAAGCAGAAGCCATCTCTCTCAAAGCATATTTGGAAAAATTAAATAAGAAGAATGAAGAAATTCTAAAATCATTTGAAGAACAAGAAAATGGGTTCAAAGAAGAGATTCTAAAATTGAATTAACAAGTAGAAGAAGGAAGAATGGTTGAAGAAAGTATGAAGAAGCATTGCAAAAGATTGGAAGTTGAGGTAAACATTTTAAAAGGTAAATTAGAAGAAAATGATAAACACTTGAGGTTTCAAGATAGTATGAAGATTTTGGATAATATTCTTAGTAGTCAAAGGTCTCCTTCTATTAAATTTGGTATTTGATTTCATGAAACTGTTAAAGGAGAATCTAGTTCAGAAGAAAGTTCTAAATATTCAAAGGATATCAATGCAAAACCTGAAGTGTTCAAAGAGACAAGAGGTCAACCAAAAATCATGAATTCTCAAAGGGAATCTTTCGCTCCTAACTATGGAAGTAACAGTTGATTGTATCCTTTGATCAATAACATTGAATGCCTTGTATGTCATAATTATGGGCATGTTTCATCCAATTGCAGAATAAGATTGTTTCAGTTGCACACAAGTAAAATCTACACCGAAAGATCGACAAATCCCAAGTACTCGGGTTTCTTTAAGGGTTATTGTTTTTCAAGCAAAAAATTTGGACATAAATCTATCGATAGCAATAGAAGGAACATAAGGAAATCTTATTATGATACATTTTCTCCCTTTTCTGGTTACATAAGATGTTATGCCTGTAACAAGTTTGGGCATGTAGAAAAGGAATGCAGGAACAGATCAATGAATCATAAAAGACATCATGAAAGTAAAAAAAATGATATCCTAAGACCAAAGAAAGTTGGATCCACCAACTTTAATGTTAACAAGCATAAAGAATAAGAGATAAGATGTGTTCTTTCTCTCTGTGCTATTAAAGATAAGGACGAATGGTACTTCGACAACGGATGTTCTCATCACATCACTAGTGATAAAGGTAAGATGGAGTCTCTCAAGAAAAATCAAGATGGTAAAGTTATTCTTTCAAATGATGCTCTAGCAAATATTTTTGGAAAAAATAAACCTATAATTAACAAAATAGAAGGGTATTTGATACCTTATTAGTTCAAAGCCTAAAAAAAAACTTATTAAGTGTAGGCTAAATGGAAGATAAAGGAAATATAATTATGTTCACTTCAACCAAATGCAAGGTTATGGATGAAGAAACTAGATAATTCATAGCAAGGGGATACATAAATGATGATAAATTATATGTGTTTAAAGATTTGACCTCTCGCAAATGTGTGGAGGACTAAGACTTAGATTGAAAGAAGTCAATGCCCATTGCAGCCCATCACTCTTGAAAGAATAATGTTATCTTGAATTGCAATTTGTAAAGCATGGTTTGGTAATTTTGATTATTTATATTTCTGACAATGCATCTGATGTGACAATAGAAGACATGTACAAAATGTATAAGTACAGGGGGAGATAGAGTTGTGAAATTTTCTGCATTTCATTTTCGATATACAGGTTTCATAAACTAAAGCCACATATACACACGAGTTCCGTTGGAGATAGTTGAGTATGTTTTTCTCTGATAAGAAATATAGTGAGTCAAACTAAAGATGAGTTTCTGATAGGCTGTTGAAAATTGTAATTTTCTTGATCTGATGTTGATGGTTACAATCTGCTGATATGATGAATGAATTGATATTCTCAGTCTTGACTATGAACATGTATCACAGGTTCAAGAAGAGAATTAGCCCAACGACTAATGTTTTATTTTTGGCATTGTGTTTGCTTATTATTTAATTCTTGTGATTCTCATATTTGAATGATGTTGTCATGATACATGGATTTCTTATGATGAGATTATGGATGAGCCCTAATCTCCTTTTGCAGAATATTCTCTTTATTTTCTCACATAGATTTGATGCAAGACTAATGATTCAGATATGAGGACAAAACATATATATCTTGTTGTTGATGAATTTTGTCGTGAATGAGGCCTTTTGTAGTTGATTGGTACACATGTTACATCGTCATTATGGAAATGGAATAATGAATACCTTGGTGATAACAGATCACATGGATGTTTGGTTGATGCATGTTTATGATTGATGAAGTAGTTCAGGTATGACAATTCTTCTTAGCAAGAATACGATGTTGTTGCAAAGCTCCCGAAGACTTGACTATTGATCTGCTTATGCTACAACTGTTGGATGAAACTTGAAGACATGACTACATTATCTTATTTTTCTAATTGGTTCTCTCATATATTGTTGATACAAGTCTATGGTGTTTTCCCATGCTATATGATGCCTCACTACTCTATTTTATGATGATTCCCCCATATGTTACTACAAAGGGGAAATGTCAAGTTCACTTTGATGAAGTCAATATATTGAATTGATAGTTGATTTATACGGTTGTAGACCTAGTCACTGGTTGATGATATTGATGTTTACCCATGTGTTTGATTGATATACTTGGTTTGGTGCTGATGGGTACAACTGCGGTTATGGTTTTCAAGCTCCATTTTCTTATTTGATTATCTTCTTGATGAATATGCTGTGATAAATTGGTTGTTGAATCTGTTAAGGATGCAAAATTTTAGGGAGAGAACCTGCCTTGTTGAAAAGGATGCATTGTTGGCGTTATAATTCGTTGTTGTGTTATGATCTCCTGTTTGAAATTCTTTGCTCTTGGTTATGCACAGTCATATCTGTTATTTAATTAAAATTTCATGTTGAGATTTATGATGTAAATTTGTTATATTCAGTCATGTAAGGACTTGTTCAAATGTATAAACCCACTTGGTTGGGTAGTTGAGTCAAATATGTAATTCCACTTGGTTAGATCATTGATGTAACTATGAGTCCTTGTTGATAGGAATGGTCATACTCGGTTGAGTTATAGAGTCATGTACTTCATTGAAAAATATGTCTGAAAATCTAGCATGAACTTAGGGGGAGCATTGTCAATATTGTTATCACAAAACTGCACTTGATTGGCTGCTAATCAAACAACTTTATGTAACTGTTTCAAACCAAATTTTAACTGAAGCTTATCCTCTTTAGTTTGAGAGGGCTCTCTCAAAGGGTTTAATGATATTTGATAATGATGAAACTAGATGGCTAACTCTACTTGGAAAATAACTTCATTATGATGTGTGTAGGTTGAAAAAAAGTACAAGTCTGCAACCATTGGGTTTTTGGAGTCAAAAAATCAATATTTTAGTGGTAAGTTCTCTTGAAATGTAATTTGAGGCAGGTAAGAGATTTTAGAAAAGTTAAATCACACATGGAACATGAAATAACACATCCATTTCATACACTTATGAATTATGAGTAATAAAGATGAAATCCACTGTAAATGGTACACATAAAAATATAGATCAGAAAAGCAATAAAAAATCCATGAGAATCTCAGGTTGGTTAATAAAATATCCTCTGTATTACTGATATCAGTCAAATTACATAAAGCTGCAGTATTGCAAAAAATCTCCAACCCTTTACAATTTCGAATATCTGCCCTTTAATAGACCTTCTTACATGACAGATGATCTGCCTCTTGGCTATATTCATCGAAATTTTCCTTATGACACCTTTCATAATAGGAAAACATGTGCTTCAATGAGAAAATGATAGCCACACTATAAAACAATCCTTTTCCTAATAGGACTCAAACTGCTACTTATTACATCAACTACCTTATCTCTTAAAACAATTATACATTTAATGACTAATGATTCACATGTTCGAATGAGCTATTACAAAACTCATCACTACTTGATATCTTAATTACCCTCCTCAATATATGGAAACAAGCCCTATTTTTTAGTAAAATAGTGGTCTATCTTCAACTAATGATTTAGCTGATGATTTGTCTTCATTTCATGGTCTTCAAGTCATGGATGATTGTTGGTGAAGTCCCTTGACCTTTTGAAAGTATTCACTTGTCCAAAAAATCTCATAAAATTGTTCAGAAACCTTCAAAATAGCTCGCTACGAAAGTATGATAGTTGCATAGCATGCAAAAAATCACCTTTGCAATCAAAATTTCTCATTCCTTGTTCTTGAATTGTGTTCATCATGATCTGACACATAATCACTATCATTTCCTCTCCTTGGAAGCTACCAAAAATGGTTTTATAAGTAAAAATATGGCTACAGGTGGTTTCGTAGCATTTTTCTGGCTTCAAGCCTAGGAAACGCTACGAAACTATTGAGAACTGTGTAAATTTCAGATTTTTCCCTAGTTTCAAAAATGTACCTTCCAGCTGTATAAATTTTGTTTTCAACATGCCATTGACCTTTCAAAATATAAATTACTCAGAATAATATTTTTGAGGTGTTTCTTCTTCATTGATAATGACTTGAGCTATAGGCTCGTCAACTACTGTCATTTTTAGACCTTTCTTCTCCAGCTCCTCATGGATGAATTCTAGCTATTCTTGGAGGTATTTAACCTGATCCATTAGCTTTTTGTTGGTATATTTCAAGTGCAAGTTCATTCTTCTGACATTTTTCACCTCTTTCGTCAATGGCATAGTCCATTTTATTAATTGTTTTTTGTTGTCTAGGGTCTTTGATACACTATCAACCTGCTCTTCCTAAACCTCTTTCATCTTTTGAAACTGAACCTTATGAACATTATTTTTTCTTTCCTCCTTCTTCATGACTACGATTTCATGATTATCTAACCTCAAATGTTCCTCAAGGACTTCCAACTCTATTTTTGCAATGACTTTCTCCTTTCATTTCTTTGGCTTGCTGACTGGATCTTTTTCTGCAGGTGATGAAAGGTCAATAATGTTTTGTGGTGATTGAATAGTATCAGTGGCTGGATGAACTTCTTTATTTCTTTCCAAAAATTTTCTAGCATGTCTTGTCATGGGCTTCCTAGCTTGAAACATAAAACCTGCATCCTCACCTTCAAATTCCAACTTCTTTGTTGATTTAGCTTTCTTGAGTTATTTTCCACCTTCATCTATATCCTCAGCCTGGACTATAGGAGTCTCTCCAATATCAATGACATGTAGTATGTCTTCTAAATTTCCTTTAGCCACTATTTGGCTCCTTGTAATCCTTTTGCTGCCTTGTTTACTCAAAGTTGGCTCTTATTTTGTAGGCTTTCTCATTATTGACTTTTGTTTTGTAGGTGGAATAGTGGGTGTATCAAATCTCTGCAACTGCTCTATTTCCATCAATATTGGTTCACTCTGCTTTGCTCCTACTGGTTCACTTTGTTCTGCCACTAAAGATGATGGTATGCCTCTAGATTAGGAGTTCTTTTAGGGGTAATGGTATCCATTTAAAAACCACTAACAAACAGAAAAGAAGACCAGTCTCTGCTTAGTCTTTGTAACTCATCTAAAACCATAAATTTTACAAAGCCATGATGAAAAAGTGAGGTTTCATTTTCCTCAGGTTTAACTTGAACTTTATATGCCATTTTTACTAAGCTTCTGATATCTCCCTTCACAAGTGAAATATTTCTAGATGATAAGCATTAGCTTCGAGAAATTATCCTTCATGCAACTCGGAATGGAATTTGTAAGGTCAACTTCACTATTTTTTTTCTTGATAAACTCTTTACATTCTTCCATGTTGAATTTGAACCCTTTGAACCATTTTTCTTGCCCTCTTGGAATCCTTGTTGCTGCTACAATGAACTCTGGTGTTATAGTGAGATTCAACATTCCCACTTTTGTAGTTGTTCCATTCAAGTTTAGGGAAAATTCTTTAGAAACCTGTACATGGCATCCTTGTAATCTTACACAAAACTGCAAACACCCTAATTTTTTAAAGACTTCTACAACTGTTGGGTCTTCATTTATCAGGTTCATATATGATGGCTCATATCTGAGACAATGGCCACCTTTGCTGGTCTTTCTTTTTCTAGCCATGATGATTTAATATCTTCTTTCTCTCGCTTGATCAGTGATATCTGCAAACCTTTGAAAATACCAGTCACAACTTGGGCTAAGTGAAATAATACTCCAGAGCTCAATAACATGTAAATAAGGAATGTAGAATGAAAAATGACTCGAATTGGAAAGATTTTGAAGTTAGATGACCACTCATAATGTAATGATGACTCATACATGCTTAAAATGGTGATGATGACTTCAGGATTGACTATGTACCTTGGTATTTACCCTAACTGAATCGAATGACATCTAACTTATCCTTTTCAAATAATTTTCTGACACCTAATAGCTAATTTGACTTGACAGACAGGAAACCTTACTTTCGTAGCATACTTAGTGTATTTCTAGGCATTTTCGCTATGAAAGTATTAGTTTTTCGTAGCGAAAAATGCATTTTCTCTATGTATTTTGCTACGAAAGTGTGGTTTCTTGGCTAAAATGATTCTTTCGGTGCTATAACATTGGGAAATGAAAACTGTCAAAAAATCATGATTGATGTGGCATGAGAGGATATAAATAAGGGATGGATTAGACCTTACGATAGGCTAAATAAGAAAATTTAAAAATTTTCCTTGACCAAGTAATGAAAAATGAATCCTATAACCCTACCATTGACACATGAACCTCTAGGACTTTGTCAAATGATGCTTCATTTTTTTTGAGTGATAACAGTGGCTCCACTTGGGATGGTATGCCCATGTGGTACACTAAAGAACTTGTAGTTCCAGTGCTACTATCCATCTTCTTGAAAAAAAGAAACTCTTAAATTTTCCAATATTTACTTAAAACTCTAATGGAATTCACCTCGGGCTAAAGCTTGATTATCAGGTTGTCTTTATTAGCATAAATAATATAAAATGGAATACATAAAATGGAGTGAATGATTAACAAAATTTAAGATGAATAGTGCTTCAAAAACCTGCCATTGAAAAGCCCTCCAGCACAAGGTTGTCCATCCATCTCCTGCAAAATGTAAGTGTTGTTCCCATAAAATGCAGCTACTCTCAATGGACCTTTCCATATGTTCTCAAAATTACCATGTTTCCCCTTTCCTTCAATCATGTCTTCCCATTTCAAAACCACATCTTGGATTTGAAAGTTTTCCTCCTTGACCTTCCTGTCAAATGTCTTCTTGATTTTATTTTGAGATTGCTAATTACTGTTATAGACATCCTCCCTTTTCTCCTGTAAAGCTATCAACTTTTTAATCCTCCTCTGAATTGTATTTGGCTCCTCCTCTAATCCTTGCAGCAGCTTCATGACAGGCACTCCCAAGCATGTAGGAAAAATGGCTTCAGCTCCATATACCAACTCATAAGGTGAAGTTCCAATTGATTACTTTTTGCACATTCTATCAGCCCACAGAGCATACTTCAACTTCAAATGCCATGAATTCTTATTTTCCTGCAATACCTTCTTAATAATCCTCATAAATCTCTTTTTAGAAGATTCAGTAAGACCATTACCTTGTGGATAATATGCAGTACAATTCCCAAGTGTAATGTGATATTCATGACAAAAACTGACCAACTTCTTAGATTTGAGTGCTTTTGCATTATCGGTGATGATCTTCATAGGGTAGCCAAACCTAGACAATATATTATTTTCAAAAAATGAAATGATAACTGAATCATTTTATTTCCTAGTTAGGATTGCTTCAATCCACTTTGTGAAATAATCAGTTGTTATCAGAGTTCAGCGATATTGACCTAAAGTGGATGGATGAATCTCACCAATAAATCTAGCCCCCACTACTAAAATGGTGCCTCAACATAGATAGGCATCAAAGGTAAAGGAACAAGCTTCTTCTTACCATAAAAAAATTGACATTCATGGCAGGAAGCAATCTTTTTATAGAGATATTTAAACATTGATAATACTACTTGTTGTAGCCATCCAATAATGATGACCTCCACAATCTGCTTTTTGAAACTCCCCGATCACTTTTTTAGCGTCCTCTTCCAGCAAACAATTCAAGAGAATACCACAGATATCTTTCCAATACAGATTTTTATCAATGGTGTGGTACCTTAAAGACTTTAGCTTCACAAATATTCCCTTGGCCATTCTCTACTCAGCAAGTGCTCTATGATGATGTAAGACAAAAAAAATGTCTTTGTACCAATCTAAAATGATGTAATTTTCCTCAATGGGAATCAACTCTTCATCTTCATATGATATTTCTGAGATTTCTGCAATTAAATTCATTTCAAGAAAGTCAAAGTTTGATTGTTCCATTGGCTCTGCTAGTCATGTAAATTTGACCAATTTTGTGGGCTTGATCTCTATATCATATTCCAACAAGTTAGCAATAAATCTCCCTCTCTTACCATCAAGATTAGCTTGAGTTAGAATGTCTTTCACAACAACATTAGGCACAAAAGATATAACATGAGAATGCAAAATGTAAATTCTGAAATCTTTGATGGCCTTGACCAAGGTATAAGCTTGCTTCTCTAAGATGTTGTACTTCAGCTCTGACTTAGCTAATTTCCTACTAAAAATGAAATGGGTTGCTCAGTATCTTGACATCCTTTCTGCAAAAAAACTCCGGCAATTGTATTTTCTAATGCAAATGTAAAAACCAGAAATTCTTTTGAAAAAATGGGCTGATCAACACTCGTGCATGAGTGAGTGCCTTCTTAATCTCCTCAAATGAGTTCTTTTCTTCTGATGTCCACTTGATGTCATATCCTTTCTTCAACATCTTTTTTATGTCTTTTACAGTCTCAACAAAATTAGGAATAAACCTCGTTACAAAATTTACCTTTCCGAGGAAAGACTAAATTTTCTTTCTGCTTCTAGGTAGATCCACTTTTTGAATTATATTGACCCTATTTGGATCATTCTTAATCCCATATTTATAAATAATATGCCCAAGTAACTTCCCTGAAGTTAGAGAAAAAAACTCTTTCAGTGGGATTCAGAGAAATACCAAACCTTCTACACTTCAGTAGAATATTTTCTAGGTGCTTCAAGTGATTGTCTTCTCTCTTTGAGAAGATTGTTATTTCATCTAGATAGAAAACCACCATCGTGTCCTTCTCCTAAGTAAAGGAAATGTCCATTTCTCTTTGAAAGGTAGCTCCTGCATTCATTAGACCAAAGGGAATTTTTGCATACATGAATGTGCCCCATAGTGTGGTAAAGGTTGTTTTCTCCTGATCTTCTAGATGCACAAGTATCTGAATGTACCCTGAAAAGGCATCAAGCATAGACATCCTTTGGTAACCAACAATATTTTGCAAAATTTGGTCCATCTTTGGGAGAGGGTAGTTGTCCTTCAAAGAAGCTTTGTTCAAGTTTTTGAAGCCAATGTAGATTGTTCTTTCTCCCCTCTTTTTTATGAATGGAACCAAGTTTGCAAGCCACTTTTAGAATCTGAGTGGAACAATAATTTTGGCATTAAAGAGTTTCTTAATTTCCTTCTCAATCATAGGCATGAGAATTGGATTAATCCTCCTCAGCTTCTGCTTGAAATTATTTTCATTTTCTTTAATAGGAATGGCATGCTGAATGATAGTAGGATCATACTTCTTCAAATCAGCATAACTCCATGCAAAAACATTTATGAACCTTTTCATCCTCTCAATATATTTATGTTTCATGTCAATTGAAAGAAACTTTGAAAGCTTAATAATTTTTGGCATTGCTACTATACCAAGGTTACAACTTTCTACCTCCTCATCATCAGCTTGTATCCTAGGAGACTTGAACAGATCATTCTAATAAAAATCTTCTCAAGCGATATAAGACATTTGGGTATAGAGTTATTCTTCAGCTGTAATACTTAAGAATTGACCTTTGTTTTAGCAAGCACGTTTTTTTGATCTACTTGTGTACTTTCAAACTCTTACTTAAATTCTATAAAAAAAATTTACTTCCTGGTCATCCTTAAAAACTTGCCAATGGATAATGTTATCAGGGGTAGCAGGTCTATGGCAAACTTCAACCTCATATCTTTCAATGGAATGTGTAGGGATGATAAATAGACTTGTAGAGACAGGCAGGGAGTCATCTACTTAGTTTTGGTCCTTAGTCTTTACAATAAATGAATATTCTTGGAAATTATCTAACATCTCAATGATCAAATATTCTTCAAATTTTTGTAAATAGGTTGAAGAGTCATGAGTGGATTCCAAGAGTCTCAAATGGTGCATGCTAAGAGTCACCCCCCTTTGTTATAAATATATGCTCCTAACTCATATAACATGTTTTTTAGAGCTGATCTTTTGGGTAGGCTTAGGCTTACGAAGAGCTTGGGAGATTTTTTTTAGCCTTGGATTCTCCGTACCATAGAGGGAGTATAGTTCTTTATAGGAGAAGGTGTTGTATAATTCATGTTCCACTATTGAGGCAAGTGGTTGGTCAGATGTTCCATGTAGTATTGGAACTACCACAATAATAAAACTTAGATTCGACACACTTTCATGCATATCTTGTGGATGTAGTAGGACTTCCCTTGTTGTATTTGAAATATATGTAATTTAACTTACACATATGCTTATGAACTATTTTTTTTGCATTTCTATGAATATTGTTGGATGCATGTTGATGTATTAATCTGTCACCTTAACTTGTGGATTATTCCGCTTGTTAGTTCGTGCAATTAATTTTTCTCATGTGTTTCTTCTAAGTTGTGTATTATTACAAGCTTCCAAGGGGAACACTTCCTTTTTCCTTATTGTGTTTGAACCATCACATGTCACACTTTACTCTTTGCAGGGTCACACACTTTTTCTCATCAAAGACAATGTGCGCCATTCTATGCGTTTTGCAAACCAAGGTAGATGATTAAAACTCCATTGTGAGGATTCCTACTACAAATGGTGTGATGTCTAGTTAGCACTCCATATTGGGGAGATCACGTGAATGTTGGAAGGTCCACCACACTCAACACAACATTATTCATGAATATACATGGTTTAAACAAGTATTCACTTTCACAATCATTTCAATTTCATGCATACAATATTGGCATGCATAAAAGTATATATGGATATTCATTAATCTGTAAATGCCAATAATAGCTATGGTAACAATCCAACATTTCCAACTCCCATAGTTTACTATTACCAATAGACCAACACATGAAGTAACTACCATAATCACTTGTTTACAACTTGCAATAAGCTTCAATTCATGCATATAATTTTAAATAGTTAGTCACGAAATACCAGATAATTAATGCTAATAACCATGTTAATGCTTCCATGAAAAGACTCAATCAACTACTAGCTATTACAATCGGTTCTCAATACTCAACTCATGGTTTATTTTTTAACATATAAAAGGGTTCTTTGAATGTCCTTTTAAAATACTCTATATTCCTCTTCAAGGACATTCCCATATTTTACGTTCATGATTTTATTATTTATAATTAGTGCATTGTAACTTTAGCCATGTTAAATAAATGTATCATTATTATTATCATATGTAATGTTAGTAGTAAACTTTCACTTTCACGAGTGATCTTCAAAATGTTTCATAGGTTCAACACAAGTTTTATTGTCTTTTATCCCCATCGAGATTAAAATGTCATGAACAAAGTTTTGCATCATACTTTATCACTTACTATTCTTCAATGTTGTTATAAACTTGCATCAGGCATCTCATGTCAAAATTAGTCTACTACATATATCGATATACAGATTGTTAGAATCGTGGTTGAGCTAATGCCCACTAGTATCTTACCTCGATTTCTTTTCCACTAACCAATTGTAAAAAGGTGCCAAGGATGCAAACTTCAACTCTAATACCACTTGTAACATCCTCTAGTATCCTCACATGAAAATACATGGAGTTAAGTTTTTCTTACACAATTTTCCCATAGGTAATTATCAAAATTACGATTCCATATTCCTCATTAAGCACTAAACATAATCTTCATATTTACTTACAGTAAAGGAATGGTCATTTACATAACCGTTAAACAACATTTTTGTAGCATATTAACATAAACTTTCTAATGTAATCTTTCATCATTTTCATGATTCCTTTAACTAGATTAGTTAGTCATATATTATATTTTTATAAACCTCACATCATGCGAAGAGTGAAAGTCATCAAAATGACACAATAAGCAATCACATCATTGAACGTTGATATACCTAAACCTCGTAGGGTGAAAACAATAAAATGTTTACTTTTATTATTAAATTCTCATGAGGGTTTTCACCCCTTACTCAATGGATTCTAAGGGAGTTCATCCCTTAACCATCAGGGATAATTTTAAGGATGGAAAATTATCTTGAAGATTAAAACGTTGGCGAATTTCACTAGTCCATAATATGTGAACTATAAAATTTTATTAATATGTTTGTAGATTATACAAATTTATAATGATTTTATATATAGTCTCTATACAATGTTCGCTATTTTTAATGTAGAATAATTTTATATTGTAAAATTTGGGCGAATCATTTTTACAGAAAATGGAAATTGGCGAATCTTTTTTTTGGAAAAATCATGGAAAATTGGCCCACCTGCGAATATTAGCCCCTAAAATTTTCTATGTTAACCATTCTCATAAAATATTTACAAATAATACCGTCTAAAAAAACCATCGCTTCTTATAAGCTATTACAATGATCGCGACATAAGTTACCCACAAACCGTTGAACATTGTGTCTTTAGGGTATGGTTCTTGCCATTAATGGATTATCCTAGACCATCATTGATTCAATCTGCATAGAGCACTAATATATTTTCTACCATAATGATAAACATAATCTATGTTTATATGTCGCATCATTTTCGTGCAACTAGGCCATCGACATTTGATATCATGATTAAATCAACTACTAATCAAACCAATTAATAAATTTATAGTAGTGGTGTCTCACCATATGTACATTCATGAAATGCAAACAAAAAATCATGAAATTCCTCATTTAAAAACACTGCATATGCATTAGTTATAAGTGTATAACCATCAATTCATGTCTAAAAACAATACCATTTTAACTAATATTTTCCCTTGCATATTCAGACATTCTTAAAAGATAGATCACTACAATTTTCGAGACATTCCTTTATAGGATAATAACACATAGTGCATGCGAGATACATAAACGTTATCAAAAGAACTATCCCTTTAGCTATTACTTTTGGTGCATGGAAATACGTAAAGAAATCTAAGATAATGAATGTTGTTCCTATACATGCAAATACATATTCTTTCAAAAAATACATCTTTCAGTGTAGTCTTAACATAACATGTTGTCATTTTCTATATGTAAATGTATATTATCTCCAAACAAACACTAACACAAATCTGGCATGCATATACATTTGATTCCAAAATAAACAAAAATAATAGTTATGATAGCTCAAAATTAATTACATATAATTTTTCTAAAAAAATATACTTTAATATTTCTTCTATCCATGCAAAGAACACATCTCTATGACACCATGATTATTCTTTGTGCATCCAAGAGCATATCATAATAGCCCTTCTTTAATGTATACAACACATGTTCTTAGAATTCTACCATGATTAGCTATTATTTTCAGGTAAACCAACACATACTTCTTTTTCAAGATGAATTAATATAACCTCATTACTTAATTTTACTTGACATTTCCAAAACTTTTTAATCTAAATGAAAAATCATAACTAAAATAAAATATTGAACTCACAAAACACATTATATAATTTAATAAACCAAACACCAATGTCTCATAAACACACAAATAAACATTCAAACATTTATCAATTCCTTCGTCAAAGTGGGGCCAGCGATGACTCAATTAAAGCAAGGAGCGTTGTTCCATGTTTTATTAGCTCCCAAGCCAACAAAAAGTAATGGAGTCTGGTTTTATCTAATCCATGGCTGCAATCTCCCATGTAACTAACGACTATCCAGCATTAATATACCATTTCTGGCGGCTACGATCATGGGAGGCACCAGCATCGCTCTTCGGTGCAGATCGTTCCGCAACACAAATTACCGCCCGAGCATGGTTCGCAAGCTTCGTCAAAGCAGCACTTGCATTCTGTTTCTGCCTTGAGCGGCGCTATAGGCCCAAAACACATCAAACTATTTTACAATCAGTAATAAACTTTTAAATTAATATAAATGAATTTTTTTGGATATATATATGGGCTGGAATCACAAATTAAAATTATAAACTCTTGAGAGATATTTTACCTCGTGGCGTCTTTGTTGCCTGCGGGTTTTCTATAGCCTTTTTTCGAGAGGGATGATCATCCTCTATGGCGGTTACCGGAGATAGCAAAACGAGGGCCAAAATGCAAATGCCAAATACTAATACGACCTTCGAAGCCATTGACATGGACCAAAAAACCAAGCAAAACAAATTCCAGAAAGAAAAAATAAACCGGAAAGAGATCAGCTGAAATGGTGAAGAAAACTGTCAGAGTTGAAAATATAAATAGGGATATGGTGCACCAGTCCAAATCTACTATTGATTAAGGAAATAAGACTAAAGCATATCACAACGATGGCGGGCTACACGAAATTGTCGATATTATATCTGAAACATTAAGGAATCAATATACATAGTTGTTTATTTTGTATTATGGTTTATATCATAAAATAAATCAAAAACAAAATATAAAAAAAGTATAATAGTAAAATAAAAATATTATAATAACTCAATATAATTTTATTAAATTGAAGTTATTTTCAAATATGACTTATAATATAATAATATAATACCATATTATAAATATAAATATATTTTTATTTTTGAAATATTTATAATATTTTTATGTAAAATATTTGTATTGCATATATATTTATTGTATATATGTTAAAATTTAAAAACTTAAAATAAACACAATACAACATAATACAATAATACAGGTAGTGGTATAATTATTGTTATTAAAAAAATTATATTACAAAATTTTATATATACATAAAGGGAGTCCTATGTATATATGGCTTTACTTCTTAACATGCTTTAAGCATATATTAATATTTAAATATGTAGAATATGAATTAGAGATAAAATATTCAAATGTCAACTTTATATATATTAATATTTAAATATGTAGAATATGAATTAGAGATAAAATATTTGAATGTCAACTATATATAAAGAAAAAGAGAATCCTTATTTCATTAAAAAAATGTTTAGGTAGATTTATAATTGATTAGTTTTTTGCCTTAAGAAGTAGTGAGAGATTGTCACAATTGTTACATTAAATAATCATAAAATAATACTAAAATTAACACACAAAATTAGTAATAAGAAAAAAAGTCAATGTGTAACATAAATATTAGCAATCGCACCATATGTTGCAAAGGAAATGCTATAAAGAAGTAATATAAAAAACAGTAGTATAAAGAAAATACTCAACTGTAAAGAGTGAACAATAGGATTGTTTAGTTATATATTTTCTTAATGTTCAATATTTTTATGTGAAATATTTGTATTGCATATATATTTATTGTATATATGTTAAAATTTAAAAACTTAAAATAAACACAATACAACATAATACAATAATATAGGTAGTGGTATAATTATTATTATTAAAAAAATTATATTACAAAATTTTATATATACATAAAGGGAGTCCTATGTATATATGGCTTTACTTCTTAACATGCTTTAAGCATATATTAATATTTAAATATGTAGAATATGAATTAGAGATAAAATATTCGAATGTCAACTATATGTATAAAGAAAAAGAGAATCCTTATTTCATTAAAAAAATGTTTAGGTAGATTTATAATTTATTAGTTTTTTTCCTTAAGAAGTAGTGAGAGATTGTCACAATTGTTACATTAAATAATCATAAAATAATACTAAAATTAACACACAAAATTAGTAATGAGAAAAAAAGTCAATGTGTAACATAAATATTAGCAATTGCACCATATGTTGCAAAGGAAACGTTGTAAAGAAGTAATATAGAAAACAGTAGTATAAAGGAAATGCTCAACTGTAAAGAGTGAACAATAGGATTGTTTAGTTATCTATTTGCTTAATGCTCAATATTTTTATGTGAAATATTTGTATTGCATATATATTTATTGTATATATGTTAAAATTTAAAAACTTAAAATAAACACAATACAACATAATACAATAATATATGTAGTGGTATAATTATTATTATTAAAAAAAATTTATTACAAAATTTTATATATACATAAAGGGAGTCCTATGTATATATGGCTTTTACTTCTTAACATGCTTTAAGCATATATTAATATTTAAATATGTAGAATATGAATTAGAGATAAAATATTCAAATGTCAACTATATATAAAGAAAAAGAGAATCCTTATTTCATTAAAAAAATGTTTAGGTAGATTTATAATTTATTAGTTTTTTGCCTTAAGAAGTAGTGAGAGATTGTCACAATTGTTACATTAAATAATCATAAAATAATACTAAAATTAACACACAAAATTAGTAATAAGAAAAAAAGTCAATGTGTAACATAAATATTAGCAATTGCACCATATGTTGCAAAGGAAACGTATAGAAAACAGTAGTATAAAGGAAATGCTCAACTGTAAAGAGTGAACAATAGGATTGTTTAGTTATCTATTTGCTTAATGCTCAATATTTTTATGTGAAATATTTGTATTGCATATATATTTATTGTATATATGTTAAAATTTAAAAAATTAAAATAAACACAATACAACATAATACAATAATATAGGTAGTGGTATAATTCTTATTATTAAAAAAATTATATTACAAAATTTTATATATACATAAAGGGAGTGCTATGTATATATGGCTTTTACTTCTTAACATGCTTTAAGCATATATTAATATTTAAATATGTAGAATATGAATTAGAGATAAAATATTCGAATGTCAACTATATATATAAAGAAAAAGTGAATCCTTATTTCATTAAAAAAATGTTTAGGTAGATTTATAATTTATTAGTTTTTTGCCTTAAGAAGTAGTGAGAGATTGTCACAATTGTTACATTAAATAATCATAAAATAATACTAAAATTAACACACAAAATTAGTAATAAGAAAAAAAGTCAATGTGTAACATAAATATTAGCAATTGCACCATATGTTGCAAAGGAAACGCTGTAAAGAAGTAATATAGAAAACAGTAGTATAAAGGAAATGCTCAACTGTAAAGAGTGAACAATAGGATTGTTTAGTTATCTATTTTCTTAATGCTCAATATTTTTATGTGAAATATTTGGATTGCATATATATTTATTGTATATATGTTAAAATTTAAAAACTTAAAATAAACACAATACAACATAATACAATAATATAGGTAGTGGTATAATTATTATTATTAAAAAAATTATATTACAAAATTTTATATATACATAAAGGGAGTCCTATGTATATATGGCTTTTACTTCTTAACATGCTTTAAGCATATATTAATATTTAAATATGTAGAATATGAATTAGATATAAAATATTCGAATGTCAAATATATATATAAAGAAAAAGAGAATCTTTATTTCATTAAAAAAATGTTTAGGTAGATTTATAATTTATTATTTTTTTGCCTTAAGATGTAGGGAGTAATATAGAAAACAGTAGTATAAAGGAAATGCTCAACTATAAAGAGTGAAGAATAGGATTGTTTAGTTACATATTTGGTTACAACGACATATGCTAATATCATTTTTAGATAAATAACAACTCATCTATAGTATAACTTAGGTATTTAATGATATAACTTACAAAATCTCTTGATAAAGACATAAAACTAAAAAAAATTGAATTTATTTGAAAGAAAAAATATTAACTTTCATACTGAAGATAATTATTAGTTACCTTTGTATACAAATATAAGTTGATTTAACATTAAAAAAATATATATTAAAATAGATAATAAATATTGAGATATAGCTATATAATGATAAAGAGAAAAAATGTTAATAAAAAACATATTATGGATGAAAAAATATTTTAAAGCGTAGGAGAATTTTAGTAATGGATTTGAGTACAACTAGTTATGTATATACAAAATGTAATTTTATTTACCATATAAATAAAATATTTTTTCTTCCAAAAAAATAAAAATAATTAAATTATTAAACCAATATAATCTAATTATATTAAAAAAAAATCAAATCCATTTATATATTAAAAAAAATAAACCCCACCCCACTTCTATATATATAAATAAACATTACAAATATTTTAATAAACTAAAATATTTATATAAATAAACATTTCAAATATTTTAATAAGCTAAAATATTTATCTAAATCATAAATACATGTTACTGTAAATACAATAATTATATTATATGAATAAGCCATAAAATCCAATAAATATTCTTTTACGACTCTCTAATAAAATCCAAAACTTGAGAAGATACCATCATCCAAAAACTGACGAGTGCCGCCTAAAATAAGAAAACTGTTTTTGATAAAATCCAATCCACAACTTACAACGGTTAGGTGTATAATTGATCATCTGCCTCGTAATATCCCACAACAATACCATCCATGGTTTCAAGGTTCAGTCAGTGTTGCACGTCCTGTGTTGTACTTTTTGCCACGTAGCAATATTTTATCATCGGAACTTCTCCGAGTGTCTAATAAAAACGTAATTATTACCCTTGTAGAGTTGACAAACGAGCATTATAACTCCCTCAGCATTATGTGATCTTGGTTATTTCGGCCATGATTAATAAAAATCCCACTGTCATGACGAACTCGCTGAACCCCAAAAAAATCTCACGGTTGTTACGAAAGCGCTGAACCCTTACGAAATCGAAATGAATTCTGATCGAGAATATAACAATCTAGATAATATCAATCCAACATTTTAGATTCATTAACAAGCGCTGAACCCTTGCGAAATAGAAATGAATTTCTGATCGAGAATATAACCATCTAGATAATATCAATCGAACATTTTAGATTCATTTTTCAGAATCATGGAAACGGTTAGTGTAAAATCTTTAATAGATCATCTGATAACTCTCTCTTGAATTCATCCTAATTACAGTCTCTTTCAGATTCATTTGAAAATTATATGCACCGAGAAGAATTTAAAACAAAGATACTAATAGTCGCCAGCACTTCATGCTTCTTACCTCAATTTTGTTGCGGGCCTTATGGTGCTCGTCAGCCGAAAACCTTATGGTTCTCGTGGAGTTCGAAATCAGCCCGCAGTTTCAGAGAGTATCCAGCTAAAACAAGAAAAGCCACAAATTATTTTCATGTACATGAAAGGAAGAAAAGTTGTAAGATCTGTTTAGTTTCCCTAAAGAATCTGTAGTAAACACTTAGTTGGAGCACCTGGAACGCTGTTCTTTGTGAAGATTTCACCTCTACAAAAATCAGTCAATATATATTGACAAAAGAAAATTAATTTTTGAATATTCAATTTGGACTTTAATTTTTAATAAATTTTATATAAGGAGATAAATTAAATAAAACTAAAACAAATTAACTTAATTTTCTTTATGAAAAATATATAACTACTTAATATGAAGTTAACACATAACATGTGAAAACAATATTATTGATGTTATGTGATGCTTAGCTTATTTTATGTTGACTTTATATCTAACATTTATAACATAACTATATTAATAACATAAAAATATTTTAATGATTCAACCAAAATATTTCAATATCTATATTAAATAATATAATTAAATTTTTTTATAAATCAAATTATAACTCATATAAATAATATCAATTATAATATAATATAGTATTATAACATAATATTATAATGTAATATAATATAGTAAATTACATTTCCAAATTTCTTTATTGTAATTATATTATTTTTAGGTGTAAATTCATATATATTTATTTATTTTTACTATTATATTTTTGTTCACAATCATAACTCTGATTTATATTTGAATCTTATTTTTTAGTGTTAAAACTTACTTTTCTCTTCTTACTTGTTTTAATAGTGATAGTTATGAAGTAAATTTACTTTTATATTAACTTTACTCTTTTAGCATGAAATTAGTTTATATATGTTGACACCTAATCCTAGGGATTGAGTGAAATTGTAAAAATAATGAAACTACAAAAATTAGGAGGCTAAAGAGACACTAGGAGATGAATCCAAAGAGTCTCGCCTACATGTGTATATTAATATGCATTCTTTCATGCAAAACAATTAAGTTTGGTGGAGTTACCTCCTCGCTTGACATGCTATCAAAGCCAACTCCATTTTTGGGCTCCCTGCCCTTGTAACTCACTCCTCCATTCTGCAAAACTATCTCTACATTTTTTACAGACTTTCACCTCTCATATATTTCAAAATCCTGCCAAAATTCCCTCTGTAAGTCGATTCCATCATTACAGCATAATTCTCTCTCTACTGTGTAGTCAACATATTGTTGCGCTCTTATACACTGCAGTAGAAAGGCTGTAATACATCGTTGTCTACAAGCCCACTTCCTCCACCACTCTTATTCAACATCTGACTCCCACAAATTATCTGTGAGAACTCGTTATCCTTGAACCAATGACCTCAACTCCACTCATCCATTACATATAACGTTCATGCACTCAAGCTCTCGGTTCTCTCAACCTCTCTTCACCTATGGTATCTCCCTTGCTCGACAGTGTTGGCCACTCAACCATTGTAATAAAACTTCTTGACATTTAATGTCTCCATGCACTCAAATGTAGGAGCGTTTCCTCTAACCCAAAACCATAGACTCGGTCTATCTTCAATTCTACTTCTTCGTTATCTTTGAGATCTAGCCTAGACTTCTTATATAGTCCTTTACATGATAATACCATGGTCCTAAAACTTTGGGTGTAGTTCAATGTTCACAAAATATTCCCATCCCTTTACAAAATAAGGGGCTCTAACCCACCCCAAAGCCCCTAAGACTCAAAATTCACTTCGCCCTGCGTGCTCCTCTCCTTGGTCTGCGGGGTCTTTCTCTAACATTCTTATTCAAGGGTTACCTTGTCCAGCATTCCCCTAACGTAGAACTAGGACTCATCCTGAGTCACAATGCTAGTGCGATATTGATCTTTTATTTGATGCAGCTCAGGGCATCATTCAGTTCTAGAATCACTTTAGCACACTGCTTTTCAAAATCTTGGAACTCACTGAGAAATGTCTGAGTAACTGGCCTAAATATCTTCTGCTGAAATCCTCTTTGTGGCTAGCGCACTTCTTTCAATTTATTTTCTACAGTTTGGGAAAGTTAACTAGTCTCAGCGCTTCATTCTGGTTGTAATGAGTTGCTCCTTCCTACACAACTCATCGATCTGCTCCTGAAAACATTTACCCTCTTGCATATGGGTATATTGTTGCATCGACGCTAAGGTCTTTGCTATGAGTTTAATATGGTCAATATGTTAGAACTTCTCACGAATTTCTTCTTCTATCTTCTGCACCTGAGGGTCCTCCTGCAGTGAGGCCCATACATCCATGACATCTCTGAATACATGCGTCTACTACTATATAGTGGATTCAATTTTTTCAATGGAAGCCTTTAGCTTTGATGCGTATTGCTCCCAGACTTCTAGCGTAGTGTCCATCTGCAATTGTAGCAACAACTTAAATATATCTGTCTACATTTCGAGGTGCACTTCATAGACCTTGGCTTTGGAGTCGTTTACTGTTGTCACGAGCTTGGCCATTATCTGTCTTTCCATCCTGATATCCTGAATAATTAATAAGGCATGATGTTATCTCATCTTTAATTCCTCAGTTATGGCTTTGTGGAACTCATGCAATGTATGTAGTGGCAGTGTGATGAGGTTAAGTCATGTCTTCTACCAGTGCATTGTGTGCTTCATCTGCTCCATAGTATCAAAACTCAATGTGCCCACAGAGATAGACACCGTGTGGGTATCAATGGTTAGTGCCAATTCATGCAATATTATGCTTGCACCTCTTTTTTACCCTCTCACTTGAATCACACTCGCTTGAAGATCTTTTTCTTGGCTCATGCTCGCCTGAACCGCGCTTTTCTGAACTTGCGATTCTTTTAGGTCCTTATGGATGTCACCCAACACCTTCTTGTAATGTTATTCAATATTACCCATAGGTGTTCCATGACATTCTTGAGAGTATATCCTATTTCTTGAAGGCCCCCCTCAGTGAGGACTATTGCTTCTGGGCTAACGAACGTATTAGAGTTCATCTTCTTACTCGCACAACCCTTTTGTGGCTATCGCCTATTTGTAGTAAATATGGAGGGGTGGTTGGATGAATCCATATTTGTTTCATTTATTTGAGCATCACTCCCTCCTATCTTGAAAATCGTTGTCTCTGTCCGAGCTTCTGCTATTGTATATTTCCTAGGCACGAATGTAACTTTTTTTTGCATCTTTTTGGTGACATTATTTCCCATATTTATTGGGGACTTCACACCCCTCATCCCTGCCTGCTCCATGCCTTCAGTAAGCAGAGTTAAACAATCACTTGGACATGCACTAATTATGGCTTCAACATCCTCTTCTTAGACTAGTAATGGCAGCTCGTACCATACCCCAATGAGGTCCTTATTTTCCTGAATATCAATGTGGTGGAAATATTCTTTGAAATCTACGACCTGCCAGTATTGGTTAAAAATACTTCATAATAAATGAGGATTTTGGCTATTCATTTTTCACAAACTCATTTAGAATCAAACCCCAAAAAATTTGTTCGCCATGACCCTGGATCGCTCCTTTGAATTCCATAATGATGCATATCTGGCAGCCTCACAAATATCAGGGTCCACAGTGGAGAACTATGATTCCTGGGGCTCCCTCCAGGCCATCAATGTTATTAATAGCAAGAACCAAATGTAGTGGAAATTCTTGACCTCTTATTGAGCTTCTTTGCAATCTACAAGGAACTTGCTACATAGATACTCTATCGAATTATAAACTACTCCTTTGGTGCACTCCACAGCCAATGATATTACTGATATAGAAACCTCCTCTGCATGTCTCTTCGTCATTACATTATTAGCTAAAATGTGTGTGAAAAAGAAAACTGATCTATCATAGATGGATTTAATTTAATAATTTGTAGTTCCCTTTGTTATACTGAAATATTTCTTCATTTGATCTATGAGCTATTTGTCTTGATTTTTTCCCACAAATTATTCTGCTCGGTCCAAGCTTAGGAAAGGAAGGGCCAAAATCTTTCGTATTAGCATCTTGTCAATATGGATCTTGTTTAATAGCCATAAACAATCATCGTGAACTAATGCCAGAAGTTTGCGTACGCAAATAGTGTGCATTATACTTTGCCAAAAGTGTGGATCATACAACATGTTGAGTATCCCTGCATCTAATATACCAACTACCCGCTTCATTAGCTCCAATATTGTTAGTCCTCATTCATAAGTTTGTTGGCGCGGATATCATCTTAGCTCGAACTGTGGGTATTTACTGTGATTGTTGAATTCCCAATCCTCCATATGCATATGGGGAATGTTGCAAAATAAGTCCCCTTCAACCATTACTTCATCTAGAATCAATGGAATAAATATCTTGTACTTAACTGCATTTGGATATGTTGTCGGCTTCTTAGAATCAAACTTCCATGGTGGGATATATGGAGGCAACCTAGATATAGGTTCAACCCCCTCGACATCGATTTCCTCAGGGGAGAATTCTTATTCATCAGAATCTTAAATATTAAAAACCTTCTTCTTCCTGTATTGGTCCTCTTACTTCTTTGTTCCTTAGGTATTTTCTTCCAGGGTGACAATATTTCCACTAATTTCTTCGACTTTTTGGAAGGCGTGCTACAATCGTCTTCTTCCTAGGAGATCTCGACCCTATGATAGTTGCGCGTGGCATGGTTGTCATTGTGGATACTAGATCTAACTGGATTGTGTATCCTAGCCCGAATCTGAGTAATTCATATTTCAACACCTCAAAGCTATATTATGACATTCAATGGCTCACTCATATTTCAACACCAAATCTCATTTCTAAATCTTAGCACACAAAGTTGGCGAATGTATAGCGGGATGCATGATTTATAGATAAATTTAAATTCAAACTCCATGATTTCCTTTAGATACTCCTCATAAATGCATATTTGGTGACAGATCTACCGAAATATGGCTATTAAATACATCCCTTCTAGTCCTTTTAACAACGAAGTCATTTTCTAATTAATTATTGTTGTTCCAACGATTAGTTTTTGGACTAACTTCACTGGACTCACCAATTTAGTGCAATTATGCCTCCCTAAGTGTAGTTTCATCCCTTTGCACCCGCTTTCCCCTTTTTGCGCAATACTTGTGTTAAGCAGGTAAATCCCCTCTACGGACAGAGGCGATCCCTCTAGTCCTAGAGTGGGTCTAGAAAAAAAGACACATGCGAGAGTGTTGATTCCTAATTACTGAATGGAAAGAGGACACAATAGATCGACCTACATGGAATCCAATGATGTCATCGTAGCTATAGTGGTGGTGGCCTCTCACTCCTACCTCGGCAAGTCGCAATGATTTTGTAGTCATGCTCGGATACCTGCATATAGATCATAGAAAAAGAACAACATACGGCATAATAACTTCATTCATAACTAATAGCCAGTAAAATAGGGCTAAGAATATTGCATTAAACAAATAACATAATACAAAATGGGAACCAAACAATAGTCGCATGTATGTATTATTAGAAGGAATAGGTACAATCAAAGCTTTGACGTCGCAGTCTCCTCCAGTGGGGTTCAGCTGAAGTGCATCTCAAATAATCGTCAAGGGATTCGGATAGGATGAAGGCATGGGCTAAAGTTCTCTCAACGAAGCTCTTCCTTGCTCTATCTCTTCAACAATTTAGCTATAGTGTACTCAATTCTCCATGTTCAGCTAGCTTATGCAAGGAGAGATAGCTTCTTTTTATAGAGGAAAAGGAGGAGGATAGGATCCGTACAAAGGTGAGAGGGAGGCCTATCCTCTAGGAGGTTCCCATAAGAGGTGGAAACCATAAAATATAAGAGGGAGTCTATGGTTATTCAGTCCAACCACTCCCAATGACTCATCCTCGAATTTGTTGGAGTGGAATCTCTGCCTATATTTTTAAAAAACATTTCGTAAAAAACTCAGCGCGGGTGGCTAACTGAGACAGAGCACAAATTGATGTGGGGCCCAGTGTTAATCTTCCTCATTGGCACGAGGGCAAAACTGACTACTCGTTCCATGGAAAAAAGCAGGGTTTTTGAATGTCTACTTAGGGAATTGTCAACAGAAAGAATATTTCTCTGATATAAAGGGATGCTATGATGGTCTTTGCAAGGCATGAAAATGCTTATTGATCACAAAAATGACCCTCCATTGGGCAAGATGGGGATTGCAGGGACAGTGAAAAAATGCTATGTAACAAATTCCCCCTAAAGCATGAGGTCCGAGGGAGAGGGAGGGGTTAAATGCTTTATGGGAACACGTTCGAACTAAACACCACTATCGGAAAACCTGCAATCACAAATACAACTGATATCTCTGATACATGAATATGTGGTATGGGCGTAGCCATCCATAATAGAGTACATAAAAAATGAGATCCGAGATATGGACGCAGCCATCCAACAATAAGGATCAAAAAATAAACTCAGGTATAGTCGTAGCCATCCAATCAAAAGAGTCATGCAATGAGTCATGATAATCCACTACAACCTGCAAACTCAATTTTATCAAACAAAAACCAGGGTCTTGCGCTCCATCTCGACCTGAACAAGTACAAATTCAAGCATGCGAATATATGAGCTGAAGTTAAACATGCAATAAAATCGTCTGATTACCAACCAATGATGGAAGCTATTAATAGATGCGAGAGAGGCCACCAACAATGATAATGGCCCTCAAGGTACGAAAGGTAAAATCCATGGATTGTGAACAATGAGCTGATGTCGAACACCCACATAATCAATCGATCAAAGGCCAATGATCTGAACCTTGCATTGAATGTGAAGAACCTGCCACTGAGGCATGCAGGCTCCAAGGTACCAGAAGGGATTCTCTAGATCAAATTCCTGGATAATGAGCTGAAGTCGACAGGAAGGGACCTGGTCGAAGGAGGGAAATAATGTTTCCCACATCATTAACACGAGACAGAGGAACATGATGATAGTGAATCAAGAGCAATAGACAATCAGAGGGAGGTTGAAAAATGCATAGGAAAACTTCTCTTGAACATATCAGTGACACGACACTGGATTTGGTAGTATTTGACATCAAGGGATCTAAGGTCATGACGATGTCGAAAAGAGAAGATGAGAGGTCAAAACAGATTACCCAAACCCATGAAGGCAAAAAATGACGAAATGAGATGTCCCCAATCCATTTTCCCCCACCATTTCTGGCGAGTACACCAATTATTTTTGAAAACAAGCTCAAAGGGGATAGCATATGCTTGTGCTGTAAGTTTTTCCTTCAGGAAAATCAAACCTAGTAAATTTTAGAAGCCCTAGGAAGGAGGAAGTCAAATAACGTCATGGTGACGAAGTGCGATGTCATTAGGTTTTAACGAGTTTGAAAAACGGAGAACTAAGCATATTTTCATGTTTAGAGAGTTTGAAAAGAAGGCAGAAAAGAAAACTCCAGCATGGCCCTTTTCATAAATAGTCTCTTAGATCCGAAAAGGTAGAAATAGTATCCGAAATAACCTCTTAGTCATGATAGGCTAAGGTATTCATTTTTCATAAATAATCCATCCGAGCCCGAAAAAAGGGTAAATGTATACTGGGTAGATATCACTTCACAGCCATTTAACGAGTTCAAAATGACAAGAGTCTAAGCAATATTTTCAATTTTAGAGAGTCAAAAAAGAGTTGAAAGATCACTCTAGCAGTGAATTTTTAGTGGTTTTACTGAGTCCAAAAAAGTATAAAATATAACTCCTTACTTCATCACTATGGCCTAAAAACCTGCCGCTGCATAAGAGATACGTGTAAAACCCATTTCTCAAAAATAATATAATAAAATATTTGAATAATATGTCTTAAAACCTAATTAGGGTTGTGAAAAGTTATAAAATGCCAAAAATGGTAAAAAATTTACTTTTCACCTTTTACCTCTTGTGGAACAATAGTTACCCATTTTACAGTGTGATCTTGCAGTGATGATTACAGATGAACTAGCTGACCAATCTCGAATCTGTCAGTTCCAGTTAAGAGCCGACATCCTTCCCTTCAATTTAAGTATTCTTTTACTGTCTGCAGCTGTCAATTTAGATTTCTGGGGGAGGAAATGTAAATTTTAGGGCACGGCGATTGGTGCGAGTTTCGGGCACGAACTCGCAACAATCACCCATTTTTCTGAACTAGGGTGCACCCATTGGCACGACTGTTTGAGAAACAGTTGCACCAACCGCGCAAACCATTTTTGTTTTAAAAATGCAAGTTAAAGATCCATTTTTTTACAAATCCAAGTTTCAAAAATAGCTAATACTATCCATATGAACACGTTTGCAGGTAGAAAGTGGAAAAATGGTAATCGAATTGAAATAACAGGAACACACTGAAGAGGATGAACTTTCCATGGAAAATGAGAGATGCATGAAAGCTCTCAAAGACTGTGGACTGAAGAAGTTCTTCCTGACATCGTGTTTCCGAGCTCAACCAGAGCTACTAAAATATTTGATCAACATATGGGATGAGAATCGGGGAAAGTTCAATATTGAGATGAACTTCAGATTGACGACGTTGATATTATGCTCATCGGATTATTGTGAGGGGAGTAAGATAATCCTAACGGCACTGAGACATGCATGAAAATAACTCATGAGCGGTCAATTATGTCCGGGGAGCACGGGATTAGGAAGTGGGAAGGACAAATGTCCGGGACTATCCCCGAATTTTCACTAAGGCGGTGTTACATGCAACTACGAGTTGCGGGATCGCAAGCACCATGAAGCAACACGAGCCTTGAAAATTATTCTTAACGTAAGAGCTGACTTGATACACGACCATCTGTCGGTAGAGCGCAACGACAATAAATATGAAGCAGCAAGTGACAAGTACGAAGACCATTGCCGACTTGGTGTATAGTATCTTGGTATCATTCTGCAGAGGCAAACTCAGGTCTTTCGGTGTTGGGAGGTCATAGTAATAAGGCACCTTTCGGGTCGAGGAGACCAAGATGGCTCCGTGCCCAGCTTCTGATGCCAAGAAGAAGATGCGGTCAACAAATGTCAAGAAATTTGAGTTCTTTCGGTGCTCCTTGTGATTGATTGTCGTGGAGGACTAGCCTTACTAAGGTATAGATTTTACTCGTGATGTTTGGATCTCCCACCCGAGAGGAAAGGGATTGGGATGAAGATTTGGGTAAGACTCATTCTTTAATTTTCTTAGGTATTACAGTTTTTATTATGTGTGTTACAATGTAGATCCATACTTGGAATGTTGACGGAGAGACCCATAAAATGCTCCAATAAAACAGGCGAATCCCTGCGGTTGTCCCTCATGGCAAGGGGAGCGAGGAGGAGGATCGTGCACAAACTAAGGAATCATAGGTGAAGGTCTCGAACTATGAATAATTTTATGACGTTCTGTTCCTACTAGGGAACATCTGGTAAGGTGCCAAGCCGCAATACACTTATTGAGGTGGCTTGTATGGCGATGTTTTCATGCCTGTGAGCATACGCTGATTAGACACAAGTTTTATGTCTGTGCAAGACTAGTGTCTCGGGATGTAATATGCTTACATATTTTTTGGTTACATGATACCTTTGATACAGGCTTATTTGATATATATATACATCTATTTTCCTACATGGATCTTTTCCTTATGATGATGATTTCTTGACTGAAAAATGTTTATATAATACATTCAACCATTGTGTACGTTAATACATTCATTCCTCTAGGAATATGTTGATATGTGATAAAATCAAAATTCCTTTCGAGAAAACGAACACGCAAATAAAATATTAGAATGTGGGTTTATGACCGAATAGTAATGCTCATTAGGTTGAAAAGACAACGGGTATGAATCTGCGATTTGACAATGCGCGTATGTAAAAGGTTGAGTTGCCTCGGTTAATAGTTCGAAACAACACTATGCCGGTGGAAATTATTTGTTCATCTTAGAAAAATACCTTGCGGATCTGTACGACTCACAGCGATTCTAAAAATTGCGGTACATTGAAAGACAATTACAGTACTACGAAGCACATACCATCTAAAAATAGCAGAAGGGATAATAGAAATGTACAATAAGAAAGACCCAATAAACGAATAAAACATTCCACAAAGCACACCAAAACAAAACATGTCTGAAAATGAAAAAAACACTGTTACCACAAACCATGTGAATGACTCATGCACTATTTGAGATACACAACCCATTTCTGGGTTGTTCTAAAGGATGACCTTCATAATCAATGAGCTCATAGAACCCTTTCTACAACACACATTTAATAATGTAGTGTATGCACATGGCTTGAAATTTTCCTTCCCCATTTATCATGAGCTTGGTCGTACGGGACAGGTCTCCTTCAACGTGAAAGAACGAAACTAATTGGTCAAAATGAGCTTTGACACCTTTTCTTTAAATACTTCGATAACGAATAGCCAGTGGCGGGTTTCCATCGACTTTCTAAGTAAAGGAGATGCTCTTCTTACGGAAAAAGTGTTGGGTAGTAATTTAACAACCAACTTGAGTGAAGGTATTTCACACTCAATCGGGAGGAAAGTAGCTTTCTAGAACATAAACCAGCGAAAAGGAGTGAATCCGGTTGCATTCTTCGCCGAGATTCGGGTACGCACAAAGACCCAAAAAATAAAATGAGATGCCAATTGGACTTGGATCCTAATCATACATTGAAGCATGGTGACAAGAACTTTGTTCATGGCTTAAACCTAGCCATTGGCCTAAGGATAGTACGGCGTTGAGTTGTAGCAGCGCCGACACAACTTAGAAAATCCGCTGCACGCCACCCCGCCTGCGCCAAAAATGGGAACCATGAGCGCGCGTGTGGCGCTTGGGGACACCAAACCTAGCAATGATGTGATGCAAATGAATTAACGGAAGGTTGTCTTACCTCAGCAGTGAGGTGCCGACCCTACTTTGGCCGGCCAGGCGGAAACGTCCCCGCTATAATAATAAGAAGCATGCCCCCTAGCCGAGTGAGGGTTACACGTCATAAAATCGATGCCCCACTTCACAAAGGGACCAACGATGTGTGTGACGGGGATGAAAATTATAGACGGTGCATGCCATCTTGCGTTGATAGATTTGGCAATCGTGACATTTAAGAACCATGACAAGGCAATACTTGAAGATAGAAGGACATAAATAACTAGCATGAATAATATTTTTTGTGTAGTGGCATAACTAAATATGTAGCGCCCACGAACACCACTATGACAATCATTTAGGGCTTTCTCGCTTCCTTGAGAGTCGAACGTTGGCGAGGTATGGAATCTACTGCGACGCGATGGCGCATGTCTCTAACTATACGATAAGGGTACGTGATTAGTGCCGGATGCATCGGTGGGCATCCTTTTTCATCTTAGATGCGAAAGTAGAAGTACGGGAAACGTTCAATGATATCAAGTACCATGGATCGAGGGTGCTAATCGAAAAGTGTATCATACGGAATGTGTTCTCAACGAGACGAGAGAAAAGTGGAAGGAGGGAGCAAATCAAGTCGGCCAAAGACTAATGATTTCTTCGACTTGGTAGTAGTAAATTCCAAATTGAACTCTTGGAGGATACAATCCCTTGAGTATTTGGCCCCCAACAATTTCATGAAGACAATATATAGGTCATAGGGTTGCAATCGGAAATCACGGTCATGGTACACAAAAGGATATAATGAAGAAAGCGACATTTGTGAACCTCGGCTAATGCTAAATTTTCGACATGTGCATAGCATGTATCGAGGTCGAGAAGGTTACGAGACAAGTAATAAATAACGTGCTCATTAATTTCATCATCTTCTTGTACCGGAGACCATGGAAATCATGTTAAAAGAGATGACTACACAAAGGGAAAATTCATGATGATAGTTGCGAGGAAACAACATATGAACGTTTACAAGCAATGTCTTCGGTGCCTCAAAAATACTTCGACAATCTCATCCCAAAATAATTGGATGTCGTATTTGTAATCGTGTGAATCCTTTAGCCACTTACGCACCGACATGTATAAAACGACATAGAAAATTAGCCTTCACTTGCAAACTTTGCAGGCGATGTAACGAGGAGGAGGGGGTGTGTGCGCCTCAACCTTAAGTGGATCAGGGGGTAGTTACGTGTGGACAATAAATCCCAATATTATACCATAATCAACGCGGTACACTTTTGATTAAATGAATACTGTAATGTCAAAAACAAAGAAAAATATGATGAAGATGGTCGGAATGGTCCATGTGCTTGGTTGAATGAGCTAGAAGGTCATCTAGATAAGGCTAATTAATATCGTGAAAAGCATACGTAATAGATTGTTTGTGATGTAGCCTCATCATTCTTTAAGCCAAAGGGAGCTATGTCACGAGAAGGTACACCCAGTATAGATGAAGAAGGTAGTATTATGTTGATCGGTTGGGAGAATTTTAATCTGATTATAACCTGTGAAAAAAATGTCCATGAGGGAAGAAATCTCACTCATGGAGTCATCGCCAATTTGATCAATAGGGAGTAGGATAATTATACTTGGGACAAGCTGTCGAATTGATATCATGATAATCAACATAGACATGAATCGTACTGTTTCTTTATAGGAACAATATTAGAGACCCACTCTATCAAGGGAATCTAATAAATGAAACCACCTCTCGAGAAGCTTTTCAACTTCACCTTTAATGGCAACGACTTTCTAGGGTGCACGGGACAAAGACGTTCGCAAACGGAAACCGGGCTTTAGGGTAGTAGGGCCTGTGCACCATTTGTACTAGGACCAATCTTTGAAATTTCTTCGCAAGACTAACGTAAATAAATCATAGAACTTGCAAAAAAGGCTAGTGTAAACTTGGAATTCATCAAAAGAACAGTGACCCAATATGGATATTCTAAACAATTTCATTCCTGAAATGTCGATACGGGGCCATAATCTTTAATAACAATGTACTCAAGTTACCTTTTGTAAGGTGTGTGTCACAACGGGCGTTTGAAGTGGAGGAGAAGGAACACCGAGATGAAAATCACTCAGACGAGGTAGACAGTGACTGAGGCCGCCATGAATGAGGAACGATGATGGTTATCTTCCCGACATCTCTTAAGGGAACATGGTTTCATGATAACTTTCATCGGAGGGAAACACTTCTTTCGAAGAGATCAGGGGAATGCGAATCACCCGAGCCAAAGAGTTGTAGAATAAATGTTAAGAGACATGGTCGAAGAGGCATAGTCAGGAGGATGGAGCTTTTGAAGCTACAATGAGTTCACAATAATCAATTTCAATCGGATTCAATAGCGTACGATATCGAAAGGAATCAATGTTTATTTCGGTGAATGGAAAATACTTGGGTCTATCGTCAAGCGAGAGATCATATTGGTGAACATTGTTTGTTGGAGGAAAGGAAAAATACCCATGAGCGAGGATCCTTAAAAGACCCGACCCCTACGCTCTGCGTAAGGAGTAGGAATCTGATCCACATGTGGAACGTTGTTCTCGAAGAAAAGGTGAAGGACAATTGATCGAAAGTAACAATCTCCTCTTTCCTTCATGCGGAAATTTCGAGAATATGAAAGAGTGCACGAACGCACAACATGGCGTGAGTTCAATAGCAACCAAGGAGAAGATTATAATTGATTTTGGCATCAACTACCTCTACCTAAGAGAATTGACTCTCTTTCAAAGCAATTGATAAACTAGCGAGAACAACTAAAGGCTTTGATTCCCACTTACATGGGCCAACTGGGGGAATTGGTAATGAATTTATGGTTGGAGAACCAATAGATTTCCAACAAGAAGATGACATGACACGGGTTGATGCACCTTCATCCACAACTACTCGATGGATGTCAAGACCATTAATAACAACTTGAATGTTGAGCACAATGCGATGTGGAAGTCGTGAAACAAATTCTCTAAATCGAAAGTGAGAAGGCTAGTATCGACGGGGATCAACCCCACAGTCGCGGATGACAAAGCCTTCCATTGAGACGATGGAACAACTTGGTACCTTCAATGCGGACACATTGCAGAATGATACTTGAGCCAAATCCTCGACGGTACAATCTTGAGCAACTCGGGAATTGGGATTATAAGAATATGGAAATTTACCTTTGGAAAATTGGTCGTAAGCAGGATTCGACCTTTGAGCCTTTCAATCTCAAGAGGGCCAAAAACGAGAGGAGGATGAGGACCTTTAGCGACGATTTCTTTCCCCGCTACTTGACACTATCATTAATATTTTTAGTAGAGGTACCAATAGAAACGACGCGAGGGTGTTCATCATGAACACTGAGAGCCTTGATGTGGTAGAGGGCCCGGGGTTGCTCTACCATGCGGGTGCATTGAGATGGGAAGGGGTTCTTTCGCTTGGTCGAAGTTCCGTGAGTGCCCATGGCCGGCTCAGTCGGACCATCGAGGATAGTCCTTGGTGAAGTGCTCTTCATCACAAATCAAACAAGGGTACTTTGGCTTGTGAGAACCATCGTCGGCACGAAGTTGCGAAATCTCTGTTTCGAGTATGACTTGCTTACAACCACACCCTTGTTTTTACCTTTAGTAGTATATGGGTGCTTTGAATATCATTCTTCTCTCAGGCTTAGCGAGGAATTAGGGGTGGGATGCAGGGGCGACATTGTTGGAAGAAGTAGACTTCGGATTCTAGAGTTATGTAGGGAAGAATACTTCTAAAAGTACGAGATGAAAACAATATTGGTGATGGATGGATTCATGGACGGCTTAAGTTCTGGAAGTGGGAGCATCGGAAAAATGTACGCATATAGTGTATGTCGGTAGAAGTACATAATATCAGGTATTTGAGCGTAAGAAATGTCTTGTTCCTTGGTTACACATGCCCCATAGCTATGTCTTTTGCATGTCATTGACAAGGGAGGTGGTGAACCAATGAGTCGAGAAAGTTGATTAGAAAATTTCAATTTTTATCATGTGACGACGATATCTCCACTCATGAATATGATCGGAGACATGAGTAGCTGGAAGGTCTTGTTTCAATGAAGTGAGGAGATTTCATCGGTCTCATAATGATTCGGTAACGCTGGAAATGTGTAAGGAATACCATAGCTAAAGAATTGAAGTCTTGAAACACACCACAGAATGGCTCAATCTCGCACAGCAGCGCCACCGGTAAAGTTCCTTTGCAAAATATGGAGCCGAATAGAATCGTCAGCAAGAGTTAGAGGAACACCACAAATGGTAAGTCATAACATGCACTTGGGGGTACTCGAGACTTGTCCCCTCAAATTTAGAATGATCAACATAGGAATCTTGGTTCAAACCGGAAGCTGATACGGGTTATGAAGAATGGGATCATTCGTTAACTTTGACACATCCGATGGTCCAATGTGGCAATATGGTAAGTGAAGATTAAGTCATTGGAGGTCTTTGATAAGGACTAGTGTTTACATTCCACCTAGTCCATGAGGAATTTTTTCCCCCACATATTCTACACGGAGGATATTTTACCATGGGGGTTGAAAGCATGATAATTCTCGTGATGCGGGGTTGAGGACCAGGGTGAATAGGTCGAGGAGACCATTGGTCCCGATTGAGCAATTTGCTAGTTCTGTTGCGGAACGTAAGCGTGGCTTTGAGGTTGATTCTATACCAATGAAGGTTGATTTTGAGGTGAAATCCTTATGGCACACTATATACTGGCTAATATTGACCTTGATGGTAATAAGTGCCTTGTGGTTGAGCGGGGCGGGCCTGTTGTGAGCGAGGTTAAAGGTGGGATTCTGAGAGCAAGTGGACCTGGGCGAGTTGGATAAACGAGTAGAACCAGTTATTCCAATTAGATGAATGGTATTCAAGGAGCATGTTTAACGGTTGTTGAGATGGATTTGAACTGAATATGGAGAGCCCCACTAGGTTTCCCTTATGGGGAGGGTTGACCCGATGGTTGCGATGGACCAAATTGTCCCACGGTAACCGAGGTAGAGTGGAGGAGGACCATATGGTTTTCCTTGTTGCACAATTTTTTGGCCATATGTGGAACGTGTGGCGGCGACTATGGTGCAAAAGTTTGTCCCTTGTGGTGGATAAATTTCCCCCCGGGGAGCTGCGTCGTTACGACTAATTTTGAGGTTCGACGAGATAGACCATAGGGTTGACCTTGATGAACCAAGGTTTACCTTGTAAGAAAGTTGGCCTTGTGTGGACCGTATGGTTGTCCTTGTGGACGGAAGCGATATAACTGAGCAAGGTTGTCCTCGATGGGGTTTTCCTTGCAAGCCAAGGGTTGCACATGTGAGGGGTCAAATACTGAAACGGTTTGATAAGGGTCATTAATAGCTGATGAGGATCAATAGGAGGCAAATAAACAAGATTACCATATACATCATAATTATGCGGTAATGAATAAAAAATGTGCAAGCGACATCATAGTGATGGAATCGAGGATACCAAGAGCTTGGAGTTGCGCACGAGAACACGAGAGCTTTCTGTTTAACTAGGCTGTGTATGAGATAATCTTCAAAATTGAGCTTCCGGGAATATGGGGTAGTGGAGAGAAATGGACTAGCGGCAGTCTGAGCCTGTGTGGCACAAGATTGTGATCTACCGGGACCGGGATGGGCTGCAACTAGATTCAGAAAAATACACCTGCGAGTGTGAAAATATCGAGATGATTGAGTCATAGGCCCCGGTGTGGATGAAGCCACACACAAATAGTCGATTATTTGGGGCCAGTGTGATAGCAGAACGAACCCGGTGTCAAAAAGGTGATAGTCCCTAACGAAGGAAGGACCGAACTGCGAGAGATTTGATGTCTTGCTGTTCCATGGATGTAACACTAGACATAATGCGACTCCAAGGGCCTATATCGAGCGCATCGATGGTGGAGGAAATGCTAGTAAGCTCGAGGGACATATTCGGGAAAAATTTGATATTCGCCTATCGAAACAAGCATTCCTTCACTACGACGGTGAGTGAATCCATGTTTGACTCCATGTAAGATCTTCAAAAATAGTATGAGGCTAAGAGGTATAGTAGCGATAAAAAGTGGTGGGCAAGCATAAGGAGAATATTTCGTTCTTCCCCAAAACTTCGGACCAATCACTAGAAGGAGGCCAGAGTGAATTCATTTTGACTCTTGGGAGGAGATCAAGTACTAAGAGGGTTGGACATGCGGGAGAATAGGCTATGAGAACTCGGTAGACCTAAAATGGATTGAAAATTCCAAAAGAAACGTCGGGAAAAAATTACCGAGGAGGGTAGTGAGGAGGAAGAAAGCGGTGGTTCCGCCAACACAGCGAGCGTATTTAAAAACATGAAGAAAAAATACCCTTGACCAGAAAACAAGATCAAATCTAAGGAAAAAAGTAAGCCAAGTAATAAAACTTTTAACGAGCATGTGATCGCAAGTGATTAATTTTATGACAACGAAACTAGATTTTCTTGTTTCATATTTTAAGTGAAAAGGAGCAAAAGATGACTCACGATGTGCTTTCAATTAATAGGCGTGAAAGGACAAGATCTCGACCATATCTTCTATTAAAGAGTCATGAAAAGATAGAAAATTACTACTCGGGTACTCTAAGAAAGAGGGTCTTACCGTTTTCGTGGCTTCACCATATCCCACCTTGGTGATAAAATGAAGAAATGACCCGAGGACTTAATGCACATGCGGGTAAATCTCCCCGAATGATATGTTTGGTGTATCATGGTTACAAGGTGAACTCGCTTCCTATGGATAAAGATTTCAACCTAGAGGGGTCACTATATACTCGACGGTATGGGAGCACAAGTTCGTACTAACGTGTTGTCTAACACGAAATAGTGAAACGACTCCTTCTAGGTTTTAAGATCTTTGAAACATGTCTACAACCTAGACCACTAAAAATGTTGCGTTAGGTTTCAATGCTTCCTTAGATTAATTGAATGAATTTTAAATTTGATGGATGTGTTTAAGTTTCAAGGCCCTACGAAATTAGGATCCTAAATTTCTAAATTTAAACTATATGAAAATGAACATCATCTTTGATTCAATGAATGTTAGTTACGAGAAGGATAGAGATATTTATAAATAATAGCAAACAATGAGAATATGCCGAAGAAATCCGCTGTTGCATCAATGCAATAAAAAAAAAAAACTCTTTCCTAGATTACAAAATGCTAGTTATGCAAAAAGAACTTTTGAATTTGAATGCAAAAGGAAAGAATGCAAATAATACTTGTGAAATAGTGCCTATAACCATAAATAACATGAAAAAAAAAAAATATACATTAGCTTGGTATTGCGAATGTAAGAACTAATTAGAATGACTCAATCAATGCGAGAAAATCACAGAGAAAGCATAAACTAATACCGTCTTCCAATCAAAAGAAAGTTTTCAAAACGACCAGCTCGTCATGTAATCTGTACTCAAGAGCAACAAGGAGAAAAATGACTCGAAACAAAATGATATTCCTTAATCTCCAAAAGGATCAAGAAAAATAAGTGCAATGATAAGGAATGAAGATGAAAGCAACAATCAACGAGACTTGATTTCTAAACGGAAGGCTCGGTGCATAAGGAACACTTAGAAACCTAGGGCCTTAATCTACATTGATAGGAGAAAACGAACAACGGCCCGAGGGAAAAATCGGCCGCAAAAACGGTCTCAAAGTCTTATTTCCCCAAGAAATAACCCGGAGTCCAAGCACCAGGCGGCCAAAAGACTCATCAAGGAGGGAAAACCAAATCCTACGAGTTGGGTGTGGCTGACGGGCGTATTCGGCGCCAAGGGTTGGCACGGATGCACCAAAAGCAACCTCCACCAATCGACGTGACTATGGAAATGGCCAGCAAACCGAATTAATAACTATGGGAAAGGAAAACCTAATTCCAGAGGTCAATCTTCGCACTCTAGAGTTGAACAAGGGATGGTAAACAAGCAAGCAAACCTTGAGAAAAAGAAAAAAAAGCAAGCCAACAACAAGAAGTCGACCCAAACAAAGCTAAAATGACAAACTCGCGAATCCCTAGTGGAGTCACCAATTGTTTAAGCAAGTAAATCCCCTCTGTGGACGGTGATCCCTCTAGCCCTAGAGTGGGTATAGAAACAAATATACATGCTGAAGGCGTAGATTCATAATTCTTTGAATGAAAGAGGACACGGTAGATAGACCTGCCTCAGAATCCCAATGCTATCGTCATGGTGTAGTGATGGTGGCCTCTCACTCTTGCGCCAAACAGGTCACAATCCTTCTTGTTTGTGGCCGGATGCACGAACATGAATCGACAAACAAGAGCAACAGACGATATAATAACTTCATTACTAACTACTAGCGAGTCAAAGAAGGCTAAATACCTTGCATTAAACAAATAACATAAAACAAAATGGGAACCAAACAATAGTCACATGTATGTATTGATAGAAATTTGTTAAAGGTTCGCGTTGCGATCTCCTCCGGCGAGTTCGGTAGAAGAGCGCCTCAGTCTCGATAGGGAATTCAAACGGGATGAAGGCATGGGCTAAAGCTCTCTCAATGAAGTTCTTCCCTATTCTATCTCTTCGATTATTCCTAGTGTACTCAATTCTCCATGTTCAGCAAAAAACATACAAGGGAGAGAGAGCTTCTTTTATAGGTAGGAGGAGGAGTTGGGATCCCTACAAAGGTGGAAGGGAGAGCTTATCCTTTCGGAGGTTATAAGCGGTGGAAACCATATAAACTAAGAGAGGGATTTGTGGTTATTTGGTCCAACCACTCCCGGTGACTCATCCTCGAAGTTGTTGGAGTGGAATCTCTCACTATATTTTTAAAGCATTCTTGTTTGACTCGATGTGGGTACTTCTTAGACGAGGCATGAGGTCAGGAGGTCAGGAGGTCAGGAGGTCAGGAGGTCAGCTACAAGGCATGAGCTACAAGGCATGAAATCTACAAGGCCAGCTACAAGGCAGAAGGTCCAAAACCCTGTCAAAAAAAAAAAAAAAAAAAAAAAAAAAAAAAAAAAAAAAAAAAAATAAAGACCAAATGTGCTTGTTCAATTGCCGCCAGCGTGGCCGATGTTTAACCCGTT